>KN822972.1:36087-177714 GCA_000827465.1 Tulasnella calospora MUT 4182
GGATCCGAGTATTCCTGAAGCGCAAGAAGCATAACCACATAGCATTATACCTTTCAAAGAATCCGAGTAATTGTGGAATACCTTACACAAATTCCATGGCTGGTGCACTCGAAGTCGAGTATAATCCTTCTGCAACCAGTCCACAGACATTGGTAATTCCAAAAGTGAGTTCGATCTCCTTCACCGCTCAGTATAACCCGTTGAACACAGGTCAGGGTCAAATACACCATTTTGATGTTCTTGGAGCGCAATGGTGGGACCAAAACACCGCAAAACCGGGCAGGTTCGTCGATTTCCTCAGCTAGCTATCTCTTACAATATTCTGAGAACGAGCCATAGCTCTGCTACCCTATGTGCCGTAAACCTGAAGACGGGAAGGAACTCCTTAGGCGCAGAGCGTTCAGGACCCCAAATGACAAGCATATGGAGTATTACCTCAACGCCAGCTGATGCCACTCAACTGCTCCAGGTCACAGCCACGTATGGAGAAGGTGCAGTACTAGGAACCCTGAACTTTGCTTCGGGGACGCTAACAGGTGTTGGTATCCAAGATTCTCTCGTCCTTTGTACGGACGAGAGCGTGGCTTTCATGTGGTTCAAGATTGAATCCAACTCCCGATACCGTGACGACGATGTGGTGAGATATATCTGAATACACCATAAGGGGACGAATCTACTGACGTGGATACATCTTGAGGATATTTTCTTTGAGCCTTTATAACAGATATAAGTAGTTCATTTCGGTTCAGCCTTTGCCGAAGGGATCGGCTTGCGTTGCTTTTCATCGCGCTCCGGGGTGCTGTTACGTAATACCAAGCTATCAAATCCGACCTGTCTATGGCTAACCACAGGCCTAGCATTTTCTAACCCTCCGTCGTTTGAGCATTTGCTTACTATGGGTTGATTCACTTCGTCCAATGGAACGTATCACCAGGCAAGGGGATATTGGGAAGGAAGCACTACATCCCAGGCTATCAGGCGATGCTCTGCCAACTTGGCCTCGGAGCGGTTCAAAGCTCAAGACGGGTGATAATACTAGGATCAATAATTCCAGGTACCTAGCTCCATGAAGAGCAACCAGAGCCATGGAAATCAGCCGCCCATGTGATCCCAGCTGTTTCAGTGCTCAGTTCATCTGGTCGCGTGACTCTCATATGGGAGGAGCAGCTGCCTCATGGCGGCGAATGGCTCTTCGCCGCGTTCTCCGCGAGGCACGTAGCCCTCGCTCGACACCTTCACCCCCACCACCACTACCGCCAGGGTTCGCAAGACAGGTCTGGCGTGAGCGAAGCAGCAACCGCCATTTTTAAAGAATAAAAATTTTGGTTGTATATTCATGGCTGTGAATGGTAAGGGGCTCACTGTGTAGCTCTTATCAGTGTGGTGATCATTGTTTCCTTGTCTGAACAGAGACGGAACCGCTTAGATTCAGCGGACCGGGGGCGAAGGAATGCGAGGAGTTTGTCGCTGCGGTAATCAAGCACGCATACGATCAGGGGAAACCGCGGGACGATGCGTGGATAGCCGACTTTGCCGCCACATGTCTGGCTGAAGATGCCCTGAGGTGGTGGAGCGGATTAGACGAAGAAACTCAAGGGAGCTGGAAATTGCTTCGCCAAGCTATGTTTTTGAAATACCAGCCCCTATTTTATGGGCATAGTGGCGAGGAAGCAGAACAGTTCATCTTTTCCGTTCGCCAAAGGATACGAGATGCAGGCAAGCAGAAAGATAGCGATTGGATTATTACCTTCGTTTCAGACTGCTTTATTGGAAATGCTCTGAGATGGCACGTGTCCCTCGACTCGAGCATACAGCAGGACTGGAATTTGCTACAAACAGCGATACTCGCTCAGTACCCTCGCGACGGCCAACCCAGTCCGGTATTATTAAAGTACGTAGGTGTCTCGCATCGGCGAAGAAAGCCTGCTGATCAGTTTTTTCTGGCTCTTTTTCAGAATGCCAGTCCCTGCTCCAGCTGCTGCACCCGCGCCGAAAACCAAGAGCAGGGGCAGGATCAGACTATCGAAGATGATTGACTCCAAATTTTCATATTTGTCCAGAGACCTGTGTGATTGTGGATTCGAAGCTACATCGTCCATAGCCGATGCACTTGAAGTCGAGTACAATCCTTCTGCAAGCGGTCCGCAGACTTTGCTCGTTCCAGGTGTGAGTTTAATCCAGTTTTATATCTTTTATAATCTTCTAAACGTACACTAGGGACAAAAACTTGAGTTTGATGCAATTGGGGCGCTGTGGTCGTCCCAAGATCCTGCAAGGGCAACAAAGTTTGTCTCTTTCACTCAGTGATCCCGGTCTAATGTTCTGAAAGCTCGTTTCAGCTTTGCACGCTTATGTGGGGTAAACTTAAAGAACGGCAGTAATTCCCAAGCTGTGGGGTGTTCAGGACCTCAAATGACAAGTGTATAGAGTATCCCTTCGAAGCCATCCAATACCACCCAGCTCCTCCAGGTCACCGCCACAAACGAAGCAGGTGCAGTGATTGGAGACCTGAGGCCACTTGAGCAGCGCTGACAGACGTCGATTCGCAAGGCCCTCTCCTCCTCCGCACGAAAGATCATGCGAATCATTTTTGGTTCAGAACCAAGCTCGACCCCAGGGATCCAGATGTCGGTGTGGTGAGATACCCGCAGATACACCATGAAATGACGAGGCTATTGACATGAACGCATTTTAGGATCTTTTCTTTGAACCCATATAACCTAACACTTCACATCCTTCCGACTCTACCTAAGGGGCTCGTTCAATGTAGTCCTTGGTCTTCAGAATGCAGCTCCTCATTGCCATCGCACTACACCGAGTCCACCAGACACTAGCTGCATTCCTATGAGATCCGCTCGGTCGAAGGCTACCTATTGAGCTCGACAATCATTAGCTCTATTGCATCGGCTTATTATATTGGGAAAGCCCCCTGGCGAGGAACCCTTCTCATCAGAAGAGGGCTTACCTGATAGAGAAGATTAAGACAGATGAAAAGGAAATATTTGTGTTACACTCGGCGCCGAGGTGACAGGCAATTTTGCCCGAGTTCCTGCTCGTCATCACCGCAGGCATTTTCGTCACCGTCTCCAGCAGACCCGCTACATCGGCGCCGGTTTAACATGAGGCCTTCTTCTGGATCTGACGATGGTTTATGCTTTAGGTCAGGCCTCCCCCCACCCCCGGAGGGGAGTTTCGAGCACTTAACCTGACTTAGTCTCTAGAACAGAAAAATTTGATATCATAATGCTATATTACATGAAATAGGATATTTTGGGGGCGTTCATCTGTGGGGTATGAGCAGAAGTGATGGGGTCATGGTTAGAGGAGAGTCGCGTAGAAAAAGAGCTCGGAAGTAACTTAATGCACAACGCCCGCAGACAATAGCTCCGAGATTTACTAGAAGCAAAATGGCGTTCTTCTCCTTTTCAAAGGTGCTCTCCAATTTGCGGCAAGAAACCCGTCAAAGTATGTGGTCGTGCGCCTTGATGATTGGTCCATCGCTCCCGACTTCCAACGGTCCAGCAGTAACCTATTGTGGACACAAACCGGAGTCGAAAGGTCGGAGGTGACTAATGTAAGGCAGGAAATTAAACGGAAGTGGTTGACGAGTTCGCGAGGGATGGGAGTGACGATGAACCACCATCGGTTCCGACATACTTCGATATACGAGCTGCTGGCAGTCGCCACCCAGGTTGCAGGATCTTGCTTCAAGAGTTGAGGTCGCTACCAGTCGACAATCATGGGGCGCAGAAATAAACAGGGACATCGAGCGTCACAGGTTAGGGCGGTAAAAAAACGTGGAATCAAAATCCATTTTTGGTTGAATAACGTAAGATGACATCTAGAAAAATGGGCGTTGTTTCCATGGGGAGGGGTAGGAAGCTGCAAAGCAAGAAGCTTGTGTTCTACTTGAGCTTGGAGAAGATTTTTGGTGCGACGCAGGCCTATGGGGAGAGAGTCGCGATGTCAGTAGCGAGCCAAGGCCTTGAATGTCAGAAGACCGTACGTCAACGCAGTGCATCAGGCTATAGGCGCAGGTATATTAGATAAAAGCTTGGAGTTAGGAAGGGGCAAAGACGGCCTTACTGGACTGTCGAGGCATTGCACGTTCGCCGAGGCACGGCAAGGTAGCAAGGTCATAATAATATCAGCGACCCAGGTTTCCGCGGGGACACGAAAACATAGTTTCACGTACATCTAACATAACGAGATCATGTCAGTGGAAATGCTATGAATGATAGATGAGAATGGAGGAGGAAACAAACGTACAGTTCCTCAACGCAATCCTCGCCCTTGAATCCCTTGCCTGCGTTCACCTTTTCCTCGCAATGCTCGAAGTGCTTGGTGAGTTGCACGCAGTTCTTGCTCGCCTTGCACTCTTCACGAATAGCAGGTAGGGCCTACAAGCGATCAGAAAGAAAAGAGGTTACATGTGAGTTGGTTCGTCCGCGTTTTCGAATTTTGGAGGTGAGGTGTGTCGCGCCGGTTCGGGTTGGAACGGAGAGGCCCAACCAATGAGCGCGAGCCCATTCCACATTTCACCCAACGCTCGAAAGCTGCGCGACACACACACGACGGAGGGAAAAGGGTCGATACGTACGTCCTCTGGCTCTTCTTCCTCCTCTTCCTCTGCTGGTGCCTCTTCCTCCTCTTCCTTGTCTTCGGTCTTGGGAGTCTCTTCAGCTTCGTGCTTGTCCTCCGCGTGCGTTGCTGCTACAGCGGATTCAGGCTGGTGGGCCTCTTCGCATTGCACGGGGTTGAAGAATGATGTGAACCAGGTCATCGTTAATTTTCTTTCTTCTTTTGGTGTTGAGAGACGAAACGGGTAGAGAAAGCAAAGTAACTGAACGATGGGAGCGACGGCGCGAAATGGAATATTCAAGGTTCTCACGTCGATCGAGTGATGTTCGATTTTGCCGCTTCGGCTGGGCAGCCTACCCAGTTTTGCCTCTCGAGCACGACACCTTCGAAGACGCCCATTCGAAGCGGAAGACCAACGGCATCGCTCGACGCTGTGCGTTCTTAGGCATCCCCGAAGCTATGACGTGCGTTGCTGATTGCATCGGCTTTGTGCGACGAGGCTCTTCCTCACCACAAGCCAGCTGACCCGCACAACCATGATGCCCCCTTCTTGAGGTCCGCTTTAGACTAGTACATTTCAAGTTACACTTTACCAGTCTAGGCAATGTCATATGGTTCCTGGTGGTGGGTCTGCCGTCTGCCGAGCGCTCGGAGTTGTTTTCGCTGGGGTCTCCGTGGCACCGCAGGGGTGTTGGGGGTCTGAAATGCTGCCCACGCTGCGCCTCACCCCCCTTCGCATGGAGAACCTTCCATCCCTTCCTTTTTCATTATTCGGATCGTTCCAAGTTCTCCCTATCAACTGTCAACTTGCCAACTGTGGTTTAGATAGCCCATATTAAAAGCATGACGAAACCGTACGAGAGGTGATGGTAGGAGCGGGAGGTCGGAGGGTCGACAGCAAGCTAGATGCAGGTATGTATGTAAACGAGACTAAGAATCTGCAGGATCGGATTGCGACGTTTTAACTCGGTCTTGCTTCAGCTCAACCAAAGCAGCCACCGCCCAATCAACGCACAGCTTCGAAGTTCCCTAAAAATATTCACGCGACAAGTGCAATTGAACTGTACTGTGGCTTTTTTCTCGGCCTGGGGGATCCGGAGGTCCGGATCGGAGGGTGATCGGAGTGTCCCTTCTCACCACCGCGGGGACCACCAATTAGAAACAGCCACACTTGTCCTAATAGTGCCCGAACTGCCATTTGATCAGCTTCTGGAGTACTATAACTATTTCTGGCTACGACTTCGAGGATGTTGCCAGCTTTTTGCCATCCACTTTCTCGCTTTCACCGATCGAAATGACTTTGAAATTGGTCCCAACGCCCAACTCGTGTCCGAACTGACCGGACCATTGTTGATATAAGAAGCAAAGCAACCGGATATGGTTACTTTGCATTGTTTACTGACCCGCATGGAGAAAGCAGAGTAGTTAGGCTGTGATTGGGTGAGCGGCTGAGAAGTTTACGCAAGGAGTGGGTGGCAAGGATGATCCATTCCCTCGGTTGACCGGGATGCCACGCGGCGTTCCTGAAAACCCAGACTCGTCTCCCCTCCTTCCCATAGAGGCGATAAGACAGAGAGAACCTTGACGTCTCTTCAATCCATCCTCCATTCATCGTCATCTTCTTTCATAGTACATATACCCAAAAGGACCCCCCCTCCCCTTGTCCACTCCTCCTTTTCCCTCCACTCCAAGTCATCCACCCTCTCCGCCCCCACCCCAAGAAATGTCAGCGGCATATTCCACGCGACATCCTCAGTCGTACCAGAGTGCTTCCTCATCTTCGAGGTATGGAGGTTCACCGACCATCGCCGCACCTCCAAATTTCAGATATCAACCACCTGGACCAGGTATAACATCATCACCCCTCCCCCCCCTTCTCACTCCACAACCACTCACGCAGAATGACCTTGTAGCTGACCCGCTCGACGCTTTTCCAAAACCACCGTACGCCCCTCGACTCGACCTCCCACCAGCCAGCTCGCAATTCAACCCTCGCCTCGCACCACCGTCACCACGCTCCGCCTCCCCTATATCAACATCCAGCCCCTTATCTCCAGCGAGCCAAACAGATCTTAGCCCCCCTGCAATTTACCGGTGAGTAAAAAAAAATGCATCCGATTACCCCCGGGTTTTATAACGCGGTTCCACACTCCAACCCTCACGGAATCCATCACGAAATAAAATAACCTAATAACCCAAAGTATTAATAACACTAACCAATCGCTTCCCTTGTCCTCTTTTGCATTCGGATATCTCCGAGAACAGACGTCCCAGCATGCCACTCGGTCCCGACCCTTCCCTACCCCCAAACCAATACTACACTGCGTCACGAGGGCTAACCTCTAGCAACGACCACGACGTTTACGACGAAATCCGAATGTCTTCCGCATCGCTCTATACAATTGACATAGGCTGGTCACAAGGCTACCGACCGTCGTAAGTATAAAACAACTTTGGGTCAGCCGAGTTCCAAACGCCCGGGTTTTGACTTTTGCCGCTCGTTTTGTATTACAGGACCGTAGTGGCAGACATCCCCTCTTCTCGAGACTTTTCGGGGTTGGAAATGCAGTGGGCAACGATCTTCGACGCTCGGCGGCATCGGAAACCTGCTTTACCCGCGACGTGGTTCGAGGACGACTGGGAAGTAGCCGGAGTCTACCCAAATCACGTGCTATTCATCCATAAGGCGGAAAAGAAACGAGCGGTGATGGTGTATAACATCTCGGGGAACCAGATTCATCTCATCGAAGTCAAGTACGAGAGCGCGGGGTTGAGCTACGATGGGCGGTTTTTGCTCGTTACGCGGGGTGTGTCGGACTGCAAACGCCCTCGTAGCATGCGATTGCTGAGACGAATCGTCCCCCCCCCCCTTTTAGAAAAGTTCTTATACGTCCACTCAGTCGAAACCACCAAAGTAATCAAAAAATTCAAAGCCAAAAACATCCAAATCCGCAAATGGACTTCAAACAACCACGGTTTTTGCTGGGTCGACAACGACGGCCGATTCTGGCAGTGGTCGTACGAACCCTCGGAGGAACCCGAACAAGTGTTCACGTTGCACGCAAAGGCGCCGAGGTACTGGATGACGCCGATAACGACCCCCGATGGAGAGTGGTACGCGATCTGCGCGACGGAGAAGGATCGGAGACGGGGTGTGGTGCATTGTTTCCCCGCGGACCATGGAGAGGCGAGGATCTTTGACGGACCTGCCGCGGCTACTTTCGCGTTTGTGGAGAATTCGGACCGACGGAGTGGAGGAGAGCTGGCGATTTTGCTGTTGAGCATGGTGCACGATCGGTACGGGTCGAATGTGAGCATTTGGTTTTCGCCGTTTTTGTTTAGCCGATGGTGTGATGCTCATGGTAAACCAACCCTTACAGATCACCCTCGAAATGCGCGGCCTCGACCGCACGTCCTCCCTCCAGCGGTTCGGCCGCTCACCCATCTCCGTCGCACCGTCCATGAAGCTCCTCCCGGAATTGTTCGTCGACCCTTTATCGGACCTGATCATCGCAGGAATCAGCACCGCATCCGCCGAAAACTCGTTAACCCTCATCTTCGACCCCTTAACGGGCAAATACGTGGGGAACAAGAAGTTGAACTTGAACGACGGGGATCGCGTGTATTGTGGAGCTTGCGGGTTGCACATGGAGCAGAACGCCAATGTGTTTAGACGGTTGACGATCCATCCTGAGGGTCTGCCGAGGCCGGATTCTGCTGGGACTGGGGTGAGCTTTTTTTTTTTGTCATTCCTCGTCTGTCCGTGGCCTTTTTCGGCTGACCGCGCCGTCTAATTTTATCAGGCTGCCCCAATTGGAGGTCGGCAAAGCTTCGAGAGCTGGAACTCTGGAGATGCAAGTTCGCGGCGCCGCAACGGTGGTTCCGTGGGCGGTCGAACCAGCTCGGGTGGACGGTCGATCCCGCCTAAACCGGACCGAAATCTGGGCGACTCGATCGGTCGGGCGTTCGTTATGGGTAGTGCGGAAGATGAGAGCTGGATGTACAACCGGTCGAGGTGAGAGAGGGCGAGGGCGGGGGAAAGGGGGGGAGGGATATTTTCTTGATTTGGGATTGTTTGTGAGGGAGGAATCTCGGGGGCGATGGTTTGGTTCTTCTTTTTGTACTCTACTTTCGCTCTTTGGCTTGGTCGGACTGAGTACTCCCCCCTTGGTCGGTCCGCTGTACTATAATTCGTGTAACTCGCCCTTTTTTATTGGATCCTTTAAAGCTTTGTCGTTGATACATGGATGAGGGATGGTCACAATGAATACGGATCCAGAGCCGAACTGGTAGGAACCAGTGGGCGTCCGCGTCGCAGGGCACATCTTGTCTCGGAGATTCGTTTTACAGAGAAGGGGAACAGGGAGAATACCTCTGTGGAGCAGAATTCAGTGAATGAAATATTCTGGTGCGGTATGGATGCTTACGCAGTGGGAGTGACGCTGCCTCGAGCGGGGATTTTGGGTTTAGTATGATACACACGAAGGAGGCGAAGGTTGGGTATTACCGCTAAGACTGAATGGCGGAATGACGAGATTGGACTGGAGTTAGAAAAATGTGAGAAGAGGAAGAAACAAAGTGTAGGGAATGGTCTGTACGTCGAGGAGGTTACCAAAGGAGTGTTAATGATCGCAGAACTACGTCAGACAGAATCACTGAAGTCGAGAGTGTATGAGAGAAGGAGGTTTTCCTTGAGACGAAACCCCTTAAGGTTTCTCCCATGAAGAATAGCAAGGCACCCTATCGCCGCTGTTGGTCGGCGGCGGAGAAGCACCACGCCAGCTGTGTTGGCTTGTAACCCGCCTCTCGGAGTACAGTACATCCCGACCACTGCCAAAGGTCCAGCAATAGCGGCAAACCTTCCCCTCTCGTCGGGACGGACAATGGTGTCTGGTCGATTTCTCAAACTACCTAATGACAAATTAAGATACGGCAGCCTTTGTTTTTGGGGCGCGACTTTGTTTCACCTATGAACATACAGAGCGGAATATGATTAATTGTAGCCAAAGGAACGGTGCGTTCGATGAAAATAGCTGACCGACTTTGATGTGGCTCAAAAGATAATTTCCTTCAGGTTCTATTCTTCTTTATGCGGACACCAGCACAGCTCTGGGTCACGATTTAATCGGCGATCCTACCCGTATAGTGGTTAAGAAACTTCGGCAGGTTCGGCGTCGACGTCGATACGAAACCCACCTTTGCCACGCATGCATTAATCCATGCCTCGAACTCGTGGCATTCGGCCTGAAGGTCTTGAGCCCCAAACCCGCCTCCGTTTTGAAACCGCGCCTCTGACTCATCAGGTTGGTCTTCGGGATCTTGGATTAGAGGTTCTAAGTCTCCGCTTGGGAGGTTGTATAGAACCCGCTTAAAACGCTCCAGAGCAGCTCGCGGGACCTCAGGATTGCGTAGCCCCCCCGCAGAGTAATATCCGCGGACGTAGTGAACAGTCTCAGCCAAGGATCTGCACAGAGTGTCAATTCCCCGCCTGAAGAAGACCGTTTCCCGGATACGGTCAAAATCTTGAGTCAGGGACCCGCACTTTTGGCCTCAAAGTGTATCCAAGACTGACCTAAAACGAGCTAGATCTGCTTGGGAGCGGCGATGGTGCGGACCGTGCGTAGGTTCATTGTCAAAGACGTGTCCACCAGTCATAAACGGCGATATGCCATTGTTCCGTCTAAAAAGCCTGTTCTCCAAATGTATCAGCGTTCTCATCTGAGACGCGGTCTACTTACATTGAAAGGTTACTATCTATTTTCGATAGAACCATGTGAACGCATTGGCTTCTGTGTTCAAGAAGTTGATCTCGATATTGTGATGAGGTCAATGAATTTCGAACATCGCGTTCGATTGTTCCCCAGAGTGTCCCCAGTGAGTCAAATTCGAGCACTTCCTCCAATTGTAGAGGTCCTAGGAGGTTTACTGCATGACCGAAAATGCTCATGCAGACTTGATGTAACTCTGAGGGACCTTTCCCCCCAGTATCCAAAGCTAATATCTGGAGAGCGTCTGAGAGAAAAGGTACGCTATTCGAGTACCCGCAATTTCGACTGCAGGGGAACCATTAAATTTCACTAGCCAGCAGAAGGTTGCCAAGACAGCTCACCTTGCGTATGTGATCTTTGCTAACTCAAATAATTGAGACAGTCTTTCGTACTCTCCTCCTTCCCCCTTCCCGGAATCCCATCGGTGGCATAACGCATAAGCTTCTATCGCGTATGTTAGTGTGCGTAATAATGGGAGGGAGCTGGGAAAACGGCCAAGCTTTTCCACCACAAAGCTCCACCGGCTTTTCCAAGGCACAGAAGTCGAATAAAAGACGAAATCTTCAAACATGACCCCGAGCAGTTGCAAGTGACCGCAGCGTTCTAGGTCTCCGTCCTCAAATGGCAGTCCCGACATTCCCATCGTTCCAGAGGGCAATCTCCACGAGATGTGGAGTGGTGCTTGTGGTTGGACGGTGGGTACAGTTGCTAGCGGTCGCTCCTTGAGATCAAGCAAGTCCTCGATTGTTCCCACTGAGAGCGCCAAATGATGAATGGCAAGAGCAAGTGCTTGGATAGTAACAAAGCACATTGCCCGCTCCTCGGGATAGACCTCCGCCAAAGATCCGTCAAAAATCCTATACAAGCGATGGAGGCGGTGCAACAAATGGGCGTCACTGAGAAGCTGTTGCAAGCCCCTTTTGTCACTGAAAGCACAGACATTTATAGCAGCATGGATGAGGGCTGGAGGGTGCCCCGAAGTGAGGAGCACCCGCTTCAGCACAGTGACCCGAACATCAGTAATGGTTTCCCCTTTTCGAAGGAACCGCTCTAGTCCATTAGATGTGATCTCTTGCGCGGACTTCCAATGACTTGTCTCCAAATCTTCATTTCGTTGGTTGTGCTTCCCCTGCTCCGGGTCTCCGCCCCTGCGAAAGACATTGTCGATATAAGCTTTTACGAAGACCAAAAGCCACACAGACGCCACCACTGTGGGCTTCATTCGACCCATGACCCAGCAGAGAAGGTGAGAAAGCGAGTTCTGGTAGGGACACATCTGGTCCCAAGTAGCGCAGGCTGCTGCTCCGACTACAACTGTAAGTGTTGCCCCTACAATTGCGGCAATGACAAATGACATGGACCCATTAAGTATGTGAAGGTAGATCACGAAGGATACGCAGAAAATGGCCAGGCCGATTTGGAGTAGGGAGGGGAGAACATCGTCGAGAATAAGTTCCAAGTGCCAGCGCTGGGCTCCCAATTGCCTGCACAGCTGCTCAACACGCTGGACTTCGACACCGGCTCCGCTGCGTTTGCGATAGCGAACGAGCCATTGTTGACCGAGAACCGCGAGGAAGGATGCCATAAGTGCGGACGCCAAGCTTACGGCGAACAACATGTTAACCCGGCAAATTGCAGGAGGCGGGTGGAAGCTAGCTGATGGAAGGTCTACCTCGGAGTTAATGGTCGCATTCCCTCCTTTAACCAATTGCAACAATAATGCGTTGGTATCATCTGAAGGGTCAGCCCTCATCATAGGAAGCGTGAGGGCGAGAAATCCACCATTGACCCCAGCGAAGAGACCCGCCTAGAAATGAGCACAGCTCTTTAGCTCAGATGGGTAACAACGAAGGGAGAGAAACCATACAAATATGAGGAGACTGTCGAGTTGAGTCTTGAGCCTGTTGACCAAATCTTCATCTGTTTCATTGGCCAACTTGTCGTAGTAAAAGGAGAGCTTGTTGCCATCCTCTAGGCAGGTTTCAGGAATATCTGGAAGTTTGGTAATCGGTTTCTCGAAGTTCTGTGCTGTCGTCGTCATTAGAATTAGAGAGTCGAGAGTATGGAAAGGATGAGTGGTCTCGGTGGCGGTGGGTGAGGGGGAACAACACGTGCACGAGATGGGGCACTGAGCACGTGGTTACGGAGCACGGACGGCGTGCTCTGGTCCGCGACTCAGCAATAACGAACTCGCTCCACCGCGCTTCCTTCTGCAACCGAAAGCAATATTGTCAGCGTCCATGCAGATAAATTCCTTGAAATTAGTTTCCTTAGGGAGTCATCATTGGGAGGGGTCTCGTCTCAGCGCCCACAGCAGGCGTACGTGCCGTTATGATTTTAACGAAAACTGTATGGGGAATGCACCCTATGCGGTAATAATCGGCGAATGACAACGTGTGACGGTGTGGAAAAGTGAGTGACACTTTCGTCCGGAACGGAGTCCGCCGAAATGAATGAAAGTGACATCGGCACGGGGTGACCTACTGGGGTGGGAAATGCCATTTCACATCGAGCGGCAGATCGGTTCCGCTCCAACGTAGTTCGCGCTGCTTGGAATAGAGACACAGATCGACGCCTGCTCTTGTCTCGTCCTACTTAGTGAAGATTCTTGTTTTATGTCTCGTCTTCGCGCTCGTCGGATTGTTAAGCTTGCGTCGAGGTTCTCATTAAATGACCGCATGTTCTGATACTTTATTGTTTTCGTTTACGCAATCTCGCCCCGTAAAAGCTTCTGTACTCGACCGAGAACGACTGTTAAAGTCTCATTATTATAGCCAGCAGCTCTTTTCATATTACTCTGCAAAACTCTCAATAAAGTGATAAATCGGTTGTCTGGTAGACTACATATGAAGGTTAAGTGTTATTGCGGAACCGAAGGATTGCCTCAACGCCTATCGGTATCCAGCTGGGATTATATTAATCAGTCTAGTTGTCAAATCCCATCTCACCCTCAGTCGGAACCGTCCCTTTGATCCTCCCTCTCTCACCTTGCTCTTCTTTGCTTCTCAAGCATCCAACTCTCGTCCGAATCCTTCGGCGCGAAATTTCCTCTACCCCATGTTGGTACTGGTCCAGCGTTCAACTTCGCCTTTCCTTTCCCCGGCAGGACGCTCCCAGCCATCTATAATTCGTGTAACTCGCCCTTTATTTTATTGGATCCCTTGTTTTGGATATACGCTTTGAGTGGTGGCGGGACGGATATTTGAATACGGATCCGGAACAGCATATGGGAAGGATCGTTAATCGTCTCTTGCATTACATCGTAAGCTATTACTATCGGTACTTATAGTATGTAGATATAAAGGGAATACATGATAATGGGGGTACTCGGTAACAGTAAGTAATGAACATTGTACGCTACGGGTGTCTAGCGACACTAATAAAGGGCAGCGCTATGGTTACTAAAACCGAATCCGCCAACAATATGTCGGGTTTCATCTCGCCGTCAAATTGCAAGGACCACCCTGAACCTAACTTCCATTACGCTAACTCGACCAAGTAAAATCCGCATCACACACTAATCAGAGTCGTCCCTTTGATCCTCCCTCTCCCACCTCGCCCTTCTCTGTTTCTCAAACATCCAACTCTCATCCGAGTCCTTCTGCGCGAAATTTCCTCTACCCCACGTCGGCACTGGTCCAATGTTCAACTTCCTCTTCCCTTTCCCTGGCACCACACTTCCAGTCATCTTGCTATGAGCACTGACGCTAGTACCGTACGACGAGGATGCAGCGTGGCTTGTGAACCTCGAGGACGTCCCAGTGGCCGGAGCGCTGCCCGAATCTGTCTGGCCGCTGAGACTACTTCTCCGACTCTTGGACCTAAACAAAGCTTCCTCTGCATCGATGTGATCGGGGTTTGGTGGGCCATCCGGATAAACTTTCAACCTCCTAAACATCGACGCGTTCCTTTCCATGTGTAAACCAAAGACGCCACAAAAGATTCGGTCTCCGTTGTCCATGAATAATCGACGACTGGCGATAAACTTGCCCCCTTGCGGCTCGAATATGAGTGCGAGAGAACCGTCGGTTGCGCTGGTGGATATGGCTGTTACCGCGAGAGAGGAGTGTTCGTCGACGAAGATGTCTGGGAAGAGTTTCATCGAGTCGGAGACGGTAATATTGGCTCGGGCTTGCTTTTGGAACCGCGAGGACTTGGAGAGGCCTTGAACATCGAGAAGCAGCTGCAGGACGGATGTAGCCCCAGCTCAGATTGTAACGCGATCGCAGAAACGGGGTTCGAAAACTTGACTTACGCATCCGTTCTTCCCTTCTTGGGTTAGAGACATTAGCACAATTGCAGTTTCTGTTATCCCACTCGAAACTACCCTTGTGAAAGCAGCAGCGGCAGGACCATGAAATATCCTCGCCTCGCCGTGATTCTCCGGGAAGGCGTGGACCACACCCGATCTCCTGTCTTTCTCCGTAGCTACGACGGCATACCAAGACCCGTCATGAGCGGCGATAGGGGTCATCCAGTATTTAGGAGCCGTTGATATAAGCTTAAACATCTGTTCTGGTTCTTCTCCCGCCGTGTAAGACCAGCGCCAGAACCGTCCTTCGGTATCGACCCAGCAGAAGCCCTTGGTGTTTGACGTCCACTTCCGTACATTGATATTCTTGGCTTTGAACTTCTTGACGGTTTTCTCGGATTTGACTTTCACTATTTGAAGAATTTTACCTAACGTCGTGACTAGAAGTTAGGTACCTGTGTCCATGCCGTAGAAGGCGGTGCGCGGAAGTGAGCACGTACCGTTTCCGACGAGGAGATATTTTCCATCCCAGCTCAGAACGGCTGCTTCATATTTGACGTCCACGAGGCGGATTGACATCTTAGGTATGTCATATATCTGAACGCGGCGCTTCTTCTCAGCCCGTTCGGTGAAGAGGATGTGTTCCACATAAACACCGGCCAACTGGACAAAGTAAGGGCGCGGTTCTCAGACTTAACAATGAGCCTTAACACTACATATAACTCTGAGACATACCTCCCAGCCATCTTGGAACCAAGTCTCGGGCAGAACGGGCACCCGGTGTTTTCGGGCATCGAAGATGGTATCCCATTCCATGTCAAGCGCAGAGTATGTACGGGTCGGTTCACTTGGAAAAAAAGTTGGATTGGCTTAATAATGATATTTTGAAAGGATAAGACCCACCTTAAAAGGTGGTGCGGCGTCCATTCTGAACCCATCGGAGGGTCGGCGCCAGCGTACGCCGAACCCCGAGGTGTGGTGTCATAGGCTCCACCCGGCAAGGAAGGGGCGCCCGTTGTTGGAGGAGAGTGAACTTTCGGAGGAGGCGGTGAAGGTATGGATGACGACGAAGGCGAGTGTTGTTGATTGTAGTACAGCGGCGGTGGGGAATATGGTGGAAACCCGTAATACTGATCTCCACTGGAGGTTGCTGACGGACGATAGTGCGTAGTCGCTAATGAAGGTGTGCTAGATGATGGGACAGGTATTGGTGGAAGGAGGCGGGCTGGTTGAATAGGGATCAAGATGGCACCAGACTGTTGAGAGGTGCGATCATGACCCGGGATGACGGGCGCTTACCTGGAAGAGCGGCACCAGGTGGAGGACTTTGCCACCGGTAAGGTTGGTTAGAGCCCCAATATGTCCTGTCTAGGGAATGTTGGGAGGAAGAGGCGAACGGTGCTGATGCCATGGCGTAGAAGGGCAAAAAAGAGGGAACCAGGACAGGTGGCGTGCCAAGCCTCGAGGCCGACTTCTTTCGATTATATTCCTTGTTTGTTTGTTTGTTTTCTTTCTTTCCTTCGTGGAATAAGGGAGAGAACTGAGTGGTAGCTGGGGATCTTGGCGGTGTCGGTGAGTGGTTTTCGGAGAGCGCAAAGAGAGGGGGCAGTCTGGGAGCAAGCTTATCGTCGTTGGCAAGCGCTGTCCAATCCGGCCGATCGAAGACGACGAATTAGGGTTTAAGGCACCAGGTGGGAACGTGTACACGGAAGGCTCGTCCTTCCAACCCCACCAAAGAAACAGGAAAATTGATGATTCTAATTTGCACCCTTATAAAATGCCTGCCTCATTTGATGAGCGAGGATGGCCCCGAAATCGAACCTTCGCCCCTAAACTGCCCGCGTCCGGTGCGCGAGGCAGCTGTTCCCAACCACTGGCGCCCTGGAAGGCTGAATGGGGATGACACTTCACAAGAGGAGATAGCACCAAGTGACTTGAAGAGCTCATCTATATATGTTTTATGGCGGCTTGGAGAATCTCCATCCGTTCTATCTCCGGCACCAGCACGATTCGCCGGCCTTAGCACGCGTTATCGGGAGTCTACCCCACCACTGGCCGTCGCCATACTGGACATAGAGCAGTGAACTAGAGACATTTCCAGTAAAAATCACTTGTCTGGTCTTGGAGTGGCCCGCGTTCCTAAGGGGGGGCCGTACTTTCGACCGCCGTGTGGTTGGGATCTGAACTTGAAGACCGTTTGATTAGCAGGGTGACCTGCACGGCTGTTTGACCTTTCGGCAACATCCATAATGGATAAAATGTGACAACCATTTTGAAGCGTTGAAGACGGATAACCAGAAGTCTTTCCTGAAACAACCACAGAACACCCCCGCGCAAATCCCAACCTGGGATTCAAACGAATTCACGGCATTCTGTACAGATCCCTATCTTGACACCGCCCGACATCTCAAAGAGTCGTTTCTTTTAAGATCAAAGGCGCTCCTCGCCAGCGCTTGTCTGGGAGTTAGGATTTCGAGCGGAAGTCTCGGGACGCGGCATAGCCCATCCAAGTTCAGATCATTTGTCCTATTTAGACATTTAGGCGTCTATTCCCCTTTCCTGAGTGTTTTTCTATTAATTCCTCCTTGATGTCAAGTTCTCAACGATTCTGCCAACATCATCGTTGGAGAACCCGAGATGATTTTTCAGGTAGCCTGCAGCACCACCGTACTCTTCGCGCAACATGTTCAGTGTAGCTCGCATAGCAGAGGGTCTGGGAATTTCGGTGTTAGCACAGCAATTAATATTTGGGCGAAAGTCTAACCTGCAACCCAGTGCATTGACGGTCGACTCGGCTATTTCGGGATCTTGGAGGAGTTCGGCGAAACGAGCTACCGTGGCCTCCCGTACAGGCTCCGCTCCGACTCGCGTCAATGCATAATCTTTCATAATTTCTTCATCGGGTACTCCAGCGAGCTGTGTTCGGGAGAAGGTTATAAAACACATGATATGAACGAATCCCCTGAGGAGCTGATGGTCACTCACATCCAAGATCAACATGGCTGCAAGCGCCGTCCTGTCCTTTCCCACTGGTTGAAACAAATTGAATCAAGAGACCGACTAGACCTGGCGGGTCTCCCCTCTAGGGCTCACAACTGCAATGAATCAAGCACCCATTTCCGTTGTGGAGCTCATCTCTCAAAAACTCAAATATCCTCCCGTACGCCTTTTTACCTTGCTCCAACGTGGATCTATAGGCATCCACGAAACCTTGATCTCCATTCCCACCGAATTTTCCAAAGATTGTCTTCAAATCTTCTTTTGGTTCGACGGTTCTCGCTGGTACGCATACAATCTCCACGTCAGGGATGTTCAACGCCGAATCGCTCCCAAACTTGGCTCGTTCCTTGTCACTTCGCAAGTCAAATATCTTGGTAATCCCGAGTTCTTGACTGAGCTTTAGCTTGCCTAAAGGTGTGATGTTGTTGGTTTCACCTGAGCGGAGCACAAGTCCACGTGTGGATGAGGTGGGAGGGAGAGGGATGCTTCGGACGTTGAGGACGCCTTGAATTTGGTAGAAAGGAGGCGCCTATAAGGGTATAGGAGAGCAAATTGAACGAATCTACTCGAGTGCGAGGGATAAACGCTTACGGCGAGGATCGTTTTGACGAAAGTAGGAGCCAACGGCTCGAGGACGGAAGTTTCAAGGACTGAAAGATCGTCCATAGATGGTCGAGCTAGGTGAGGTTTCGTCCTAGACACCTTGTTTCTTCGAGGACTTAAGTCCTTCCACTTTCAAGCTTCTATCCTCGTGGGTATATATGAGCGGCATTAGGGAGCCGTCAAGTCTTGGCGCCTTGAATCGATTCCGGAAATCTCTCAGGAACGTCATCCGGTGACTCGCAAGAATCCAACAAAACCTGCTCGACTAGTCAATTTCCAACCCACCCCCCGTCCATTTTGAAAGCCATCCTGGTCTCTAGACTATCCCAGCACCGATCGCAAACACTTCCGTGGAAAAGGAACTCGAGGTCAACATTTTTACTTTGCATTCAGGGTATCACGGGGATCTAGACAAGCTCCGGGGAACTCGCCGCGTTCGGTCAGTTTACGTCTCTTTGGAAGACAAATTCTCAATGATCTTGGCGACATCCTCAGCAGAGAACCCAAGGCGATCTTTCAAGTAACCCGCAGCCCCGCCGTATTCCTCACGTAACATCTTCAAAGTGGCTCGCATGGAGGAGGGTCTAGGAATTCAGCTGTTGTCAGCATCGTGTCCTTCGCCGAACAGTTGGTGATTGATAGCTAGAAACAGCATGGACTCACTTGCAACTCAAAGCGCTTATAGTCGCTTCCCCTACTTCAGGATCCAGCAGCAAGGGAGCGAAGCGCTTGACCATCATTTCTCGCATGGGTTCTCCCCCGACTCGAGTCAGAGCGTAGTCCTTGACAATTTCTTCGTCTGGGACGCCGACGAGCTGGGATGAAGGCATCGGTGATTGGCGTTAAGGAAGCTCGCGAGCGGAGGTGAGAAAAGCCAAGCTTACGTCAAGGATCAGCATTGCAGCCACTCCAGTTCTATCTTTCCCTCCTATTCGGTAGAGAGAGGCGTCAATCAACATCATCAACTCGAGTCGAGGCTCGCACGTACCGGTACAATGAATCAAACACCCTTTCCCATCCGCGACCTCGTCCCTCAGAAACTCGAATATCGTCTTGTACGCGCTGACTCCATTATCCAACACCTCTCTATAAAAATCAACGAACCCTTCATCGCCCCTCCCTCCAAATTTGGTGAAAGTGGCCTTCAAATCGTCCGTTTGCGAAGCCGACATCGCGGGTACACAGACGATTTCAACGTCGGGTATGTCCAAAGGATCAGGCCCGAACTTGGCTCGTTCCTTGTCGCTGCGCAGGTCGAATATCTTGGTCAAACCGAGTTGTTGGGAGAGTTGGCTCTTCCCCAAGGAGGTGATGTGGTTCGTTTCCGCGGAGCGGAGGATGAGCCCGCGTTTGGCAGAGGTTGGTGGAAGCGGGATGGCTCGGACGTTGAGCATGCCTTGAATCTGGTAGAAGGGGAGTTCCTGCATCGCGGGTAACGGCGTGGCGTCAGTGAATATTTCTTATTTTATCGACACGTGGTTTTGAAAAAGACGGGAACTCACTGAGAGCGTTTTCTTGACGAACGCAGGGTCCATCGACTCGACGATGGAGGTTTCGAGAATTGCCAAATCAGACATGATGAAGTGCTGTTAGGTTTGCGTGTTAGGTAGAGCCGTTGTGCTTTTGGTCGCGCTTCTAAACTGCCCAAGTTATATAGAGCGCAGGACGCGTGTTACCCAAAGGGGTCGGCGTTACCGAGCCGTTGATCGATTGGCTGCGGCCTGGGACACGGCTATGCCCGGTGACTCGCAATTAGAAGCATGCGGCGACTTGTCCGAAAGTTTTGTTTTCCCTGCTTACCAACGTGTTTCAGAATCGGCCTTGGTGTCAGTTTGCCGAAAACGGTCAAGTTCGGGCAAAAAGTTGCAAAAGGTGCCGCGACTCCCGGCCCGTAACATTTCTTGGCTCTCTTTTATATAAAAAACACATTTCTACTTTTTATTTCAGGGTATCACGGGTATATTAACAAAGTTCAGGTAATTCGCCGCGTTCGGTCGATTTAAGCCTCCTTTGAAGACAAGTTCTCAATGATCTTGGCAACGCCTTCAGCAGAGAACCCAAGACGATCTTTCAAGTACCCGGCGGCTCCGCCGTATTCTTCACGTAACATCTTCAAAGTTGCTCGCATCGCGGAGGGTCTAGGGACCCAGTAGTTGTCAGCGTCGGGCCTTCAGTCGAAGAGACGGTGGGGACTCACTTGCAACTCATACCGCTTACGGTCGCTTCCCTTACTTCAGGTTCTAGAAGTAAGGGAGCGAAGCGCGTGGTCATCATCATTTCTCGCACGGGTTCTACTCCGACGCGAGTTAGAGCGTAGTCCTTGACGATTTCTTCGTCTGGGACGCCAATGAGCTGGAATGACGAATCGGTAATTGGCGTTTAAGTAAGTCCCCGAGTGGAGGAGGGGAGGATTACAAGCTTACATCCAGGATCAGCATTGCAGCCACTCCAGTTCTATCTTTCCCTCCTGTTTGGTTGAAGGAAAGAGATCGTTAAGAGACGCTTCGACTCTAGTCGACGCTAACACTCACCGCTACAATGAATCAAGCACCCCTTCCCATCCGCGACCTCGTCCCTTAAAAACTCAAAGATCGTCTTGTACGCGCTGACTCCATTATCCAACACCTCTCTATAAAAATCTACAAAACATTCATCACCCCTCGCTGCAAATTTGGTAAACGTGGCCTTCAAATCGTCGGTTTGCGAACTTGCCGACATGGCGGGCACGCAGACGATTTCGACGTCAGGTATGTCCAATGGATCAGGCCCGAACCTGGCTCGCTCCTTGTCGCCGCGCAAGTCGAATATCTTGGTCACGCCGAGTTCTTGGGAAATTTGGGTCTTTCCTAAGGAAGTGATGTGGTTCGTCTCCGCGGAGCGAAGGATGAGCCCGCGTTTGGCAGAGGTTGGTGGGAGCGGGATGGCTCGGACGTTGAGCATGCCTTGGATCTGGTAGAAGGGAAGCTCCTGGGTAGGGTTAAGGACATCAGTGAGCTTGGCGCGCGGTCGGATTGAAAGCTAGGAACCTACCGAAAGCGTTTTCTTCACAAACGCCGGATCCATCGACTCGACGATGGAGGTTTCAAGAATTGCCAAATCAGACATGGTGAGTACTGCTAGTTGTGAGTAGTAGTTAGGGCTGCAATTACTCTAACCGTGCTTCTCAGCTAGCTGCGTTATATAGGCAAGTCGCGTGCTACCCAATGGCGTCGGCATTAACGAGCCGTTGATCAATTGGCTGCGGCCTGCGCCGCGCGTATACCCGATGACTCGCAAGTAGAAGCATGCGGCAACTTGTCCAAAATTTGTGCTTACCAAGGTGTTTCAGAATCGGCCTTGGTGTCAGTTTGCCGAAAATGGTAAAGCTCGGGCAAAAAGTTGAAAGGTGCCGGTGAGTCCCGGCCGGTACATCTCTTGGCCCCACTATCAAACAAGAGCAAACTTGCAACACAATTCATATTTTATATTGAATTTATTGTTTTCTAGCCATCAGAGCTTCTAACCCAGTTCGGTCGTAATGGTCCCAGCACAATGCAAGCATCGCAGTGTGTCGGCCCGGTGCGTCCGGCTGAGGATCTCCCTTCCTGTCTTTGGCCGATGCAGAAGGTCTCCCATAGGATCCAGGAAGCAACCTCTGCCACCTAATTATCCCTTCCATCTTGAAACCCATCCTCTCTGCGGCTCTTCTGGATGGAGCGTTCTCCGCATTCGCCTGCCACTGGACTCTCCTCAATCCCCATCCTCCGTTCTCCGGCACCTCCAACGCATGGATCAACAACAACCCCACAGCGTTGGTGTTTAAGAACGTCCTCTGCCACTTTGGCAAGATTACGATGTGGCCTATTTCGGTTGAGAGGCTTTGAGGGAACGTTTGGAGGTATGCGATGACTCCCGCGAGAGCTCCGCCTTGGGATGGGTGAGAGTCTGGGTTGGGACTAGTTTTGTCGATGATGGCGAAGAGAACGGTTGTTGGGTCGCCTCGGATGCGTTGCTCGTACCAGAGGTTGAAGGCATCGACGCCGGACTGGTCGAATGGCCCATATGGGAGGTAATCGTA
The DNA here is from genome assembly GCA_000827465.1 of Tulasnella calospora MUT 4182. Lineage (NCBI taxonomy): Eukaryota > Fungi > Basidiomycota > Agaricomycetes > Cantharellales > Tulasnellaceae > Tulasnella > Tulasnella calospora. Next base: position 58,349 of record KN822972.1, read on the forward strand.
CAGCGAAGGATTGCCGGCGACGCCATCCAGCCATTGAGAGCGATGAAGAGCCGGCTGCACGATGAACAATGCAAGTCAGACTTGGGGGAACATTACTACATGCTGTCGGAACGTACGATAAATGGGACCAACTTGACTCTCTCGCTCGAGAGTTCGTCGGGTACAGGCAAGCAAAAGTTCAAGTCCAGCGGAGCATCATCGTTTAGTAATTGGACGTCTTTCGTAGGAGGCTTGTACAAGTTCACGTAGGCCATGACGAAAGGGAAATGAAATGCGTCGGGCAAGTGTTGTTACGTCTTGAGCCGTTATTTATAACGTTCCCAAGAAGTGACGTTACCTGCCAAGTCGGAGTCACGAACTTGAGAGAGTCAGGCGCTTAAGCTTATCTTCGTGCGGCTTGCCCATTCGACCACATGGACGTCGAGTCGATCGTCAGCCTTTATCTCAATCGGCAAAATTGGATCTTCCGCGTGGGCTAAGTCTTTGATTCTGATCGCTGTTGAGGTCGTTGGCTAGGTCCGGTAACCCGTCTCGCTGCACGGGCTGTCTTCCAGCGCGGAATGTAACGGATACGTCATTTGCTGAGGTCAAGAGCGGTTGAGTCGACAAATAACAAATACCGACCCAGTGGAATTCACCTGATTTTCTGGAAATGGTAAAAACGCGTTGGGGGCAATTTGTTTGAATAAGGATCTGCCGCCGGTCCGAACTGCAACGTGTTATGCAGGGATGACGTTTGACTCTGAAAGCAACCTTAGCATTGAGTTCATTATCGCGGAGAATCGAAAGAGCTAATATTTGTATTATAACCTTACGGTCTGTTTACGAGAAATTGCTTGGTTTGCTGTGCGCGGGTGAAAGTTACCTTTTATGGAAGGCGTAGAGTTTTGTTTGCGAACCTTGGTTACGGTCTGGTCTGGTCAAGGTAACCTTCTTCCATTCCATCGATTCCTCCCGCCCTCCCTCTCTTCTTCTCCCTGCATTTCTAATCCCCCATATACCCTTCTTCTCTCCTTCTCCTCCCAACCCAGTCCCCGACGTCGGCTGCTGCAAATGGATTTCCCACCTCAACCTCGCCGCCCAAAGCCAGCCTCAGCCTCAACCCTTCCAGGTCAACTCCAGCTTACTCCTCATGCCGTCGCTTCAACCTCGGACTCTTCACCCCCTCCTCCAAACCTCCCTGGTCACCTCAGCCCTCCATCCTCTGCAAGAGACGACGAAGACGATATCATCAAAGAGCTCGCGCGGCTGGAGAGTCTGCGCCTAAACGTCAAGCAAAACCTTACCCTCAGGCCTCTCAAGAGTAGCCCCGGGCCAACGTCATCGAGCGCGGGCGGCACGCCAGAAACTCTCAGTCTCAACAGTGCAAGCAGCGCAAATCTGGACTCGTATCCCCCGACCGCCATTCGACGGACTTTCCAAGGGCTTCCCTTGAACCTCAAATCCGACTCGTTAGCCTCAAACGGGTTGACCGATAGCAGTGGCGATACCGCCAGTACGGGCACCATGAGCACTCCTCAATCACCTTCCGAAGAAGGTTCACCAATGCTCTACACTGCCATATCCCCTTCATCTGCCAGTCACATCAACGCGTTGCCTCTGCCTCCATCTCTTCATTCCCCCTCAGACATAATCTCCCATTACGCGGATCCCGACGAGTCGCCAGCCTCACCTTTCAGGCATGAGGCACCCCCGCTTTCACCAGCGGCGGCGGCGTCATCCTCAGCTAATGCTCAGCCTATCTCGACGTCTTCCTTACTCGCTCAGCTGGAGGCTGGTGCACAGCCTCACATCAAGCCTCGCCCTTTGCTCCTCGACACAAGGCCTCTCGGCAACTTCCAGGAAGAAAGGCTGAAAGGGAGCATCAACCTCGCCATCCCAACCCTCATTCTCAAACGATGGAAAAAATATCTCGAGAAGGACGGCAGGAGCGGGCATTTGGCGCTCGTGCAAGCGATTGGGGACTCCGTGCAGGGTTTGGAGGGATACGTTACGACGGAGGAAGGAAAGGAGGAATGGGATCGTCTCTTGGGCACTGGAGGGAACGATGCATCGGCCCCCGGGCTCTGGAACGGCGATATCGTGGTGTTTGATGGGGAGATGGACGAGGCCGATCCGCTAGGCCCTACCCTCCAGGCTCAATCAAAATCTCTCTCCCCTGGGCCACAACAACTCCTACCTCCTTCCTCAACTCCGACAACATCATGGCTCCTGATCTCCATCCTCTCCTCCTTGACGTCTTCAACTCCGCAGTCCAAGAGCCCCAATCAGGTTTACTGGCTCAGAGGAGGGTTCGCCGCCGTTAGACGAGATCCGTCGCTTCGCGCGAGGCATATGACCACCGGCAGCACGAATCTTGCTGAAGGAGACGACGTAAATAAGAGTTTACTCCCTCAGCGTGGCGCTGGGATGAACAAGGAGCCGGCGGTGTATACAAGCTCTCCTACCGAGATGGACGCACCGCCCTTGCCGGCACCACCACAAAACCCTCCTGCATCTTCCTTGCTTTCCATTCCATCTTCGACTATTCAGTCGCCTACTTCACCCTCGTCGAGGCAAAGGGCCGTTTCCACGTCCGCCATTCCTTCGCCCTCCACTTCTTCCAATTCTGGCATGTTCCAAGGAGGCGGTGCTGCTGCAAACGGTGGCTCCACAGCTACGACCACTACATCCGGCTTCAAAGGAAGAGGGTTGCTATCTCTAAAGACTGACGTCAAGCTTCCGCGATCGAAGAGCAAGCAACGGACGCAGATCGACGTGGGCCCGGTAGCTGAAGAGTCGACGGGATCTCCCATCAAGGAGAACGGTGGGGCGAGGACTTCCTCTTCCGGTCGCAGCAGCTCCACTTCCCACGGGTCGGTGGTGGGCGTTTCAGATCTCACACCGCCTTCGCGGAATGCCAGTAATGACAGCCACACGCCAACCGTTCCATCCCACTCCCCATTACCTCCTCTGCGCAAACCCTCGCCCATCGGTCGAATAACTGGTGCCGGTGGAAGTGGAAGTGGACCATCGTACAGTTACAGCTCCATGTTCTCGGAAGCTTCGCCCTCTCCTTCTCCCAGCACCACCACAGCCAACTTGCCGTTTCCACGGACTCCTACTTCAGGTTCGGCCACCAACGGCGGCACCGCCTCCTCGTCCTCCCCATCCCCCGGTGGTGGTTTCCTGCGAAACCGCAGTAACACAGCGATGCTGCCAAAATTGGCCCGATTGGATACAAAGAGCAGCCGGGAGCGCTTGGCTCCCATAAACACCAACCTCGCTTCCACGTCCTCCTCAAATACCAAAATCGTCCAACCCCCTCCCCCACTCCCACCTCTTCCATCCACTTCTGAAAACAACAACAACACGAACAACACAACTCCTCCAGCAGATCAACAGCAGCAGCAGCAGCCTGCGATGCCACCAAAGCTTTCGTTGAGGACGACCCCGCTCAAAGCCGCCACCCTCGCCGCACCGATCGCTTCACCAAAAGTCAGCGGCTTTGGGCTCAAGCTCAATTTACCACCATCTCCCAACCGAGCTGCGTTCAGCAACAACATAACGAGCCCGACGCAGGACTTCAAGTCGCCCTTGTCTGGCACGTCGATGTACTTTTCGCCCGTTCAAACGCCCTCCGAGATGGCCAGGCAGTATCCATTCACACCGGTCGAGTCGACGTACCACTCCACCACGGGCTTCCAGTACGCTTCGTTCGCGTTAGCCCCTGACCCACCGAGAACCCCGGGATTGGGTGTGCCTTCGCAACACTATCAGCAGCAACCTTCCTCCCCTACGACCCCGCTCACAGCCCGACCACCGCCTTCGCCAGCCATGTCCTCGGCTCTCACGTCCGAAAGCGAAGGTGCGATCCCACCGTTTATCATCTCGACCATCGTCCCTGGATTCTTGTACTTGGGACCCGAGATGAGCACGGAGGAGAACGTGGAGGAATTGATGAGCTTTGGCGTGAAGCGGATATTGAACATGGCGATCGAATGCGAGCCGGACGATTATGGCCTGGATTTGGATAAGCGCTTCGAAAAGTACAATCGCATCGGGATGAGGGATACGGTCGAGGAAGATCGGATGAGTAAGGCGTTGAAGGAGGTGTGCGAGTTGCTTGGTGAGTGGCGAATCTTCGGGAACCCTGGGGGTGGCAGTTTCTGGAAATGGGTACTAACCGCCTCTTTCCCTGTTTGTGTGTGCTTTTTTTAAACTCTAGACGACGCGCGGCTACACAATGCACCGACATACGTACACTGCAAAGCGGGCAAGTCCCGATCGGTAACAGCCGTGATGGCCTACCTCATCCACGCGAACCACTGGACCCTGGGACAGGCGTACAAGTACGTGGTGGACCGACGGAAGGGAGTCAGCCCCAACATCGGATTCGTCTCGGAGTTGATGAACTTTGAGGAGCAAAAACTGGGCACCAAGTCGATTGGAGTGAACCCCGATGTGGCTTCAGCGGACGTCGTGCCACCTCCATCCGTGGTACCAGCCCGAGTTCGAGGTGTGCACGCTAGGGATTCTTTGCCACCCGGTGCGCTGTTCCACACGCAGAGCATGGCAGAAGCGATGAGCCAGATCGGAGTACCTGTTACCGCTGGTGGATTGGGAGGCGCCGCTGTTGGAGCGGGTGCAGGCGAGGAGATGGAGGTCAAGGATGAAGAGGGCCGGTATCGACATGCTAGGAGAGCACCGAAGGACGAAGCTACATTGCAGCCGATGAGGAGAGTGAGTAAAGCTGGGTTGGAGAGCTCTTGGGTGTGATAATCATCGGTCCCCCCATGATGATGTTTCGGTGATCGGATCGGCGCGGGTCATTTTTCAGCTTGGACTTTCTTTTTTCGGTTGGTGCCCCTCGTGTCTCTTTGCTTTATTCATTTCTTCTTCTCGTTGGCCTTTTCTTCTTTCTACCTCTTCTTTGTTTCGTTCATACCTGTGTATTACGTTGTACTATAGTAATATATTTGGGCCTGACATATGGCGCTAAACTCTGCCTTCATTTGGTTACAGCGGACAGCCCCCAGCCAACGTGTAAACAATGCACTACTTTCTTAATAACTGTGCGGCTGTTTCTTTCCTTTCAGATATCTCCCTTCTAGAGCTACTCTATTTGTTCGAGACAGCCCGTTTGTTCAGCCATTTTTCGTACTCCGACACCTGAAATCGCTGCCGAGGGTGCTCTCTCAGTCGAGACACTTCGGCGAAACGCTTGAACCCAAGCCTTACGCCCTCCGCCGGGGTCAAAGGTGCCTCTCTGTTACATAACTGGGCCAGGGCAGGTGCGATCCATTGGTCAATTCCAAGGTCGTCAGCGATTTCGATCCGCTTTAAAGGGTCGGTAATCGACTTATTGAGGTGCTTGAGTATGTAATCACGAAGCTGTTCGAACTCCCACATGTTGGCCAGGCGGTATGCTGATGCCCACTCCGTGATAGAGAATTTTGGTGTAGCCTGGAAAGCTCTGCAGGCTTGATATTTAATCTATCTTTATTCTCTGGGTGCAAGGCGAAAAGCGACCCTTACCGTATATCGAGGGCCGCGCAACAGCTCTTCATATCGCTTTGTGTGATCCCCGTCCTTTCATCAAAGACTATGGGGTGTGCTGTAGTGCCCTCCTCTGAGTTGCCAAGATGAGGACTTTCCATCATTTCCCGGAAGAATCCAGATTTCAGAACCTGGGAGCGAGGCAGGGCGAATAGGTCATTTTGAACCTGCGAAAACGGTTAGCCCGAGGGCCCGCTTCAGATTCTAGGCTCGCTACGAATGTTATGCAATAGGAATCGTGCCTTAAAAAAGATGGTGGGCTCTACAAAGTAGATGGCACCGGGCGTCGTGCCGTCCCCCAGATTAGCCTCTTCACAGGTAAGGATACCCTGGGGCTTGGGAGACGATGGACGAGAATGGACTTGTGACATGGAGATAGACTAGGGATCTTAACCTTGAGTACAAAAGCACCGTAGGATGTTGAGGCGAGTCCGTCTCCTCTCGCGAGCTGTTTAAGTATCACTTTTTTTCTCACAGTGCGATTGTAATCTAGTAAGTTGAAGGTCCTCCTTCCGCCAGTCCTCCATGTTGATCCCGATCACCGGGGATGACAGGTGCATTCAGGAGGACCTGTAATTTCCTATTGAGGGAGCTGCCCGGGCGTTAGGGGGGCGATGCTGATGTACGCGAGGACGCATGATTCAAGAACCACAATCGCTAAGGAACCTTCCTGCTGCACTTTGGTGATGATATCAATCCTTTGTTCGTGCCCCTTAGGTCTCTTGCTTTATTCATTCCTTTTCCAGCTCATTTCCTTTGCTTCTGTTCTGTTGCGTCCATAATTTGTGTTACCTTGTACCATCGTAACAGATTTGGGCCTGCGATGTCCGTAGATCGTGCTCTTTATTGTAGAAACAGAGGACACCCACACCCGACAAATACACAATGCACTATTTAGTGAACTCCATAGCTGCGTTACTCTCTCCAGATGCTTCTCTTCTGCCTCCGAGTTGCCATTCGCGTTAGACGACTGGTTGCTTCAGGCGGTTCTCGTACTCCAAGACCTGGTGTCGCGTCCGCCGGTCTTCTCTCTGGCGACACACGATGGCGAAACGATCGAATCCAAGCCTTGCACCCTCCGCCGCTGTCAAAGCAGCCTCTCTGTTACATAGTTGAGCCAGGGCAGGTATGACCCACTGCTCAAATCCAAGGGCATCTGCGAATTCGATCCGCTCAAAAGGGTCGGCAATCGACGCATTGAGATGCTTGAATATATAATCGCGAAGCTGTTCGAATTCCCACATCTTGGCAAGGCGGTATGCCGATGCCCACTCCGTGATAGAGAATGTTGGTGCAACCTGGAAAGCTCTACAGATTTGATGTTTAACTTGTTCCTCTGTTCCGAGTGCAAGGCGGAAGCGGCCCTTACCGTATATCGAGGGAGGCGCAGAAGATCTTCATGTCGCTTTTTGTGATTCCCGTCCTCTCATCAAAGATAATGGGGTGCTCGGTAGTACCCTCCTTTGAATCGCCAAGATGAGGACTCTCCATCATTCCCCGGAAGAATCCAGATTTTAGAACCTGAGAGCGAGGGAGGCCGAATAGAGCATTCTGAACCTACGCGATGATTCAAACATAAGACATGTTCTCAACTCAATATGTTAGTGCAAATAATCTGCCACAATTCGCACCCTGAAAACAATTGTAGGTTCGATGAAGTTGAGGAGATCGGACATTGTCTCGTCCTCGATATTCGCCTCATCTCCTTTAAGAAAGTCGCGTGGCTTGGGAGACGATATGCGAGAGGTTATTTGTGACATGGACATAATGGAAGACGCTACGTGGATGTAGAGGAATGCTGAAAGGTTGTGGAGAGCAGAGTGTCATCCCGAAGAGCCTTTAATATGTATGCACCTAAGTCCTCGTGTCTCAGAAGGAGGACCAGGTGTCATCCAAATTCAGCGGTTACCGGGTCTTCCAGAAGACTCTGATAACCCAGGATGGCTACTCCACCAGGGAGGGCCCTTTTTTTCCCTTCCGGGGTCGCTGACCCCTCTGGTCGACCCCTAATTGATCGGCCATCGCCCACTTATACAATGACACCTGAGAGATGTTTTATTGCCATCGCCACCGCCATCTTTTGCTTTCATAACGAGCCTCGTTACTCGGAATTGAGGTCCGGGAAGTTCATCATTGTTGGCACATTTGATGCTTATAGCCCGGCACAGTCACACTCTCGAGAGACTGCTTTGATCCACTTGTAAATTCTGCTTATCGTGCCCCACTTACCTGTTGCGAGTTATTGACTTTGCCTGTCGAGCATGCGCTCGCCTCAGCAGAATCGCGAACAGTGGGTCTGATTTGTCATATCACTGAATAATTTATGCAAGGCTGGTGTATTTAGCATTCCCGCAGGCGCCACGCATTCTCGGATGAATTAGCGTCTTCTGACAGACAGAAATTGTGATTGAATGATTGGCAGTTGTAAGAAGACGGGGGCACTGACGGTTCGCGTAATCGGGCTCCTGCGCATCTCCACCGCCAAAATCGGTCAAGGTGCAAGAATAGGGATGCTAAAATCCGCTCCAGAACGCTCGAAGGCTGTCCGAGCAAGCGTAGCTACCTCCGTCGAGTCCGTTTCCAAGACGACCGAGTTGGATTTACTCAGCAGCTTGGCGAGTTCCTCAATTAATTCTGAAGGGTTTTGAATTTCCTTGATGCTGAGGTCGACCGGCCTATGGGACTCTTGAGGTGTAGAGGCTTTCTTCCACTCCCGAGACTTGATGTCCAAGGTCTGGGCCCAGCTGTACCACCGTACTACGAGCTCTGGGGAGATTTTGATGCCCGTGGAACTCCATCGCAGCAAAGTGTATCCCGATTCCAGACCTCGTAAGTCTGTCCAAACGACATCTTCCAGGACCGGGTTATCTAGCATAGATAGAAGGCGAGCGTTGATGGACTGTGGGATACGATCGATCCCAACGCTTTTGAGCAGACGCAGTTTGACTGGTGCGATCTCCTGAGGGTCTGGAAACTCGGCGTTGGAGCCGGGTTTCCAATTGATGAAGGAGAAATGCTCGAGGAAATGCGCCGATACCAAAATGTGATAGAGTTGTGTGGAGGTCGGGAAGTTGTCATCGAGGTTCCGTAGTGTTAGAGCCTTCAATCCACTGAGCCTCGGCGTGTCCCAGGGGATACTGACGCTCGCGAGGTGGAGGTAACGGAGCGGGATCCCATCCCCGAGTTCAATTGACATGGGAACTGAAAGCAGTCCCCCGGGCCGCGCCATGATACCAGTAAGCCCATCCATGCATGGCAAGGAAACATTGTCGAAGAATTTTTTGAAATGCGGGCTGAAGCTGAATGTGTCGAAATAGACGGAACGAATCCTCCGGGATTCCGGCGTGATGAACTCGATGAATTGAGGGATGCGGCCTAGATCGTTCCAGGATACATTCACGCCCCGCATCAGGACGTCCAATGATCCAGCTTTATTCCGTTTCAAAACTTGGGACCAAGAGTGCCGTCCGTGCCGACTATCAACCACCCGCCAAAACCGCGGTGTGCTGAGGATGATATCCCGCCAGTACCTGCATACGGATGCAAGAAGTTGCAAGTCTCCTGCACTCCAGTTTGTTGGTAATGCGGAGAGAAGAATTCCGATGAGCAACTCCACGGGGAGGTCTTGGAGTCGGAAAGTTGCGGCGGTCACTATCGGTGCTTTCGTTTCTGTTCCTAACGAAATGGCACCAGAATTCAATCGAACGCGACGGGAGAGTAATGGAGCTCCCAAATAACCGACCAGTTCCTCCGAATATCAGTGCATGGCCTTTTGCCTTGAGTAAGTTATAGCTTGCGGTGTAAAATTTTGAGTAGTACATGCAAAGATTCCTGGCAACAGTGGTTTGTGCAAGTCAGCTTCGGAAGTTCTTGAGCAGTGCGTGAGAAAGACGCCACAAACCGTTCAAGGCACGCAACCGAGTGGATTGTTCACCGAGCTTCCTAATCACGGTATTGCTGCGAATATCGAGCCGGTTCAGATCAATTTGGGCCTCATATATATTGGATGGCCACGACGTGTGCATCCAGGTGTAGGTTGGTTGACAAGGGTGGAGAGGGTGGCTAAATGATCAGTCCGTGTTTCTGGATCATTCTAGCTGCTATTCGGGGGCATATGTCTCGTCATAAATCTTTCTCATATCTAATTTATCATTCTCTAGCTAAGGCATACAGTCTGGACGAAGGTCTTGGTCAGCCGGAGAAACAACGTGCTTTCAACCAACACCCTTGAACATACCCAGACCTCCAATGTTGTGTACGGTTGAATGTGGGGTCATCGCCCTTGCTTCATGCTCTCCAGGAGGTGAACTTCCAGTCAAACCCTTCATGTACAGGGTCTGCGAGATGTTGCTCATAATGCGCTTCTAGCCATCCCTCTGGGTCTAGGGCCAGAGGATTCCGTTCTAAGGGGGCGTATGCCGGATCACAAAGCCACCTTTGAAGTTTCTCAGAGAAGCACCATTTCGCAATAGAGATGGCTCGCAGTTGCGGGCACCCCATGTGTAACCGCTTCACAACTCTTTCCTCCTCTTCCATGCTTAAAAACCAGTGATCAGATCCCTGGAAGAGGCGGAGACGTTTCAGGTTGGCCATTATCTTGCAAATTGCATCGATTCTTTCCTGATGAGAGAGGGATGAATATGTCAGTGCGTGTCCATGACGGTGGCAAGGAATTTTACATGCATCGCCCAAGTAACGGACGTCGTTTAGAACCAGAGTCACGAGGTTTGGAAATAGATTCGGAATCTCTGCAATCGGGTTTATCGACCCCAAGGGATCAATATCGCCCACTTGATGCAATTTCAATACCCTCAACGTCGTTCTGCAGGACTGTGATATCCTCAACAGCGCGTATCGAAAGGCTCCACTCCCAGATCGCCTTGAAAAGATTCCCACTGACAGCAGCGGCAATTTCTCGATGCCTTCTAGTATCTCGGGTGGTCCCAAGTAGTGCTGGAGGGACTGGAGGGGAGCGTTGCAAGGAAGTTTCCGGCCAGTAGGAGGAAGGAGACTTGCGCGGGACATATTCAGTTTCACAACACGCGATAACTTTGGAAGGGCTACTTGTAGGATGTCGAAGAACTCGTCCACAGCCCCCTCCGATTGTGCCCCCCTGTCAAGGCTGTATTCGTTTCCGACATACAGTTCAAGCTGGCGGACGGCTAGTAGTAGGCTTTCCCTCTTGGCTATGGTTCGTAAGCATGTGGTTGCATGTTCTGTGCTCGCTTGGGAGGTGAACGGCGCCAGGACTACGGCGTGGTAGAGGAGCGGTTCGCCGATTTCGCGAAAGGAGGCGCTGACGCGTAGGACGGACGAAAGAGTTTTTCGGTCAAGCTGTTTTAGTATGTCGATACTGAGCTCGGTGGGCAGCTGAGGAAACATTGGGTTGGGGAGGGGAGGGTGAGTCACGCCTTGTTTGGCCTTGTGATCTTGAACGCGGCCAGCCGCGGGACTTGTCCCTTGCCACTAACCATGACGTCACGAGCCAGGAATGCATTTCAACCTTTTCACTCCTCATCTTCATTACGGAAGCTCCCTCAAAGTTGCGTGGGCTACTCACCAGGGGGATATGACGTCACTGCCACTCCACATCGAATGCCGTCGTCCACGAATCGCAAGTGTATCTTAGAGCCAAGACTGCGAGCGAAAAACGATGCTGAGAAGATCACCCAGTGCTAGCTTAACGCAAGCGCCACGCTTGGGTAATCCCGCTCTTCAATTTTGTCCGTCATGGGTTTCTGTATTACTTTCACCATATTCTGCATGTTTTCCTGTGCGCTGTAGGTTCTGGTCGGCTGTCAGGGTCCTTTCCGTGCGAGCTCGATCTCCGGTTTGTGATGCCGAATACGTCTTCGGCTTTCGACGACCGGCATGTATGCTGCTGAAACGAAGTCTGCTGAAACGAAGTCTTCCGCTGGCTATCGCAAATTTGGGATTTTACGATTCACGATGCCAAGTTATTGGTAGATATATTACTTAGAGATTACAAGGGTAAGTACCGGCTTTGTGAAAGAAGTGGGATCATTATCTCTCATCTCCCTATGGATGATGTCGTGTCCTCCGGCACCTAGCAAAGGGAAATAAAGTCCTGAACTTCAATAAGAGCATTAGAACGCAAGGCCAATCTCCTAACACGTTTAGCAGCGCGTTTAGAATCCGTTTCGAAGAGGATTGAGCTCGTATTGCTCAGCAGCCTCCCAACCTGCTTGATCAGACGGAAACCGTTGCTGGTCTGGATACTAAGATCCACAGACTTGCATGATTCTATGGTATCCTGCGGTTTCGACCATTCATCCCGCATCTTTGACCTAATATGCAAAGTATGATTCTTCTTGTACCAGTTTATCACGATCTCCGGGGATGCTTTGACGCACTGAGCGCTCCTCCGCAGCAGGAGTGGACCTAACGCAAGCGCCCAGCCGTCCGCACAGTTCCAAAGGACCTTGGTAAGTGATGGGACGTCCAGCATCGATAGAAGTCGTGAATGGACGATTGCGGAGAGACTTCGTACTTCCAGGACTGTTAGCGAAGGCAATGTGATGGAGGAAACTTGGGTGGCCCAAAACCCGGGTGTCGACTCAGCCCTCCAGTTGGAAATGGAGAGATGCCGCAGGAGGGGAGCGGAAAGAAGGATATGGCGGAGCTGTGGTAGGGTTGGACTGTCGCCGTTGAGGTTCGAAAGTGACAAAGTCTCCAGACCACCGAGCCGCGGAGTGTCCCACGGAATGGTTACCCTGTCGAGGTCGAGTTGACGGAGCGGAACACCATCTCCAATATGTATGGGAACTGGAACGGGAACCCAGGGCCAAACTGATACTGTAAGCTTGGTCAAGTGTAGCAGAGATACATTTTCGAAGAATGGTTGGAAATATGGGGTGCTAGGCTCTACCGTCCAGTCTATGGCGTGAATCCTTCGCGACTCAGGGGTGATCAATTGGATTAGGTGGGGAATGGGATCGGTGCCGTACCAAGGAACTTTGCAGACCCGTATTTGGGCTATTAGCGGTCCATTCTTGCCTCGCCTGAGGATTTGGGGCCAGCAACGCTTCCCTTGACGACTGTCGATGACCTGCCAATAGTATGGGCAGTTGAGGATGGTACCTCGCCAGTATTTGCACACGGAGGACAGGCGGTGGACATCCAAGGGGTTCTCCAATGCAGAGAGAAATATCTCGATTAGTAACTCTCTGGGGAGGTTGTGGATGAAGGCGGATGGTGCGACGTGTCCGGCAGACCTCGGAGTCTCTCGCCTGGAGTCCCATTGGGTAGAGGGCCTCTCTCTCCAATACAAGGCGTTGCTATAAATTCGAGGATAGTGGGTCTAGTCAGATTGAAGTGTCTTGGTTCCATCGCTGAATTACGGTACTCACATCGTCTCGAGAAGCTTCGTTTTGAATTGATAGAGGATATCCATGTGATGGGAGCAAGGTGTATCCTCTCGTGTAAGCACAGATACAGTAGATCTTATATATGAGCAATGGTTTAGCTGAGACAAATTGAGATTGGGACGCGCGTACGAGAAAGGCGCAAAGGTCCTCTGACGGGTCCTCCATCGAGTCCTCCCAGGAGCGATAGAACGGCCCACGTGTAAGGTGTCAAGGTTCAATCATTACTGCAGAGTGTTGTAATAGGGCACTGCGGTTGGACTACTTCCGGTTGATCTTAGTGTGACTGCTGTCGGTCGCACGCCGAGCGACTCGGGCTCGTTTTGGCCCATTTTGATCAATATAAAAAACAAATTAAATCCCTGTTCTCTCATCCGAGTCATCAAGAATGCTTTGTAGTGACGTCGGATGCGAATGTGGAGAGAGGATCTTGCTTTTCCCTGTTAAAGACGATAACGGAGAGCCAATGAGATCGACTTCAATGTTTAGTCGACCATGCTCGTAAACTCCGGAGCAGCTTGAGATTAGCGAAGGCAATGTGATGGAGGAGACTTGGGTGGCCCAAAACCCGGGTGTCGACTCAGCCTTCCAGTTGGAAATGGAGAGACTGGATCGTTCATCCGTGCTCAGCCTTCATTCGAATCACGATCTTCCTCCCTCGCTTCTTTACCAGCGGGCGCCTCTCCTCCTATCCCATATACACCGTCTAGTCCTCGACCGTCTCCCATCTCTCCTTTCGGCGTAAACCCAGCTCCCCCGCCGCCATCAAAGGTCAACTCACCACTCGGAAGACAGAACACCGCCACAAAGCGCCTTATCCCGCTTAGGAATTCCAGTGTCGACGCGCATACCCCACGCACTAATCAAGACCCCGATTCAACCTAGCGCAAAGGCGTTGGGTAAGAGGAAAACGGATCCTCCTGCCGACGATGGTAGGGCAGCCTATTCCTATTAGTGGCCCCTTCATACGTTGGCTAACCTTTTCACATTTTCGCTCTTGCCTTAGCTTTCGATCCCGACGATATATTCAAGGAGCGAACTGCCACTCCCATGGCTGTCTATCCTGCAGGGGAGGACAACCTGCTCAACTCCGACTCCGACTCCGTGGACGACGGCAACAACTCTCATCACAAGCCTCACGTCGAGTACGCTTACGATGCAGCCGCAGAAAGAAAGAAAAAGCTGGAGAGAGAGGCAAAGAAAGCAGCAAAGCAGAGGAGTGCTGTACCGTCAACATAACACCGATTTTCCGCCTCACGGCCCGAATAGGGCCTTTTCTACTCATTTTGATTCATCTTCTCATCAATTTTCTTTTTGTTGATCTCTTTGTTTTGGTCATTTGGACGTTCTATCGAGAGAGGCCTATCATTAGTAATTTTCAGTAACCCTCATTTGACATCTGATTTCTTTTTTGGGGAATGCGAAGTGGATGGTGGGCGCGTTTTACCCTGTTTGGAAGCCTAATCACGCCCGCGTTGTAGAGATCGCCTCATCTTATTAGTAATATAACTTCTATTTGAATTCGTTCTTACTCAGTTTCCTAACGGTCGGACTAGCTTTAACTTCTGGCGAACGGACTAACTCCCCCTTCAGTTAGATAGATCGTTGGCACCCCGATGCGCTCCAGCTGGCCATGGCTTGTGCAATACATCAGCCAAGATCATTCTTTGATAAGCTGGTCGAGAAACCACCAGATATGCGAGCTTGAAAGCCCTGTCGTCGACGTAGGTGGTTGCTGATTATAGGCGTTGAAGCTCTTACGGTGTTCACAGCGGAGGGTAGATCCTAGAGGAAAGAAAGGGCTAAAGGAGCTGAAGGAGCTAGAGGAGTTATGCGAGAGAAACCTTGGCGCCGACGGGATGTCATAATTTGTATTTGCATGAATAAATAGCGGAACAATCGAGGTTGGCACCGGGGGAGAGGTCTTGTCGCTGTAAGGAGCAACAATTTGTTGCAGGCTGCCAGTCCAGATTTGGGATGTAATTCGCACAAGAGAGTTGGATGCACTTCAAGGAATGAATGGAACGATTTCTAGTGACCGGAACGCGCCTCAAAGCTGGCGAGAGGTTGGGTAGGCAAGAGTTGATCGTGCGCAATTATGTAGAACCGGCGAGAACACCGCATTTTGGCCCAGTCAAGAGCGAAACCTCGAGTTTGTTACAGGTCTGAGCTCTATCGGATGGAGACCATCTCTCTGGCATCGTTCCTCGAAGAAAATTCAGGTTTTTGTGGAGGTGCCAGTTCACCAGAAGAGAGAATTTGGAAGCGAGAATGTCGAAACCCGAAGCAGCCCATCTGGTGAGCGGATCAAACATACTAATGGTCACGAGCGCCAAGTCGAAGGAGAGCCTCTGCCCAAGGTCGCTAGGGCGGGCCCTGGTGTCTTGGGTGCGCTACATCATGGTAGAGACTAGAGAGGCGGTGAAAGTAGCGGCTATCTGTTTATCCATTGAATTTGGAGATATACCCTGTTGCAATTGAAAAGAATAGAACCATCTTGAGTGACCGTAGTGGAGCGCCCGAACCGTGTTGAGAAGTTGAAAGGCTGAGAGTTTCCGAACAGTCACTACAAGTTTTCTACAAATGAACCACCTTCTGGAAAAAAAGGGGGCAGGTCCGGGCCTGGCCAGGCCTCTGAAGTTTGGGAAATGATGTCGAATGGGGCCACTGGACAAATCAGCCATTTTGGTCATTGGGTAAGCAACGTGCACGAAGCGCAGGGTCCAGCCTTATGCCTCGTGTCCGCTTCATTCCCTCTTCACCACATCGACCACCACTGACCTTTCATACTCTTGTCTCTTTTCATGAACACAACGGCGAACATTTTTGAGCAACCGATCACTGAACCTCCCGATATTCCAACGCGGTTTGGGGAAGATGGCAGCAAGTTCCATTATTACTATGACCAGCTGGCCGATGAATTAGACGAAGACTTGACTAAAAGACTCAAGTCCCAGCTCGACAGCCTACTCATTTTCGTACAGTGCTTCCTTCTTCATTTTTCATTCGTCCAAGCTGAATTCTTCGCCCTGTGTTGAATTAAGTGTTAAGCGTCATCGTCATTAGTAATCACGGAGTAGATTATGCCGTGCTGCGGACTACGGACTGCGGCACAGCCGAGCGCAGCTACTGCGGACTGCGACACAACCACTGCTCCTACTGCAGTGTGGTCTGTGCACACCCTGGGAACTATCTCACCTACTAGTATAAATACCCACGCTGTAACGTAGCTAACTCTTTACCTTACAATCCACCAATCCATCTGATCTACTCTTATCAGTGAAACCTAGCCATCCGCTGCACACCTAGTGTCAACTCTTAAGTGAGTATCAAGGCTATCTTTCATTACCCTGGTTTGTAGGCTGGTCTCTTCGCTGGAGTCAATTCTGCATTTCTTGCGCTCACGCTTCCCATGATGAGCGCTGACCCCGCGGATGATACCAACGCATTGTTGTTACAATTGGTCAAAGGAGGGAATGCCACCATTAACTCCGAGGCGGATCTTCCGTCCGCTACCTTTTCCCCTCCCGCTGCAATTTACCCCGTCAACATCCTGTTCGCCGTGAGCTTGGCGTGCGCCCTCATGTCGTCCTTCCTCGCGGTCCTCGGCCAACAATGGCTCGTATACTACCGCAAGCGCAGTGGTGGCAGTGCCGCGCACCAGCGGAAAGAGCAGCTCCGCAGGCAATTGGGAGCCCAACGTTGGCGGTTGGAACTAGTTCTCGACGATATTCTCCCTGGCCTGCTTCAAGTCGGTCTCGCCATTTTCTGCATTTCGTTCATTCTCTACCTTCGCACTCTTAGCGGGTCCATGTCATCCGTCGTTGCCGCAATTGTAGGAACAGCGCTGGCAATCACCGTCGGAGCGGCCGTTTGTGCGACATGGGATAGGATGTGTCCATACCAGAGCCCGCTTTCCCATCTCTTCTGTTGGACTATGGATCGACTGAAGCCGGTGCCTGTTGCATTTGTATGGCTCTTTATTTTCTTGAAAGCCTACTTGTACGAGTTCTTGGGAACCCGAAGCCGCGCCGAACAACTTACGGATGCGGGAGAATCAAGCAGCCCCAACGAATCCACCTTACAGAGCGAGGAATCACAAAAGAATTCGTGGAATTTAGCTCAAGAAATCACGTCTCGTGGATTGACACGGGTTGTTCGAAAGGAGGAAACTGACAATGACTTGATTGTCGCTTCAGTCAAGCGTGTGATCCTAACCTCGGAGCACCCTACCGCCCTCATCCATGCTGCCACCAACATCTGCGCTATTGATAACAAGGAGAGCCTTAAACAGCTTCTAAACGACGCCGAGTTTTCTGCCAGGCTTTATGACCTATTTTCGGAATCCAGAGGAAGCTTACCCACTCAACTGCTACCCATGCCCGCTGCCGCCACCAAAGCATTTGCTACTGCCATCCTCCATCTGGCGCTCTCTGTTGGTACCATCATGGACTTGGTCCCTCCTAAGGATAGAGTACCAGCGATTGAAAACTTCCCACAAGGTCAACCAGTGCTGTCGGACGACCTGGTCCGGGACTTTTACTATCTTACAATGAATGTGGAGTTGGAAACAAATTTGTGGGATGGAGACCTCAAGCATGTCAATCATCTACGACTCCTCGGCATTTTGCTTAAGGCGCTTTTTTACGATTCATACTTTGCTCACGATAACAAGTGGTACCTGGAGTATGTGACCACAAGGCTGCCGAAATTTACTACATCGCACCAATTATTACGTACCCTAACCTGCGCGGTCAAAATGCATGTTGCATCTCTTAAATCAGATTCTCTTGAGGGAGAAACAAAGAGATACGAACAACTTCCTGGGCTGTTCGAATTTGCAAAGACAACATATTCGGGGTGAGCGTTCTCCAGGGTTCCCTCACGACTGTTGACGCTCATTGATTCAACTGCAGCCGAAAGCACTCATACACTGTGCCATTTCTTTCAAAGGCTCTCACGCCATTCATTGAATCACGGGATGGCAAGAACAGAGACCGGTCTGAGGTCTATCGGATCCGTCTTGGCGTGCTTCGTCATGCATTTGAATTAGAACATATTAACCTTACCGGAGTCTTCGCCGCTTCGGGGCTTTTGATGCGCAACATCGAGCTGGATATTCGGCATCCGGGGATCCCGAAGCCATACCAAGAGGAACTGCGAGAGTGCAAAGACCAATATGTCAGGATACTTGTACGCAAATTAGATGATTATTTACCCTCGTGAGTGGCTAAGGTTATGGATGAATGAAGGTGTTGAATTACTCAGACCGATATCTTTTTCAGCTGGTATGCCAACGAGCTTTGCGAATCTTTGGCTGAAACTCTTCGATACATCCTGGAGTTTGCCGGCGCGCAGGAGCCACAGGAGCCACGACATCCGGAGAACCAGGTCACTTTAGATTTATTTAGATTGCTCCGGGTCAGACTTCAAAACCAATATAATGAAGATGACACTCGAGACTCTGAGAAGAGATATGAGAGGTTTGAGGAGCAATATGAGAGGTTTGAGGCATGGGTCGATATGGGAGGCTGTGCAAAGGTTGGTTTCGTATTAACGGCCAAGATGGCGAAGTTACTCAACAGATTACTCTTTCAGACCCCTGGCAGATTAAATCGCGATCCGGAGCTATGTTGGTGTCCTTACATCGAGGGATAGCATGAAGAGCTCGATGTGGGACCAAACGTCCGATCAGATGCATTGAAGTACGTAGTTGTTCGGTAGCAAGTACAGTCGCTTTGGCTGACACCATTGCGTGGTATCCTCACAGGCGCGATAGGTTATGATGCTAGATTGTTACCGTAGTCCCCTTTAAATTGCCATGAGACGAAGTAAAAATAAACAAGATATCCGAACGCGCTCGGCCTGAGGCGGGGTGTAGAACACTGCCTAGCCTATCCGCGCGTACCGCCGAACCCCACACCTTAAAAGCCAGTGCATCTAATCTTACGAGTAAGGCGGAAGAAAACGACGCATTATATATGTTCTATTGCAAAACGGTTTATAACCCCGAAACGCTGTCATAATACCGTCCGAATAACGGTGTTAAATGTGGCGAACGACGTACAAACAAGTTCCCCTTGATACCAAAGAGAATCAGTCCCAATCAACGTCCGGACAGAGTCCGACAGGGACGTACTTAAGCCCAACCATAATCAAAGTACTCTTGGAATCCAAGAACGCGGCGCGGAAGCCAGACGTCGCTCAGCAGCCATCGTCCAAACTGGTTCATATCAACGTCTCGAGCCCACTTGTAGATCGTGTCCCGGGAGTCACGTTTGAAGGTAACAGCGGCACCCACCAAGGACGTATCTTAGCATCGAAAGACTGCAGAAAAAGAGGCCCGGCTTGTCGACTACGTCTCTGAAAGGGGCCGTGGTGTTGTGTCGATAGAGGGCCGACGGTGGTGGTGAGAAGATTGACCTTGTCGATTTGGCCTTGGGTGTGTGTGATTCCCTTAATGGCGTCTTTGGCTGAGCACTTGTATATGTGAGAACTAGCCTAGACGCTATTTCAAGGAGGGGAAGGGAGCGTTGATCGATGGACTTTTGAGAAGAGAACGGACGTCGAGTCCACGAACATACTGCATGGTCGTGTCAAGAGTGAACGCCGGAGTAGGATCCTGGTTTCTATCTGGTGGGTGGGAGGATTTCCCTTGGCGGCATCTCGTTGAAGGAAAAGCTCTTGAAGCGGCGAGAGTCACTGAAAGAAGGAATCAGGGAACAGTGACGTCAGAATGCAATGCAGTCGATCTACTGAGCGGATCTAACATAACTGCATTGGCGAGGTCGAGAAGACCAGAACCCCTTGCCAACGTCAAATAGGGTTGGTCGGGAAGTCGTTCGGGAACTACGTTAGAGTCTGGGGCGGTCTATAGGGTGGGGGTCCATCTTTACGTGTGGATCGAAACAGTACGTCGATCTGGATTTGGCGGTGAACCCTGCTGCGGTTGGAAAGAATGGAGTCATCGAGGCGGAGCCCCCGAAATGGTGTTGAGAAGTTGAAAGGCCGCAGGCGAGACTTTCCGAACAGTCACGTGGCAAACGATAACAACACTTTCTGAAAAAGGTCAAGTCCGGGTTTGCGGAGTGCTCTTCGTGCCGCTAGAAGTGTACCTGATGTGAACAGCGAGGGTGAATCGTGTCCGGGATTCAACTCGGAAAACACATGCACAACACCCCGAACAACAGCAGAACCTAACCGCGCCACTTCAGCCCCACTGCTCATTGTGGATCCTCTGAAATGATCGTAGCGAGAAGCAACGTCGAGGTTACGGATGAGGAAATTCGAGAGATGTTGGCTGGGGTCACGACATTGCATCCAGGGATATCGGCCATTTGCGGGCATTGAGTAAGCAACGTGCACGGAGCACGTGGTACAGCCCACGCCTCGTGTCCGCCTCCACCACATCGACCTTTCATACTCTTGTCTCTTTTCATGAACACCACGGCGGACATTTTCAAGGAACAGATCACTCAACGTCCCGAGATCCCTGCTCGATTCGGGGAAGATGGCGGCAGGTTCTACGCTTACTATGACCAGTTGGCCGACGAATTGGACGAAGACTTGACTAAAAGGCTCAAGTCCCAGCTCGACAGTCTACTCATTTTCGTACAGCGGTTCCTCCTCTCTTGTCCGTTCATCTAACTGAAATATTCACTCTGATTTGTAGGCTGGTCTCTTCGCTGGAGTCAATTCTGCATTCCTCGCGTTCACGCTGCCCATGATGAGCGCCGACCCCGCGGATGATACCAACGCATTGTTGTTACAATTGGTCAAAGGAGGGAATGCGACCATTAACTCCGAGGCCGATCTTCCGTCCGCCACATTCTCCCCTCCCTCTGCAATTTACCCCGTCAACATCCTGTTCGCCGTGAGCTTGACGTGCGCCCTCATGTCGTCCTTCCTTGCGGTACTCGGTCAACAATGGCTCGTGTACTACCGCAAACGCAGCGGTGGCGGCGCCGAGCACCAGCGGAAAGAGCAGCTCCGCAGGCAATTGGGAGCGCAGCGTTGGCGGTTGGAACTGGTTCTCGACGACATTCTCCCTGGCCTGCTTCAAGTTGGCCTGGTCATTTTCTGCATTTCATTCATTCTCTACCTTCGCACTCTTAACCAGTCCATGTCATCCGTCGTTGCCGCAATTGTAGGGACAGGACTGGCAATCATCGTCGGAGCGGCGGTTTGTGCAACATGGGATCGGATGTGTCCGTACCAGAGCCCGCTTTCACATCTCCTCTGCTGGACTCTGGATCGACTAAAGCCGGTGCCCGTTGCATTTGTATGGCTCTTCATTCTCTTGAAAGCCTACTTGAACGAGTTCTGGCGGATCGACGCGGGAGAATCGAGCAGTCCCAGCGAGTCCTCCTCACAGAGCGAGGAATCGCAAGGGAATCCTTGGACGTTAGCTCAAAAAATCAGGTCTCACGGACTGACGCGAGTCGGACGAAAAGAGGAAACTGACAATGACTTGATTGTCGCTTCAGTCAAGCGTGTGATCCTAACTTCGGAGCACCCTGCTGCCCTCATCCACGCTGCCACAAACATCTGCACCATCGAGGAGAAAGAGAGCCTACATCAGCTTCTACACGACTCCGAGTTTTTCGACAGGCTCCATGAGTTATATTCGACGTTTTCGGAATCCGCAAAAAAATTACCCACCCAACTGCAGGCCATGCCCGGTGCCGCCACCAACGCATTTGCTACTGCCATCTTCCATCTGGCGCTTTCCGTTGGTACTATAATGGACTTGGCCCCTCCCAATAACAGAGCACCTGCGGCTGAAAACTCCCCAGGAGGTCAACCAGTGCTGTCGGACGACCTGGTCGGGACTTCTTACAAAGAATGTGGAGTTGGAAACAGATTTGTGGGATGGAGACCTCAAGCATGTCAATCATCTACGACTCCTCGGAGTTTTGCTTTGTCGACTTTTCTTCGGTGCACGCTATGGGGTCGGCCAGATGTTCTTGAGAGATGCGATCGACGTTCTCGCGAAGTTTACTACATCGCACCAGTTATTATGTACTTTAACCTGTGCGGTCAAAATATATGGAGTATCTCTCGAATGGAATTCTCTAGAAGGAGGGGCAGAGAGATACGAACGACTTTCGGAGCTGTTTGAATTTGCAAAGACAGCGTATGAAGGGTGAGCATTCTCCTGGGTCCCCTCACGACTGTTGACGCTCATTGATTCAACTGCAGCCGACAGGACTCATACGATGTGCCATTTCTTTCAGAGGCTCTCCAGCTATCCGTTGAACTCTGCGATGGACAGAACGGAGATCGGCCCGCGGCTTATCAGATCTGTCTTGGCGTGTTTCGTCACGCACGTCAACTCGAAGGTATTATTGACCTTGAAGGAGTCTTCGCTCCTATGGGGCCTTTGATGCGAAATATTGAGCTGGATATTCGGCATCCGGGCATCCAAAGGCCATATCAAGAGCAACTCCGAGGGTACAAAGATCAATACGTTGGGATACTGTTACGCAGATTAGATGGTTATTTATACCAGTGAGTGGCTGAGGTTATGGATGAAGGAGCTGACATATTCAGACCACTACCTCATTCAGCAGATACGTTTCAGAGCTTTGCAAATCCTTGGCCGAAACTCTTCGATCCATCCGGGAGTTCGCCGCTGGACATGAGCCAGGACATGCCGAGAATCGGGTCACTTGCCATCTATTTAGGTTGATTCGTGCCAGACTTCAAGACCGAGATTATGGAGAAGGACACACTCGAGACCTTGAGGAGGAATATGCGAGGTTTGAGGCATGGGTCGATATGGGAGGGTGTGCAAAGGTGGGTTTCATGTTAACGGCCAAGATGGCGAAGTTGCTAAACACATTACTCTTTCAGACCCCTGGAAGATTAAATCGCGATCCGAAGCGACGCGTCCGAGCAGATGCATTGGTAAGGAGTTGTTCTGTAGCAAGTACGGTCACTTTGTCTGACATAATTGCGTAGTATCCTCACCGACGAGATAGGTTAGGATGCTAGATTAAAGTCTTATCAGACGAAGTGCAAATAAACAAGATATCCGACCATGCTTGAGCTGAGGGCCTAGTGCATACATCCGCGTTTACCGCCGAACCCCACACCTGAACTACCAGTGTACATGATCTTATGAGTAAGGCACCATTAAACGACGCATTAGACATATTGTATCCAAGACGCTTTATCACCCCGAAACTTTGTCATAATGCCACCCGAATAACGGGGGTCTTGTGGCGAGTGACGTTCGACCGCTTCCCCTTTGTACCAAACGAATTCAGTCCGACCCAACGTCCGGGTAGAATTAGAGACGAAGGACATGCCTGAATGCAGTCACAATCCAAGTACTCTCGGAATCTCAGAACGCGACGCGAAGGCCTGACCCAGCAACCTCCTTCAAACCTGGTTCGTCGCACACGCCGTAGTCTCTAGCCAAACCACTGATTGTTATTCCGTTACGTTCGAGGGTAACAATGGTACCTACTACGAACGTGTTTTGAAACCGAGGAGAATGCGGAGCAAAATGTCCGGCTTTGTCGACCGCGTCCCTGGAAGGGGGCGTGGTGTTGTATACAGAGAAGAGGGCCGACGGTGGTGAGGTCGACCTTGGCGGTTTGGACTTGGAGATGTGTGTTTGCCTTCATGGTGTTTTGGCCTGAGCGCTCGTACATGTGTAAACTAGTCTAGACGTCATTTCAACGTGAGAGGAGGGAAAGGGCGGCATCGATAGATAGAGTTTTGGGAGGAGGACTGACGTCGAGTCGGCGAAAACCGCACATACCACAGGGCCGTGTCGAGAGCGAACACCAGACCGTGATCCTCGTTTGTATCCAGTGGGTGGGAGAATTTCCCATGGCAGCATTCCATTAAAGGAGAACGGGGAGTTTGAAAGAGAGGATCCAGGAACGGTGACGTCAGAGTGCGGAGCGGCCAATCGGGTGAGCGGACCCAGCATAATTGGGTTGATGAAGTCGTTCGGGGCCACATCAGGGTCTGGAGGCGGCGTATAGGGCGGAATCCGTGTTCACATGTAGACCGGGGCAGTGCAAATACTTGGAATCTGAAATATTCACTCTGATTTGTAGGCTGGTCTCTTCGCTGGAGTCAATTCTGCATTCCTTGCGTTCACGCTTCCCATGATGAGCAAGACACTGGCATCAACTGAACGCTCCAGTTGGAAAGGGAGAGGTGTCGGAGGAAGGGAGTGGAAGAAAGGATGTGGTGCAGCTGTGCGATAGTTGGGGTGTCGTGATTGAGGTTTGAAAGGGATAACGTTTCCAGGCCGTGCAGCCGCGGCGTGTCCCAGGGAATGGCTACGCCCGTGAGGTGAAGGTGACGGAGCGGAACGCCATCTCCAATGTGTATGGGACCCGGACGAGCGGTCAGGGGATTTAGCCACACGGTGAGACTGGCCAGGGATGGCAAAGAAGTTGTTTTGAAGAATGTTTGAAAGTATGAAGTCTCGTGCCAGATCACGATCTCTAAATATAAGGAGCGTATCCTCCGCGACTCCGGGGTAATCAGTTGAACCAGGTGAGGTATGAAATTGGTATTGAGCCGACGACCATCGTGACGCCGAATGTAAACGTCCAGTGGCCCAGTACGGTTTCGCATTGGGACAAGGGGGCAGGAGTGCCAGCCGTGACCGCTATCGATGATCTGCCAGAAGCGTGGAGTGCTGAGAATGATATCCCGCTAATACTTGCACACTGAGGCCAGCCGCTGAAGGTCTTTGGGGCTCCACCCTGTGTCCTCTAATGCAGAGAGAAGGATTTCGATGATCAACTCGGTCGGGAGCCTATGAATTAGGGCGGGCTGCGCGGCGGCTCCTCCGGGTTTGAGAACTTTAGCATGGGAGCAAGTGCGAGCATCTTTAGGCAAAAAGCGATTTGAATTGGGATCATTGCTGTTCGCAAGATTTCCTCACTATGCAGGGAAAATATAAGCAGGTCAGAGGAGGAACGACTCGATTGAACCGTCAAATCCCACAGCTTACATCCACCCGTCAAGCTTCTTTTCGAATTGATAGAGATGATAGATGGAGTCGGAGTGAGCTTTAATCTGTAGTGTAGATCTCAGACGAAAAGAATTTATATGCAGGCAATGATGTGTTTGAGATGAGGACCCGCGCGTGAAAGGCGAAAAGGCCCTCCTATGAGTCCTCCAAGAACGATGGATGCCTTCCCACGTTAAACAAGCATGATTCAGCAGATGCGGCAAGTAAAGTAGGGGGGGATCGCTAAAAGTATTCGCATAGCCTGTAGGATATTTTGTCGGGTGGAAAGAAGCCTCGAACGAATGCGGCGCTTTCTTAGGGTGCATATTAACCAAAAAGTGTCTTCAAGTGACCGCAACGTCTACCTTGCACTCGTCCTTGTACGGAGTGCACGAGCATATGACGCGGACGTTCGAATATTTTCTGTCACATTCTGCTGATTGATGCAAGAGGCTTGTACATGATAGAGATCGGGTCCTCCGGGATCGCCAAAGGCAAGTCTGATTTGTTTACGATGTTGTCCAGTACAGTGGCTCAGGAACCCATGCTCGCTTGGCTCCCGCATCGTGGATTCAGTCTATGACACCACCGCTCCACACAAAATCGGTAGTCGGCAAAAGGCAACGAATTCGGGGCTTAGGTTTCAGAATGAACGAGAACATGAACGGAAAGCTAATGTGTAACCACCCACTTCCAGGAGCCCAGTATACTTCACCTGTACATGGGATATGGCATGCTATTAACAATATATCTAATGCATGCTCGGCGTCTAGCTTGCAGGGCGGAGGTTGAGTCGTTGACTGTCGATTGCAGGCTATCATTCGATAGAACGCTTGCCGGCATTCATCCTCCAAGTTCCCCCAAATGAGCGATCTTATTATTCTCATTAGTTCGAGGTGTTGGCGCCTCGGCGTGCTTTTGTTGAGTTTCGGGACGGACGTCCGTCTCTGCGTCGGCCGAACAGTCGATCCCATACCAGAGGCGATATTCTATACTCAATCACACTAATTATCTGGTAGATATCACATGTATGGAAGATGGTAAGATGGATTAGATACCAAATCAGGTGAAAGGGAATCGGAACATTTCCTATAGGGAATGCATCCCTCCTTCCCACCAGAAACCCTGCGGACGAGAGATGCTGAATTGAAAGAACACACCAGAACGCAAGAAAAGTTTCCTGACACGTCTGGCAGAGTTTTTGGAATCCGTTTCGAAAAGTACCGAGTGAGAACCGTTGAGCAGCGCAGCGAGTTGCCTCATCAGGCGGAGAACATGTTTGGTCCGGATGCTGAGATTCACCGAATTGCACGGTTCTACGGCATCCCGCCGGATTGGCGTATTGGTCCACTTCTTCGACGTGATATTCAACGACCAACTCCACCTGAGCCCGCTTATTACGATCTCGGGGGATGCTTTGATGCACTGGGCGCTCATACGCAGCAAAGCTGGACCCGGCTCGAGGGGCCAGTCGCGAGGGTCTACAGCCATCCAAACGACGTTCTTTAGGGATGGGAGGTTGAACATGGATATGAGCCGGGGATGAATAACCTCTGGAAGACTTCGTACTTCCACGTCTGTTAGTAAAGGCAATGTGACAGGGGATATTTCTTGGGTCGTCCAATACCCGGGCATCAACTGAGCATTCCAGTTGGAAATGGAGAGGTATCGGAGGAAGGGAGTGGAAGAAAGGATGTGGTGCAGCTGTGCGATAGTTGGGATGTCGTGATGGAGGTTGGAAAGGGACAACGTTTCCAAACCGTGCAGCCGCGGCGTGGTCCAGGGAATGGTTACGCCGTCGAGGTTGAGGTGACGGAACGGGGCGCCATCTCCAATATGTATGGAAAACGGGACAGTGGTCTGGGGCTTTACAGCAACGGTAAGACTGGTCAAGGATGGTAGAGAAGTGGTTTGGAAGAATCGTTGAAAGTACGAAGCGCCGGGGTGGACCGTGAAGTTTAAAGAATGGATCCTCTGCGACTCCAGGGCGATCTGTGGGATTAGGCGAAGTATGAGATCGGTGTTGG
This sequence comes from Tulasnella calospora MUT 4182, assembly GCA_000827465.1. Lineage (NCBI taxonomy): Eukaryota > Fungi > Basidiomycota > Agaricomycetes > Cantharellales > Tulasnellaceae > Tulasnella > Tulasnella calospora. Next base: position 85,285 of record KN822972.1, read on the forward strand.
ACCGACTAGCTTCACTGCCTCGGATGTAAACGTCCAGTGGGCCAACACGGTTTCGCCTTAGGACAAGGGGGCAGGAATGCCGACCGTGACTAGTGTCGATTACATGCCAGAAGCGTGGAACGCTGAGGATGATATGCCGCCAGTACTTGCATACTGAAGCCAGGGGCTGAAGATGTGTGGGGCTCCGAAATGTATCCTCAAATGCAGAGAGAAGGATTTCGATTATTAACTCCGTCGGGAGCTTATGGATTAAGGCGGGCGGTGCGGCGGCTCCTGCGAGTTTGAGAATTTCTAGCCAGATAGCGAGTCTCAGGAACTCTAGCCAGAAAACAATTTGAGTAGGAAGTGTTGCTCCAGGGGAGATTTTATTGCTGTGTAGGGAAAGAATAGGCCAGTTTTGTCAGAGGCGGATCGACTCGATTGGACGATCAAATCCCGACAACTCACATCCAAGCGTCAAGCTTTTTTTCGAAGTGGTAGAGAAGATCCATGGAGTCAGGGTAAGCTGTAATCTGTAGCGTAGACCCCAGACGAAAGAGATCTTATATGCAGGTATTGGTGTGGTTGGGACAAGTTGAGATGAGGACTTGCGCGGAAGGAGAAGGTCCTCCTACGGGTCCTCCACAAGCGCGATGGAAGGACTCCCCACGTGAAAGAAGTATGGCTCAACTGTCGCTGCAGAATGTTGCAGATGAAGTACTGGGGGAGTCATATAAATGCTTTTACATATTTTGTCGGATATTTTGTTGGGCAGCGCAGAGCGCCAACCTGTGAACCCAGCGCGTTTCCTAAGGTGAATACCAACCCAAAAGGTGTTTCCACAGCGTCCGCAGCGCCAATCTCGAACTCGTCCTCGTATAGAGTGCGCGACCATGTGACACGAACGTTCGGTCAGATTGTGCAGAAGGATGTAAGAGACTCGTGCATGATTACGAAGAAGAAGTCCTCCGATTTCACAAAAGGCAAATCTGATTCGCTTATGTATTCTACTCCGCATTCCAGAGGTAGAATAACTATACAGTAGCTTATTAAGCAACGTTTGGTGACAGAGGAGGAGGCAACGCTCGAGCTCCCCACCTCGTGGGACTCGGATTCGTTCGGTGACGCTGCCACCGCTCCACTTCGAATCCGTAGTCGGCAAAAAAGTTACTTCGGGGCCTGGGTTTCGGCTAGACATAACGCTCCATCTCATGTGGTTATCTCTTGAGCTGTCAAAACCAGGATTTAAGGCACACGACGGCATCTGCACCTGGACACATATGTACATGGAGAAATCGAGCAACAGGAAGTCCTGTCTATCATGTCAAATGTAATTGCAACACTTCAGTTGTATTCTGTTCATTGATGGCTTTGGCCTTTCCCGTTGGGCTTTTGGTATCGTTGCCGCTAGAGACTGCATATAGGTTCTGGTAGCTCTTTCGGCGAGGGCTCGGCGCACGGCTTGCAATGCCGAGGTTGAGGCTTCGACTTTGACGGCAGGCATGAACGTTGGAGTAAATACTGACATCATAACATATAGACCTTTGGTGGTCGGCATCTAGGAGTTCTTGTGCACGGGACCGGCATCATGGGCCTGGCACGCGAGGGGGGTTCGGGCTTCTCCATGACGTCGTCACAAAGTCCCCGCGTACTTTTACATTGCACCTGAATTTCCTCAATCCAACCACCAACCTCCCCCTTCAGCCTCCAGATACCCCTCTCAACAGCACGTCTCGCCGCGGAGGCTCACCATCTCTTCTTCTAACAACCACCGGGATACTGAGAAAATCTCTTCCCGTTTAGCTGCGTGTCCAACACGAACATACCCTACAGTTAAACTCGATACCCTGCGACACGCCCGCGTTAACCTTTGCTGTTACCGTCTTCGAAATCGTGAGTCTTGATGATGAACACCTTGGCAACAGAATCTGATCACGGGTGTTCATATGTCCATCCAGTCGTGTAAATTGCGATTGCAACTTAGACCGCGCCCACCATGCCGCACCTCGCCCAGATCGTAGAGAGCGTCCACCACGCTCATCAACAGCCCAGCGCAGAGGAAGTCAGCAGTGATGCTCCTCCTTCCAACGATACCCCCGTCGAACATGCCAGGCTCCAGCCAAAACGGTCCGTCTCGGCGTCCGTCCCGAACTCCCCCCGCAGCGCTGCGAACAACACTCTCCGCTCCCCATCACTCTCAGTCCCACACAGCCCTCAACAGCAACCATCTCGAGGCTATACCGAAGCCATCGATCCTCAGGCCGCCGACTTTGTCAGAACCGATTCGGGTTTTCGCAGCGCCTGGAGCTACAAGAACCCCGACGAGGAACGAAAGGGTTCTCGGCGATCCAGACGAGGCAGTTGGACCGGCACAAGTCGGAGTCCAACCGTCGACGACAGTGGGGGACTTTGGAGGAGATGGGTTGAGATCCCTCTAGGCTTGGCACCGCCGGAAGACGGAGAACAGCCACCACAAGAAGATCGCGTCGAGTCTCCCAAAAGCGAGCACGGAGAGTTGGGTCCGAGAACCTCTTCTCCCGAACCTCATCACGATGAACCCCAAACCGCTTCAGGCGAGGGTTCAGGCGCCGCTCAACAACAGCAGCAGCATCAGGACTCCGGAGCCGGTTCGCCATCGCGTCAAGGGTCAACAAGCCTCTGGCCGCTTCCGCTTCCGGACCCTCTCAAATTTCTCGGTCTTACGAGGACGCAGTCGATGCCTCACATCGGGAGCCGGAAGACCTCGCGGCAAGGCACTCAAGAGTCGCATGGGGAGAATGGAGGAGATACCCACGCAGCTGCGACTCAACGATGGACCGCGCTGAGGCAACGCCTTCGAGCGTCGTCCACTGCGGGCGGTCTATCGCCCCTCAAGCGCAAGCGCCGGTCATTAGTTGTCCCGCCTTCGATGGCAGCCCAGGTCGATTTGAATGAAGAGTTGATGGCGGGTCCCTTGGCGCTGCAGATCCTGAGGATGTGGTTCGAACGAGATGAGAACGGAAGGAGGAGGGTGCCCGTTTTACTTCAACACCTCAAGATCCGTGTCAGCGATAGCGTACATCCGTTGCATGGAAGTCATGCCGTTTTCCGCATTGAGGTAGGATTCTTCCGACTCCCGACGCCGTTGAGATGAGACTGAATCCTCATTCCCTAGTGTGAATATGGAGACGGCGCCGCTAGATGGGTCATCTATCGCGAACTGAAGGACTTTTTATCCCTGCACGCCCATTACAGCTTCTCGTACACCGCCTATCGCGCTAGCGCCGGTGGAAACGAGCTGAAGATCCCCGAGTTTCCTCGAGCGGGTGAGGACCCTTTTTTATCCGCAATCTCAGCTCACCCTTCCCCAGCCACTAATTATTAATATATCCCTAGGCATTCCGCTGTTCAACATCCTGAAGAAAGAAGCGCGCGAGAAGGGCAATTCTGCTGGTCGAGCTGAATTCGCTCGTCAGCAGCGAGAGGCGCTCGAAAATTACTTGATCGGTCTGATTAAGGCTGTCGTAAGTAGAGGGTCGTCTACATCCTTTTTTGACCTTTCACCGACGTCTTCGGCCCCGCTAGATTTTCCGGCCCGAAGCAAATCGCCTGTGTCGGTGGTTCGAAATCTCCGCTCTCTCAGTCGCTCTCGCGTCCCGGGGCGGCATCCAAGGCAAAGCCGGCCTGCTTCGCGTCATATCATCAAACTCGTCTCGTAAAGGCCCTCACCCGATCAATTTCTCCGCCTGGAAACGGAGCCAGACTCAAACTTGGTGGCTCGTCCGAGAATCGTATTTGGTCTCGGTGGCCGATCCAGCGGAGCTGACCATCGACGACGTGTTCATGTTGGATGCGGACTTTAGCATTGAGCGGCCCAAGAGGGTGTACCGCCAGGGTTTGAATTTGCTTCACATCGGTGGTAGTGGGAAGGAAGGGGATGACGAAGAGAGTAGGAGACATGAGTGGGATCTGTCGAAGAGGCAGGAGAAGGGCAAGGAGAAGGAGAAGGACGGAGAGACTGAGAGGGGGGAGACGGAAACGATCAAGTCGAGGTCGACTATCAGGCAGCTGTTTTCGAGGTCCTCCAAATCGAGGGAGCGACCCAATGGAGATACCCATCCGGCCAAGGAGGAAGCAGAGAAGGACAAAGACAAGGCAAAGTCCCAGAGAGACAGCGCGAGCTTGAAGGAAAAATCCAAGGCTGGGGCTGATCGTCTTACCGTTCCGAACCAAAGGGGTCAAGAACGCGACGCTTCAACTTCGCCAGCGGAGGGACAGGAAGATCGACCTCAAACTCCCGAAGAGCGACCGACGGGTATCATCGGCAACGTCACCCAAGCCGACGTCAAACCCGTCAAATCCTCACCAAACGCCAAAGGACAATATCGGACCGCCAACCCACAAGGAACCGACGTCGATGGCGTGCCCGATCCTCATACCCACCACGGCAGTCGATGGTTGAAGAAGTTGGGCCGGCGGTCGAGTTCCGCGTCGACCTCGTCGAGAAGCTCCGCGAGCTCAAATGATACGAATCACCAGACCGTCATCGACCCTTCGATCGGCCAAGACCCGAGAAACGTCGGTCCCAAGGAGGAGGAAGAGGTAGCTGGTGGTGGTAGTGGAAATACCAAGAAAAAGAAGCAGGCAACGGACGTCAGTCAGCATACTTTCTATATCAAGAATGGTCAGAGGAGGTTGAAGTTGGTTGCGAAGAACGAGGTAAGTCTCTTTGAGTGGGGACCGATGCGACGTAGCTGGGACTAAGCCTGGTAACTTACCACCTATCCTATCTTTCCACAGAGACAAATGTTGCAGTTCATCGCATCAATGGAGAGGATGGCGGCTCAGTCACATTGGACGGGCGAGAACCGGTTTGGCAGTTTCGCTCCCATTCGGTTGAACGTCAATGCGCAGTGGTTGGCTGATGGGGTAAGCTGATTGGAGTTCTGGTCGGACATTCGCTGACCAGAAGGAATGAGCTTAGCGAGACTACTTCTGGAACCTCAGTCGAGCCATTATGTTGGCCAAAGAGCGGATCTACATTCACGATTGGTGGTTATCCCCAGGTGGCCAGAACAACCAATGAAAGTCGCTGTCATTGAAAACGCTAACTCGTGCCTTCGTCCTTTTTGTCGCTCCTAGAACTGTACTTACGCCGACCTGGTCAGGAGCACTACCGCCTCGATAGGCTGTTGCAACGGAAGGCGGAACAGGGTGTCAAGATTTATGTTATTCTTTAGTGAGTTGAAGTACTAGGAGCTGAGTGGGACAGGTGCTGATCGATGGTTTGACTTGGTACTTGCGTCATGCAGTAAGGAGGTCTCGAACCGCACGACGCCGATTGACAGCAAGTGAGCTTCCGTCCTCTCTATCTCTGCGGTGATCAAAGTTCTGAACGAGCCGCTTTCTTTCATCCAGCTATGCCAAGCGAAAGTTGATGGCTTTGCACCCCAATATCATGGTTCAGAGATCTCCAGCACACTTCTCCACTGGTACTTTCTACTGGGCTCATGTATGTGAAACGGCTATCTCCTATTTTTTCTTCCTCTTTTTTTCCCTCCCCTAACTGAAACATTCATTATCACTTGGTAGCACGAAAAAATGTGCGTTATTGACGAGGCGATCGCCTTCATGGGTGGCCTGGACCTTTGCTTTGGTCGTTGGGATACCCCTCAGCACGTCATGGTGGATGATGGAAACATTGAGGGCCCTGAGGGAGCAAACTGTATTTGGCCAGGTATTCCCGAGGGTTAACCCAGCCATTGCATCTCACTAACCAGCTGTTTCAGGCAAGGATTACAGCAATGCCCGTGTAATGGACTTCCATACTTTGAACAAGCCGCATGAAGATATGTATGATCGGTCGAAGGTTGCTAGGATGCCCTGGTGCGTGCAAGAAAAGACCGTCTGTGCCAGGATTCCGTCGCTCACCTTGGACCGCGTTCATTCGAGCAGGCATGATGTCGGAATCCAGTTCGTCGGGCAACCGGCACGAGACCTTTGCAGACACTTTGTTGACCGGTACGCTTTATTCTTGCACCGGGCTAATGCGTCGCTCAACCAGCTCCTCGATATTGTCCTAGATGGAATTATCTTCTCCGGACCAAAGTTCGTATTTGTCGGCCGCAGCTGTTTTGATGAGACCTAACGATCACATTCCATGAATAGACGCACTCCCGCGTCATGCCGTTCCTGCTGCCTGCACCGGACTTCAAGGTGACTGAACTAAACGACCAAGGGTTGACCGGGACCTGCGAGGTTCAGATCTGCCGCTCCGCCGGTCCTTGGTCCTTGGGGACTACCAGCCGCATAGAGCACTCCATCCACAATGCATATCTCAAGGGTACGAGATTCAACTCGTTCGTGATGTCCGTTGATAAATTATTTTGCATCCTTCAGCCATCGAACTCTCCGAACACTTCGTCTATATAGAGAACCAGTTCTTTATCACGTCGTAAGTGACTCAGAGCTGCGCCATCGCGGGTGTCCCGTTGAGTATTTTCCACCTTTAGCACCGTCGTCAACGACATCCCGGTAGAGAACAACATCGGTGATGCCCTCGTGGATCGGATCATTCGGGCCCATAAGGAGAAGACACCATGGCGTGCCTGCATCGTGATTCCTCTTTTGCCAGGCTTCACGTTTCCTATTGATCACAACGACGCCAGCGCGGTGAGTAAGGTCTCGATTTTGGGCCGAGAGGATTTCCGTTGATGTGAGTTCTCCAGATCCGCCTTATCGTTGAGCTCCAAAACCGTTCAATTTGTCGCGGGCCGCATTCAATCTTCTCAAGATTACGAAAGGAGGGCATCGATGTATGCATCGTGGCGTACTGTAGCCTTCACTAGACTCACCCGCTTTTTGTTGCAGCCGAACGATTACATTAGCCTCTTTTCCCTCCGTGGCTGGGGCAAACTTGAGAATAGTACTCTAACTACCGAGCAGGTATGGAACTCCTTCTCTACTTTTGATCTAACACTTACACCATCACCTCAGGTTTATATTCACGCTAAGGTAATTCCATGCTGTCGCGGGTTCAAAACGATGCTGAGTTTCTCAATAGATTATGATTGTTGACGACCGCGTGGCAATAATTGGTTCGGCGAACATCAATGAACGGTCGATGCGGGGAGATCGTGATTCTGAGCTCGCCGTGGTAGTAAGGGACACCGACATGATTCCTGGGTACGATTGGATCAAAATAAATCAGGCTCTTGCTTATGGATCGCTTCCTTAGGAAAATGGCCGGAAAGTCTTTCAAAGTCGGACGCTTCGCCCACACGCTTAGAATTCGGCTAATGAGAGAGCACGTTGGAATTGACACTGATGCGATGTACGAAGAAGACCTGATGGCAACACATGCCAAGGAGAAACCGGAGGATATCAAGACTTGGGATCCCGATCACGAGCAAGTGCGTGGAAAGACCGAAGGAATCACGACTGTCAAGCACCGCGGCACCATGGAACGATACGAGGTTCTTGCGCGAGACGTTGGGGAACAAGGTGAGCTGTTGCCACTGCAGCTATATCGGCGGGACTAACCAGAAGTTACCAGCTCTCATGGGAATCGGCGAAGCCACTGCCAAGCTTGTCGGCAAGCAGACAAAACATGGCCTGCCAAATACAGCAGTATCGACCTCAAAGTACAAAGACGAGGAGAAGAGGATATATGGGAGCGACGGGTCTCAACAGCCTGGTTTTGCGAGCTCGAAGGTACCCACCTTGGAAGAAAAGGTCGTCGCAGAGCACCTGCCTAAGAAAAGGGAAGAAGGCCAAGATCAGCCTCTCATGGACGCAATTGACGAGGGTCAGAATGAGACCGGAAGCGACGCAGTCTCTGAAGCTCGGGTGCAGGACGGTGGAGATCTCTTCGGTGCTCCGGCGGATGCTGCCCCATCCGCAAAAGAGGATAACAGACCACCCAATGTAAGACCTGGCCAAGATGAGGCTTCAGCAGCGGAGCGTTCGGCTGTTGCTGCGAGGCAACAGCTGCGAAAGCACCTGGCAGTCAAAACCGGCGCCAAACCGTACACTATACCAACCCCGAAGCCCGAGATTGACCCGCACGGTTTCAGTGATCCCTTGGACCCTCGGTTCTGGAAAGATGCTTGGTGCGCCACCGCCGTTCATAACGTAAGCGATATTCCGTTATGATATTTGGTGTCAAATGGGCGCTGACTTTGGCTGGTAGACCGAGATATATCGCAAGGTCTTCCACTGCACTCCGGATGATCTTGTTACCACTTGGAAGATGTACAAAGAGTATCTCCTCTTCCAAGAACGTCTGAACAAGCCTGTAAGCCGTTCCTCCATGTCTCACAAGCGGCGCTGACCCCGCGAGCTACAGCCGAAAGACGCCCCTCCCACCGCTCCTCATGTTGGTCGAGTACCCTCAGAAGGAGGAACCGCAGGAGAAGAAGCGGGTGGTCCACCTAACACTCACCCAGACGGCGAGCTGGACCCGAAGGAATTCGTATTATCTGATAAGAAAGACGCCAACCCCATCCAGAGGAGCCGATCGCCCACAAACGATGGCGAATCTTCGAGCCACTTGAATCCACCTCCGTCAGCCGGTTCCCAAAGGCGAAGCGGAGATCCTGGAATTGGTCCCGATGGGCGCCCGCGCCGTCCAACGAACTTTGATGAGCCGCTCGAACAATGGGAGCGCGATGAGTTTGAGTCCCTTTTGGAGGGTGTGAAAGGACATTTAGGTGGGTGCTCAATCGCTTTTCATTTGACCGTCGCTCATCTGATTCCCCTTCAGTGGTATTCCCAATTCGTTTCCTCGAAGGAGAAGATACAGCAAACAATTTCTTATTCAACTCAGATAGGTGAGTATCAATCAACGCCAGAATGCTGGGACACATACTAATCTCAGTTGTCAGACTTTTACCCATGCCCATTTTCAATTAGTGCGTTATATTCATACTTTAATCTACGTTCTCTGTTATCTAGTTATGTAACATGTTAGGCGAAAATGCTCCTTTGAACCTTATATGCTACACTAGCCCAGCAGCAGGAAATAGGCGAGCCCCGGCGTCTTCTTACCTCTCTATTCGGGTGCGCCCCACACCCATTCGAGATTCGACCCTCCAATCAGAGAGTGCCCTCTATTGAGCGAATGAACAAAGTTCTCAGAACGTTGCTCTGGATATTATCCAGCATCTCTGGCGGCGCTTCATACTGTTGCAGGGTGGAGGGGTGAACGTCGCTCATGAGCCCTGTGGGTGCATTCTGACAACCTTGAGAGCCGCCTCCTTGGTCGGAGAGGAGTTGGTGTAGTAGTGTACATAACGGAATACCATGTATTTTGGCGAGAGCAAAATTCGGCAGTGGGTCGAGTGGGAGACGTCGGCGGCTGGGGAAAGGCGGAAGTGGTAAACGGCAATTAATATCTCCGCTATTGCGAGTGCATTATTGGCTGCTGCTCAGTTGGGTGGGCAAACGCTGAGAGCGTTGAACGTTCGATGCGAGGAGACAAGCTTATTCCAAACATCGCGCGGTTGCCGGATCTTCGCCTACTTCGGATCTCTAACCAGGGGGGTATAGAACCTCAGGAGGAGGAACTGAAAGTCAAACACCTCCAGGCTTAGCTGCCCACAGCTTCGAGCTATCGTTCTGTGTTATGAGCCGTGGAGGTACAGTGAGCGGGTACAAAGGTGGCGACGACCGCCAGAACAAGAGCACGGGAGCGACAACCAACTCTGGGAGGAGGCAGACTGTCGAAAGTACCTCCCAGATCACGACTACGACGATTTTGTATACCAACCCCTTCTATACGAACGCCAATTCGTCAACTTGTAACTGGAGACATGCATAGCATTAGCTACACTATTTTACGACCGTTTGGCTAGTTTAGAAATACACAACGAGAGGCAAGATTGATGGAACAGCGAATACCCTTTTTTGAGAACCAATACCACGCTCTCACAGCGTCCAGCGACCTCCCCAAGACCCAAGCTTCAGTCAACGAAATTATGCATCCGCGGCAGATCCATCGGCAAGCTTGACCTTCTTTGCAGCTGAGGAAGAGGCGACGACTGGTGGTGCAGGTTTTGAAGGGGCAGGGGGGGCCTCGTTGGTCTCCTCCCGTTTCCTCTTCTCTCCTCTTGGTGGATTGCCTCCTTTGGAACCTCTGCCTCCCCCGCCGCCTCGGCCGCCACGTCCACCACCTCGTCCACCGCGTCCACCTCTTTGAGCCCTTCCTCCTCCTCCTCCACTTCTACCAGCATTGTTCGACCTCGGGGGCTTGTCTTGTTCTAACCGGCGCTTGGCGAAGAAGTTGACCCTGTTCAACCAGAAACGACGCTCGTCTTCGTCTGTAAAATACGACGCGAAAAAAAGTTCAGCAGGGTGGCCTTTTTCAGCCACAAAACATCTCAGATCGAGCCGTACCGGATGGAGCAGCCCATGCAACCTCCGCGCCAGCAATCGTGGGTACCTTCTCCTTGACGGTTTCGATTTCTTCGGTGCTTAGAACCTTGTCGAAAGCGGCGAAGCCACTAGAGAATTCTTTGCCGTCGTAGTCCTTGGTTACGAAGACTTTCCCAAGAGTCGGTTGTAGTGTCTCCTGTGGAAACGTCGTGCCCATCAGCACGGGAGGCCTAGGAAGCAGCGTGGGGCATGGCATTACGAACCTTGATCGTCTTGAAATCAACCTCGCCCTCGCCAGCTCCAGTGTATTTCAACACTTTGCCTTTCGTGTAATCGAGCTCTGACTCGTCAACGGTCCCGTCGTCTCTCACAGCGTAGGTGCGCCCATCCATGTCGATGGTGATCCCTTCGGGTTTCTCCTCGTCTTCACCATCAGCGTCTTCATCTACTTTCTCAGTGCTCTTGATGTTCGTTTTGCCTCCTTTGGCTTCTTCAGCCATCAGCTTGAAGGCGTTGAATCCACGTCGAATGTTGCCCACGAGAATTTGAGACTTGTCTGGGACATCGAAGCCTTTCTCTTTGGCTTTCATCGTCACGTATCCGTCCCTGGAAGGGAAATTCGAAAAAAGGTTGGTCAGTAAACTGCGGGGTACGGTCAGAGTCCGGCGAAGAGTGGCCTACTTGGACATGGTGAGTAACTCCTTGCCGTCGAAAGTGGGTTTCGGGTCGGCATTCAAGAAAGCGTCCAGACCAGCTTTGTTCTTGAATTCGACGAACACGGAGTTCTATTCGAGTATGGGAAACGTCAGCGGGCCCAGACAAAGTATGCCGGGGACTGCGCTCGCTCGAAACCAACCTTGAACTTCCTCCCATCCTTTTTATCAGTCCTCCTAAACCTGACGCCCGCGATCGGTGCATACTCCTCGAAGAACTTTTCGATCCTCTGCTGAAGACCAGGAACCTCGTCTGGGAAACCTTTCTGGGAAGGGGAAAAGAAGAACGTCCGCCGGCGAGATAAGTTCCACGTCGACGGCAGGGCGCAAAAGTTCTCAAGCAACTCACGGCGTAAGCACTGTTGTCGAACTGCGTCATGCCTGGAGGCTTCAACTCGATCGCTCTCCTCACGTTGGCACCCGCTTCGTCGACCTCCAACAGCTCTTCACTGCCCCTCAGCGTCTCGGCGATCCATGGGATGCCGTACTTGGTGTTGTACTCGCGCATCCGCTTGAACCCGGCGAGCGTGGCGATGGGGATCCAGTGATCGTCGTTTTTGGAATGAAGCGTCCACATGAACTTGTCGTACGGCAGGTTGGAGTCGCTCAAGTAGAATTCGACTGGATATGGAATTTAATTGCGGAAACCCACCCAAGAGTCAGACGCCCCAGCAAGAGCAAGAGAAGATGTAAGCGTTTGCAGAGATCAACGAGGGCATAGAAAGCTATGAAGTGCTACCAACCTTGCTTGAGGACAGCTGCTTTATCGTCCTCTTCGGCCTGGGCAGATGTTGCTTCTGTTGTTGGTTCAGCGGCGGACTCCTTCATCAGAGCATCCTCAACTGGAACAGCAGTCTCTGGCTTTGCGATTTCGCTCATCGTTCGCGTTCAATAATAGAGATGGTGGTTGAAGGGGAGGAAACACGGACTGTCAGGGCGATAATTGAGAGTCACTGGAGTTGGGGTGATGCTGTGGGTGAGATCTGGAGGTCCGAGATGGAGACCCTTCTGGTCAACACAGAAATTCATTCAACATCCCACGTTCTATGGACGCCCCTATTTCCTCTTCCGGGTCCCTTGTCCAATGCTACTTCCAGCAATATTGACATGGCTGTCCTCCTAGCAGCAGATATCCGAAGAACTCATCCTAGACGCCATCGTTACAAGGGTGGGCGGCTGTACGAACCTCAAGCGCTCAGTGCCCCCGTCTTCGCGTTCGGTTGCCAGCCCTCTTGTTGGAATTCTTTGCATGCGCTCGGCACTTCCGCCCAGCCTTGCCGAGCCATCGGAGATCGGGAGTGTCCATAGCAGAAAGCGACCGGGCTCAGCGACACAAGTACATTGCGAATATAATAGCTGGGGGAGATGCGACGGATGACGACGAGCAGGTTTAAAAGACCCGAAAACGATAATAGAGAAGAAACGGCGGACAGCGAGGGTAAGAAAATCAAGGAGCGCGTCAAATAAATGTTCCAGAATGTGCCGAAGCGCCCAGAACGAAGAGAAGTAGCTCCGCAGGCGAACGACCAACAAGGGACGGCGTCCGAAGCGATCATACCCAACAATGCCAGCCAAATGTCCTCAACCCCAAGGGACGAAATAAAAACGATAGTATGGTTCAAAATAAAGAGAAAATGTGTCCGTCAGCAGCAGCACGTGCAAATAAGAGAAATGACGGAGAGGCGAGGCTGGCGGGATGTCGACCTCCGGGTCTAAGCGGAAATGTGAAACCGAACGGTATGCATAACAAAAGAAAAAGAAAAGAAAGCGAAAAAAGAGGTGCAAACCAACGAAACCGGGTGGATTATAATACCAGCATAACCCCTCCTAGTGCCGCTGAAACAAGCGCTGAGACGATCGTCAACGTTGTCCGACCGTCCGCCAGTCCACTCCACAATGCCACTGCGCCGGCCGCTTGTGGTCCAAACGTTGTCCCCCAAGTCTGCACGCCGTTCACACCACCGTTAGCCGTCTATCTTGCTGCAAAGACCTGAGGAGGTTGGACTGACCTGTAACGGGCCTGGTGAACCGGTGACGGTGACAGTCGGCTTAGATGCATCCGGGGCTAACTGTGCCGTAGAGTTTGCAGACGCGGTTGATGAATCAAGAATAGTGAATCGTTCCGAAACCGAGTAGACGACGCCGTGTGTTACGTTGAGGAAGACGAAGTAATAGTCGTCGCTAACAAAACCAAGCCGAATTCGGCAAGTTAGCGACCGGCTGTGCGTGGTGTGCAAGTGTTGCGCAAAGTCTACGTACCCTGGTGGAACATCGTTTAGTAAGATGTTTAGTGACCCCCATCCGGTTGGCACTGTGCCCAGGTAAAGAGAAGATGGAGTAAAAGCGCAGTTAGTCTATGATATTCCAGGGTCGGCATTCGGGAGCGAGCTATCCGTACCTTCGCGCGACACAAATAGCAATCCTGACGATCCCATTCTTGCCAGCTCAACGTCAACGATTTCGATGTTGTCTACCGCGTGTATCCATGTCGCCGAATGCGCTTCCCCTTGAGTCCATTGATCGCCTGCCCCTGGTTTATTTATGTGGAAATATGCTGTTTTTTTGAATTTGGGATGGAAAGTGCCGCCAGCACGAAAGGCAGTGGTAGAAGAGGTCGTCAGTCCACATCACGATCGCCTCTCCCTGCTTGGCTCGACAACTACGCACAAGGCCCCATGGCTATGGATAGAGGTAAGAATATTGAGAGAGTTGCGATGGTCGGGAAGAACTTCATGTTTTCCTCCTTCTAAGCTTGGGCGTAAGGTGGGAGAGAGGGGGGGCTGGTTTACAAAGTTTGATAACTTGGTGTTCTGTTGATTTGCTGCCTGCGAGCTCTAAGTAAGTTGGTGATGCCGATATAAGGACCGTGTGGTGCGAGTTCGTAGTGTAGTCGTTGGGAGAAGGGAGGGGAAAAGGGAGTGAAGAGGTAGGTTAGGAACGGATGGATAGGCCGGCAGCGAGAGACTCTCAGGCACAAACAGAGCGCTGGAAAATCTCTGCGCCACGCGAACCTCCATTGGTCTTAGCTAGCAGCACCTTGTCCCGAACGGCCAATTTCATACAAACGCTCAGCGACACGTCGTTTTCATTCCCTTTCACATACAGACTTATGCCGCCTCCGTTACCCCTTGCAAGACTACCATCTACACACATGTACTCTGCCTAGGCGATTTTCAGGGCGCTTCCTGAGAACCCTCACTCTCAACCACTGCATTTATGATATCTGCTGAAGCCTGCTGGATGTTACACAAACGCTACCTCACCCCTCCTAAGTACTACGTGCCGTTTCTCAGCAACGTGCCGTCTTTCTGTCCCTCAGACCCTGGACTGAGCGGTTAGGCCAAGCCGCTACTCGGAGAAGCAACGGACACCAGCGCCTCTTGTCATTTACGGTTCTCGTGAGGGAACGACTGCTGGCAATCCCAGATCACCCCTTGCCCATGGCTTAAGACATGTTACGGTGACTCCCCCACTCTCTGTACTGTCTTCGAGCAACGTGTACGAGATTCGTGGTCGCTGGTTTACGAAATGGGGAGACACCTATGTGGGGAACCACCCACTAAAATCACTGCTCCCCGGCAACGCCGCTTCGTAAATTCTTCGTGAACACTAAGTATGTAACCACGCGCGGAAGGTTTGCTGTGGAGCTTTCGGATGGATTTCAGGGTCACCACCGAGCCCTCCGTGACACGATCTCGACAGAGAGTGAGAGCATCTGCCCAAAAATGTAACACTCTTTCGGTGAATTTATTAATGTGCTCGTGCCTTCGACTTTAATATTCAACGTCAGGCGAGAATTCCCTGCCAGAAGTCACGATCACATACGGAGTCTGTTCTCAGTGCGATACCAAGAGCGGTAGAAAATAGACACTTGTTTGGTTTAGTCTTGACTGTCGAGGCTCCCAGCAGCCTTTTGTTCTTTAAGTTGTTTTAATCGTTGCCTAAAGAAAAGCCGATCGCAATGACATTAGTGCCGGACAACGCCGAGACGACGCATGATAACCAAGCCTTACGCATTTCTTTTTTTCAGCCGTTTCAACGTCATAGCCTTCTCTGACTTGGTCATGTCTTTCCAGTTGTCTATCCGGGACAAAGTCTAATTAGCCCGGGAGAATCGTCAGTCAGATTGTCCATGTCGATCGAATGGGGTGTGGACCCACCCCGTCACTGTTAACTATAATTGGCCCAAGCGTTTCCAGCTGCGCTTCCTCGCTCAGAATGGCAGCATCATCAGCCGGTATTTCATCTGGGCCAGGTAAAAGTGGTTGGCCGTCGGGTGATGATTCGCTTGGCGGTTCAGGTGCTGCTGAATGATGCTCTGTCTGTGTTCTCGGGTCCGTGTAATCCTGGTCCGATGCTGTATACGTTTCTGAAGGCTTGAGGGAAGCTACGGTCGAGGCGTAACTGGTGACATCCGAATGATCGGCAGCGTTGGAACGCTCCTTCACCGCAGCCCCCTGCTCTGATGACCCAGAAAAAAGCTTGGAGAGAAGCGTATCATGATTGATGGGTAAGTAGAGAGCTGCGAGAAGAGCTATCAGGGAGATTAGAAATACTGTCCGTAGCATGGTGCCCGAGCGAGAGGAAGGCGAATTTGCCGGAAACACGAAACACGTGGGTGGGAAATTCGCCTCCGGAGATGTGGCGTAAACCCCGAAACCCTTTCAGCCATCGACTAGACCCTACAAACGCTTGTCCTTTCAACAGAACCTGCTTGTCGAACAACTTTCAGTAAATCTACTCGCCGTATATCTTAAAGCGTCGTCCATGAGTAACGCACTGGAAACCAGATCACTTGAACGAGCCAAGAGGTCGGCGGTACGCGCCACACTATTCTGTAATCGTCTGAGAGTAGGCTAATAAAGCCTGCAGCGTGAAGTCTTTGAAAGCTTATCTAATCTTCGTGTCAATCCCACGAGGATCAAGCCCATCGGGAACGACGTTCGCAGCAGTGGGGGACAAGGCGATGTCATCTTGGCCGCTCTAGATCCCGACCCCTCCCAGAGCGATCACAACGACGATAGTCACCAGGTAGAAGGGCAGTTCCACGTTGCAGTGAAGAAACTCAAATTCGATGAATCAAGAGATAGCGAAAAGTTCTTCAAGGTACTTCTCTTTCAAGTTGGACACTAGCTCCACAAGGATTGACGAAATTGCCCAAGTCATTCGCCAACGAGGTGGAGGTGCAGAGCAAGCTTTCGCACCCAAATGTAGTTAAGATGCTTGGATTCGTGGAAGATATGGAAAATTCGGTTGCCAGCATGCTCTACCAGTGGGAGGAGAATGGGAACCTTCGCGAACTGCTCCGTTCGGGTGAATGGGAGATACCAGAGCGACTCTCCTTGGTCAGCAAATCGCTCCGATACGCCTGAAACGTTGACTCGACCTGATAATACCCTTTACTCTCCCCTCCACGCACACAGATCCAAGATGTTGCAGACGGTCTCGAATACCTTCATAGCCGCGATCCTCCGATTTGTCATGGCGATCTTAAGTCGGTGAGTCAAAGTTGGGCAACTTGGTTCAGAATACACCCGACCTCAGAGCTGAAAATCTATCCTAGCTAAACATTCTAGTTGCCTCTAATTATCGGGCAATGATAACCGATTTTGGGTCCGCCCGTTTTGTTCGGAGAACTGATAGAAAGGGAGAAAACAAACCAGGACGCCCCGACTCACTACGTGAGATTGTAGCGCACGGAGACGGCGAACCAACTCAAGCAAAGCCTGATATCCAAAATGATCAATTGACCCTAACCGGCCCCGCTTGGTCGCTTCGTTGGGCCGCCCCAGAAGTGCTCCTCGGAGAAGACCCGGGCCTACCAAGCGACATTTGGGCGCTGGGTTGGATATGTTGGGAGGTGAGCTTTTCAATAAATCTCTGATTCCAGGACAGACAGATAAAGTGTTCAACAATCTTAGGCTATGACCGACTGTTTGCCCTTCTCGGACCTTTACTGGGAGCCTGCCATTACTGTGCGAATTTTTCAAGGGAAACTACCCTCGATCCGCGCAAACGCGCAGCTGTCCCATGTTATAAAACTGTGCAGCCTCATCACTGACTGCTGGAAACACGCACCGTCAAAACGGCCCAGCGCCTTGAGCTGCCGAAAAGAAATCTCGTGGATGGTAGGTTTCAACTTATAGGTAGTTTCGTTCGTCACTGATCGTCGCGCTGCTTTAGCCCATTAGCATTCCTACAGCCAAAAACAAAGATGGAAGTAGAAAAATACGATCCGCAATGCTTCTGTATAAGCTTGGCGAGATGCATCGTATGCGCGACGAAAACGTCAAGGCGTTATCTTTCCTTCGGGAGGCGTTAGAAGTTGCCAAATCCACGGGTGATAGCAAATACATCGGGATGTCCCTGATCCGAATCGGCCACGTCCACATGGCCTGCTCTCACCCCCACGATGCCGAACTTGCCTACATGCAAGCACGAGATGCTTGCATTTCAACCGGCCATGAATCTGGGAGAGCGGAAGCCTTGAATGGATTGGGGGCCGTTCTTTCTGCTTGGAGTCGACACGAGGAGGCGGAGGCTGCTTATCAAGAAGCTAGAACAATCTCCATCAGTCATGGCGACATCCGTAGCAGAGTGGACGCTTTGGAGGGCCTGGGCGCGCTTCTATCGGATCAGTCTCGGTACGCAGAGGCCATCCTTTGCTACACGGAGGCCATGGACATCTGCGACACCTCCAGCGATTTACATGCAAAGGCCCACACTGCACTGGGTCTAGCGATTATCCACAGGGCTCAGTCCGAGCATACAAAGTGTGAAACCCTTCTGGATGAAGCGCGCACCATGTACACTCGTATTGGGGATAGGCGGGGGCAAGCACATGTCCTGGTTGAACTTGGACACTTACATTCCGTGCGATCTCAGTACACCGAGGCCGAGGCGTGCTTCACCCAAGCACACAACATCTTTGATCAAATAAACTTCCAACGGGGCGTGGCTTCCTGCTTCGCGGCCATGGGTAACGTGCACCGCGCTCGTTCTCATTGGGCGGATGCAATCGAGTTTTATCATAGAGCTGCGGAGGCTTACGAACGCATCGGGGAGAAGCATGGTCGGGCGAATGTCCTCCTGGCTCTTGGACATATCCAGAGACTACGGTCGCAGTTCGAGGATGCAGAACGGTGGTATATCGCGGCGCGCGATACCTATCACGAAATTGGGGATCAACATGGGCGAGCGAACGTTTTGCTGGGACTGGGAGAGATCTACAGCATTCGATCGTCAACCCAGCAATCAGAGGCGGAGGCTCTCTACGTTGAAGCACGTGAGATATTTGGCGCAGTCGGTGACGAGTTAGGTGGAGCGAACGCCCTGCTCCGTCTGGCCGATCTTCAACGAACCCAACGCAAGTACACCGAGGCTGAGACAGCTTATACCGAGTCTCGGCATGTATACCAACGTATCGGGAATAGGCTTGGTATCACAAACGCGTTACTCGGCCTTGGGCATATTAACCTTGCTCGTGACAACTATCCCGTCGCAAGATCTATGTATTGGGAGGCACGCGTCAACTACATCGAAATCGGAGATGGCCTCGGAGCAGCAAACGCCCTTGTCGGTCTAGGTAATGTTTACCTGAATCAAGGGGACCACCTTGAAGCCGAAAAGCTCTATATAAAGGCGCTCGAGGAATATAGGCACCTTAACAACCGCCGAGGGATAGATGTAGTCGAGTTTTTCCTCGGGATGGTTCGCGCAACTTGCAGACAGCAATCAGCCAAGGAACGAGGGATTCTTCCGTCCGCTAGAAATGAAGTTTCGCAATAATCGTTTTGACAGACAGACAAAATGAAGTTGGTTTAAATGGGTGATGGGGACTAAACATCTATTCTTTCCATGAACTCTGGAGTTAAATTTATCTGAACAGTCTGTGGCGTCCTGCTGTACGATACGTAGCTCTTGCCACTGCCGCTTTTCTTGACCGCAATCTATCCTCTTCCGAACTGGGGAAGACTGCCAATCAATCTGGGAGAGTCATAGGAATTGGGACTCCTGGGCTAGTGGAGGAGGACAGTCAAGCACGGTATAATATTGACAGCAGGTACAGCGTTGTTGCATCGAAAACAGAGACGAAAAGCTAATAATTCACAGCAAAAGAAAAGGAGAGATAACCAAGAATGATCGGATCCATAAACATAGAAAAGGGTTCATATTCATATAGATAGTGAGCGAGAAAGATACTTTAAAATACGGATTCAGACTCGTCGTCACTTGCCGGTCCCATGCTAACCAAGTCAGCAAGGTGAAGCTCATCTTCTAGACATAATTTCAAGCTACCTCCACTAGACGAAGTAGCGTCGTCCGCATGGTAAAAGGAAAATGAAGGAGCGGAAGGCGAAGCTGATTGCTTGCCAAGTGTCAGATGAGCTGGTAAGACTGGCGATGGCGGGCGAGAGTCCTCAGATTCAGCAATAGAAGAAGCAGCGTAATGAGATGGGGGGTGTTCATGGAACAGCATCTGCATGTCCCTTGGGTTCGGTATGGATGGCATCAGCGAAGACACCTCTGAAGTGGCGCTTCGTCGGTTGAGATCCTTCTGGGGTCGCCCCATAGACATTCCTGTCGGGTAAAGGTGTCCCGTCTCCAATGGAGGTGGGCGGCGAGATAGATGTGAGGCCCGGAGTTGATCGCTATCTGCACGAGGGCGCAGTCCTGACGGCTTAGCGGTTGAGGCTGTTCGTGCGGGGCTTATCCCTGGAATTCTTCGCGTTGAAGATCGCATACCAGCGGAATCACCAACGCCTGCAACCTCCATGACTGCCATCCTCAGTCCTTCCATCTTCCGGTTCAGCTCTTCAGCACGAGTGAGTCTCTCTTCCAACTCGCTCACATACGCCGCCAAATCGTCACGCTCCTTGATAACGCGCTGATTCTCTCTCTTCATCTCAGCAAGGGCTGAGACTAGCGCATCTTTCTCCACCTCGTGTCGTTCCTTGAGCATCGTCACGGTCTCGGTATGAGACGAAACAGTGATGGTAGGAAGATAGCCTCCACCATGAACCGGACTCGGTGATGCTCGTCCACCGCTGTTACCAGGTCCGGAAGAAGTAGTGGATGGGGCATATAGAGTGCGCGAAGGACCAGATGTGGATGAAGGGGTTGAAGGGTGTTCAGCGGTGCTGACGCTGTCCTTTGACTGGTGACGAGACGTTGCGGGGGCCATATCAGCTACCGTTGAAGCTCTGGAGAGCGTTGGTCGCATGATATCTTCAGGTGTTTGCGACTGCTGCCGAGATTCCTTCCAATCTCCACCTCCGTACGACTTCGACGTGCTAGCGCCCAGCCGAGAGCCGGTTCCTGCGGCGTTTGAATCGCTCCCGAGAAGGCCAGCAGCTGCAAAAGCTCGCTTTGTTAAAGGTCCCATCGAGTCCAAGCGTGCCGCAAGATTCGGGGTACTGGAGGTCGCGGAAACTGGTTCTAAACCAAGTCGTCCATGGTGTCTAATCGGACCAAAGTCGTCCTCGATGGCTTCTTCGTCCCTCCGGCCCTTCTGGCCTAACGCGGCGAAGACTCTACTCCGATCGCCCGACACGTCGATACTATAGCTTCGCCTCTTCCTGAGGTGATGCATCGGAGGACCGTTTACTTCTCGCGGTGATGGCTCTTGATCTCGGTTGGAACGGGCTGCTACGTTTCGATTGAAGCTGAATGACGTGTTGGCTCGAGGAGGTAAGCCGGGGTGTTGGTCGACTTCATCCCTTCCATTGCGGGGTGATGCTCTCGATCCTGGCTCTGGTGAATCGGTACGAAGCCGGCGGTGGGCGATAGACGTCGAGGGCCGTTGGTAAGAACCACCGTCACGCAAATTCTCCAAGTCAACGGAAGCTCTGCCCGAATGAGAATAGTAATCCATCGAAGTTCTTGTTCGACCGAGAGTCGGTGACATGGCACGGCTGGGAGAGATTCCATCCTCGAGAACTCTGCGAGCAGCAAGACCGTAACGTCGAGGACCCGAATTGGTCGAGGCGACGAGACCTTTACTGGGAGAACGAGCCTCCACTGATATCGTTCGTTTGCGAGGACCGGGAGACGGCGGTAGGGACGATGGTCCAGCGCCAGTCGATGTCACTGTCATTCGTCGCGTGTGCGCGAAAGCCGCTTCCTCAGGGGACGTCTTTCGAGGGGGCAACGGGTCGGGAATGACCACAGGTAGTAGCGGGGGACCTTTTCGCGAGGCTCGGGAGGTGGCGGCACTCGAGACGGAGTAGGCTGGCGAAGCGTTGACGAGAGAGGAAACACCTGAAGCGGTAGAAGTGGTACGAGTGGAGGACACGGAATGTCTCTTGGTCGGCGTGAGTAGCATGGGGTCGTCGTTCTCGCGTTGAGGAGTGGGAGTCCGCGATCGGATGGAAGAGCCAGAAGCACTGCCTGGCCCCTCAGAGGCTGGGGTGATAACTCCCGGGGCGGATAGTGGAGAATGTCCAACCGATAATGCAGGTGTCGTTGCGCTTGTTGCCAAACTGGAACTCCGAGGGCGGCCTGACAGAGTGACATCCTCAGCGGAAATGTTGCGGAAGCGCGGCGAGGTCGCGCTGTTGAGGGTCAACGTAAGGGCTTGACGTGCGTTTGGAGTAGCCATCTTGGCTTTCGTCACCGTCGCAGTCGAGTTTGTGGAGAGAGATAAAAGGTTGTTTGGACTGAGAAGGGCGGCCAAATGGGGGTCGAGGCCCCCAAGATTGAGCGACATTTTGGACTCCTCGTTTTCGTCATCGACTATCACGCTCAGGGTGCCTGTCGCAGCCGGTGCTGAAAACGACCTCTCCACGACAGGAGGCGCCGTCTTCCTGCTGGACTCCATGATCGACTCGTCGTCCTCCAGAAGTCCTCCGACGAACTCCCTTCCAAGCTTGTCCTCCAACGCCGCTTCCATCGCTTCCACGTCGATGTGATACGAAGTTTCTGAAGCGATGGTCTCGGGGGACAACAAACCGAGCCGGACTTCGGTCAAATCTGTCCGAGAAGGTCCGGCGAGACTTTTCGACTTGGGCGAGCTCGAAGGTACCACAAACTCGGTGGCTAATGGCGATGGTGCGTGACTGTGGGTGGAAAAGGTGGATCGTGTGGGCGGGGGACCTGGTTGAAGCAAATTTGGCTCTGAGGAGGATTGCAGGATGATGGAAAGTCGCTTTGAAGACATTGTGGGGGATGGGGCCATGCTTGATACCGGAGAGCCTGTGCAGCAAACGTTAGTTCGAGCAAAGACCTTTGACGAACTGCACCACGTACTTCGCCCGTCATTCACCATGGTCCTCATCCTTGTAACAGCACCCTTCATATCGCTTAAGCTCCACTGTGCGTCGCCTCCTGAAGCAAGGACTGGTGTCGGGTGACCTTGGTCCGCTCTCTTAGAGTCTGTCGAAGTCTCCAGGGCCATCAAGAGAGATTGCATATCTCGCTCGCCTGACGGTGACTTGCTCTGCATTGATTGACTCTCTGGGTAATATTGAGGAGTTGGAGAGGTAGGCGTAGACGGGTTGGCTGCTGAACTGGTCGGGCCATTGAAGGACAAGTCGACAACGCGGGTGACATTCGCTGAGCCGGTAGAGTCTATGGATGATGACCGCCGTGGCGTCGTATCAAGATCGGGAAGGGTTGGTTTAGGCATATTCGATGGTTCCGGGGAGTATATCTGAGCTCTTGGTTCGGGAGCGGCGGGCTTGCGTTCAACGGGTGTCTTCGCCCGAACGTCGATCACTTCATCGTCATCGACGTCCCCTTCTGACAGTACCTCCCGGATGTCAGTCCCGTTTGGCGTAAATGCCCTTCCGCCATGCAGTCTTGTGGGAACGAACGGTGGTCGGCCTAGACCAATTCCCAAATCGGCTGGAGGAACTTTGGCCACCCCGATAGGCAGAGCGGTTGGACGACCCGAAAGAGCGGCCAAGTCGAAGGATCTGCGCTTCTTGTTTCCGAGATTAGGTTGAGAGTGCATCCGAGGCAGTGTGATGGATTCTGAGAGTTGGGGAGAGAGAAGTGTTGGGGATGCGACAGGTTTGGTGGGTGAGCTGGGCCGTAAGGCGGACGGGTCGAGCGACTGAGCGAAAACAGAGTAACATCGGTCAGTCACTGCGTAGAAGACGTCTGTGAATCCCATCTAGGGCGTGCGAGGAGAAGCGGGAAAGGTGGTCAAAAGCGTAGCGGATTGGACTGAGCTATAAGGTGCCGCCCAACTAGACCGAGGCAAAACATTCGGATGCGGCTCGGATGACGCAAGGCAACCGGTTGAGTGCAGGCTCCCCCAACAAAGCCACCAGTCCAAAATGTTGAAATGTGAAAATTAATTCAAGGGACCACTCACTCTGTCTCCAATATGTCCTCCGGAGCCTATTTCAAGGACATCCTCCTCCCCTACAATGATGTCGACGGCCGTTGATACCGAACGCTGCTCCTTCTTTTGCGAACTACTCCTGGAACCAAACGGAAATCGGCTCCGGATTGAGCGTATTGAAGGGAGCATCGGCAAACTATGGCTGGTGCTTGGTGTCGTGGGATTCGGAATTTGAGAGCCGGCGGACGTGGGGATGGAATTTGAACTTGAACTGTCGGTGAAGGTCGTCCTTCGTCCATTGAGGTTGTCTGGTGCTGCATTGGCGCGACTCTGAACGTTCACTGGAGAGAAAGCAAGAGAAGGTCCAGCGGTGGGGGCAACGGAAAACGAGGCGGTTGCTGCGTCGAGAGATGGCCTGGACTTTTTGCTGTTTGCAGCTGGCCCGTTGCCAATTCCGGTTGAACTCGTCTGCCCCGTGCGCTTGGAATACGATTGACTGCGTGAAAACATGCTCCAGACGTGCTTGGGTGAGTCTACACGAGGCCGTTGTCAGCTCCGAAAACTCGAGCGAAACGAAGAAACGAGATATAGTGCACCGAAACGTCGCGTCTATGGCTTTGTTTTGCTGTTCGTTGCCTGAACGTTTTCAAGACCGTGGGCTGGGACGTCGAAAGCGTCGTTTGGAGCCGTTGACCGCACAGCGGCGGGGCGTCGGGAGGATACTGATGAGGGCGGCGACGTAGTGAAGCGGAAAATGAGCTGGGCTCTTTTTTGCTGGAATCGGGGACAGCAAGGACCCTGAGTTTTCATCTGTGGCAACTCCGGAGTCCGAAGGCTCACCCGCTAACGCCGTGCAGATCCCGTTCTAACGCCGAAGGCAGAGCAGTTGGATTTGCCTCTCGCTGAGCCACATTCCAGGACGACTCACAATGAAGAACTTGAGTGCTAGAGAACTTCATCTGTCCCTGGAAAACGCATCGAAGGCTTGTAATTCAGCTTTGAACCAACCCTGGAGAATCGTCGGAAGCCGCGGGGTCTTCATCCCTCTATGTTACTCAACCGCCAAAGGTCCAGAGAACTCCAAAAATGCCGAACACTGCGTCACACTGCGCTTTCGTCGTTGGTGGGACTCTTAACCCATGACACAGAAAGTCTTGGAACCAATCATTGTCGGTTAATTTTCCGTTCCGGTGAGTTCCCACATTTTGACGTGCCAAGCGGAGAGCGCTTAAGCGACCTGCACTTGCGGAACAGCGCATTCCTGTGAACATGAACCTTTGAGGTCCAAACCACCTTAGAGAACATTTAAAGCTACTACAGCAAAAGACCTCACATCTGTGAGTCTTGGGAGGTTCGAGCTGGGCAAGCGAAAGCGTAATTGAAGATTTTGGTCCGCCGATTCGGAAATTGAAACCCCTCTTTCAACTCACCCAGGCCCATGATATCCGGCCAAAAGCTGGGTCGCCGATGTTTTTAGGTGCGGAGTAAATAACGGCTACTTCCTTTGGCAGGTACACCCTTACGGTCTTTTTGGTTCTCGTGATCTTCTAATGGGAATGTAGAGCAGGGCCAAAGTCTCTCGGCAAACGCACAAGCAGATCCCAAGCCCGGAGGTCAATTTCCGATTGTGCCTAAGAACCCCCGCAACAAAATCCGAATGGCTGTGACGTTGGGACACCGCTCAAAATATCTCGGATACGTTGGCAGGCGCAAGCTCATTTCCATTCTTGGCCGGGAGTGAATGAGAGCACCCACCGACGTCAACTCGGGAAACCTCGCCGCGTATTTTCCGTTCAACCTGGAGATCCTGCTCTATAAAAGAGGCGCCATTTAGTTCCCTGGATCAGCACCAATTAACGGTTCTGGCCTTCAGACACTCGCTTCTCCAAAACACAACTGTCCTTCGCAACCAAAAGCCACTCGAGATGTTCAAGTCCACGGCTCTTCTCGCTCTCTCCACTCTCTTCGCCAGCGTTTCCGCTCAGAATGTTGGCACCCTCACCGCTGAAAACCACCCAGCTTTGACCTGGTACAAGTGTACCACCTCTGGCGGCTGCGTCGCCCAGGCTGGTAAGGTTGTGCTCGACGCCAACTGGCGCTGGCTCCACTCCACCACCAGCTCTACCAACTGCTACACCGGCAACACCTGGAACGCTTCCCTCTGTCCCAACAACGACGCTTGCACTACAAACTGCGCTCTCGATGGTGCTGATTACTCTGGCACCTACGGTGTCACCACCTCCGGCAACGCCTTGACCCTCAAGTTCGTCACTCCCAACAGCAACGGCAAGAACGTCGGATCCCGTCTCTACCTCATGAAGGACGATACCTCCTACGAGATGTTCAAGGTCCTCAACCAGGAGTTCACCTTCGACGTCGACGTCTCCAAGCTTCCTTGCGGTCTCAACGGCGCTGTCTACTTCTCCGAGATGCAGGCAGACGGTGGAATGGCCGCCAACCCTACCAACAAGGCCGGTGCTAAATACGGAACTGGTTACTGCGACTCTCAATGCCCTCGTGACTTGAAGTTCATCGCCGGCAAGGTATGTGACTGCATGAAATGATTGTTTTGGGGACACAACTAAACTGAAATGGACCGTGATTTTGTAATAGGCTAACTCTGAGGGCTGGACCGGCACTTCTGCCAACTCCGGTACCGGCAAGTACGGCGCCTGCTGCAACGAGATGGATATCTGGGAGGCCAACTCCATCTCCACCGCCTACACTCCTCACCCTTGCGACCCCGTCGGTCCTTACAAGTGCACTGGCGACGAGTGCGGTCAGCCCAGCCGATACAGCGGTGTCTGCGACCCCGATGGCTGCGACTTCAACCCTTACCGCCAGGGTGACAAAAACTTCTACGGTCCCGGCAAGACTGTCAACACCACCCAGAAGTTCACTATTGTTACTCAGTTTATCACCGACAACGGCACTGCTACTGGCAACCTCAAGGAAATCCGCCGTCTCTACGTCCAAAACGGTGTCGTCATCGCCAACTCCGTTAACCAAATCCCCGGTATCCCGGCTACCAACGCGATCACCGATGCTTACTGTGACGCTCAAAAGTCCGTCTTTGGAGATACCACTTCGTTCCAGAACCACGGTGGTCTGACCGTCATGGGCGACTCATTGAAGCGTGGTGGTGTCCTGGTCTTGTCCATCTGGGACGACTACGCTGTCAACATGCACTGGCTCAACTCTTACTTCCCACCGGACTGCACTGGCTACGGCTGCGAGCGTGGTACCTGCCCCGCCACCTCTGGTGTCCCCGCTGAAGTCGAAGTCTCCGCTGCAAGCGCCTCGGTCACTTACTCCAACATCCGCGTCGGTGACATTGGATCGACCTACTCTGGCTCAACCAGCTCAACCACCACTACTCGCACTTCCAGCGGCAGCACCACCAGCACGACTACAACTTCGCGCTCCACCACGACTACCACGACTACCACCACGACTACCGCTAACGGTGCTACTCAGACTCGCTGGGGACAATGCGGTGGCCAGGACTATACGTGAGTACTCTTCGCTTCATATTCAAGGCTCTTCGAAAAACTAACGCATCCGCATTCCTAGCGGCCCGACCAACTGCGAGTCTCCCTACACCTGCACGTACTCCAACCCTTGGTACTCTCAGTGCTTGTAAGCGCTTAGAGCGTCCTACAGACGCTGGTAACTACTTTGGCTACCTGACAACGTACATAGCGGGCTCTTTAGGAAATAAATATGTCTTACCCCCATCGAAGTCCTTGATCTCGCGTGTTATGCGATGAATAAGTGAATGAGCACCACGCAATGCATATCGGGCTATGTGTGCTATTATGGAGGGGAACCCCTAACAAATTCTAGCTGTCATGGCAGGTATGATTTTGGCCTATGATTGGTCTTTCTTCGATGGCTCAATAATGAGATCAAAATCGCCGAGCCAGAGGGCTGGGTTACATTAAAAAGTACAAAGCATCTTCGATAACTAGACTAGTACCCCACATCCGGAGAAGGTTGCTCTTAACAAACCGCTAATAGGAAAAAGTAAATAAATCCGATTTAGTCACTCCTGCGAGATGCGTCAACTAAGAAACTCACGCGGAGAACCCACCTAGCCAATAAACACTCGGACTTGGGGCGCCTATCACACCAATCTTATGCGTTGGTCTACTCATGTGGTGCCACGTAGTAGACGTCAGCGACCTCTCCCCTTAGGTTATCAAGGAAGCCCATCTGCTCCGAAGATAGGTTTCCATTCTTGTGGCTGATATGTATGGACATTATGGGAGACTTTTCTACGGGTTTTCCTTCTGCCATTCGGTCCGAGTCCCTGGCACGTACAAGTCGAAGGACTGAAGAAAGGTTCAGCGAATAGACCTCCTGAGCGAAGATCTCAAGAGACCTCAGCTTGGGACAGAGGCACATCGGTCGTTTGGTTTCATCGGCAGATTGTACCACTTCCTCCAAACACGCCGGCTAAGGCTCACCATGATAGAATCTCGCGAAGATCCTCGTCTCACGGCAACGATATTACGGTACGTGCACTTAATGACCGTTGGAACACTTTGGTACAAGCAATGCTCTGTCTGCTCCACATCACGCAACGCCTTTCTGAACCGCTCCGACAACCATAGGCAAACTGACACTATATGTAGTAGTCTGTAGCTCGGATATATCGTTGTTCGCATTTTTTTCTTCTGATGGCGTTGTGCACGCTTCTCTGATGTTCTTTGCCCTTCGGCCTTTTTCTTTTCCTGTTTGTTGTTCTGTGCGGCTATCTAGTATCTACGCCCGTGGAGTATGAGCCATGAAATCTCTGTGAGACTTGAATGCATAGAGACTGATGGCACTGGTTAATTATTCCCTCGAATTCCAAAAAGAGTCGTGGCCTTTGGGACGTCATTATTAACAATCCATTGCAGAGTAACTGGTCTAGGAGAGGGTAGGAATTCGACTGGTCGCTCCTTCTACACGGCCCAATCAAGAGAACTTAGGTGATTAAGGGGTAAAAACGGCAAAGACGGCAAAGAATTGAAATCAAAGTGGCCATCAAAACCATGTCGTGCTACGGTCATGTCTCGAGCTGATATGCAGCGTACATCGGTGACCTCGCTCTTAAGCTCGGTGATCATGCCTGTCTGTCGAGCGGACAGGTTGCCACCGTTGAGAGTGATATGTATGGAAGTCATGGGAGACTTTTCCACTTCTTTTCCCCTCAGCCTCCGGTCCGAGCCTCTGATTCGTACAAGCTGAAGAATTGAAGAAATGTCGAGGAGGTGTCCACTTGTAGTGATCTCGAGAGACGTTAGCTTGGGGCAGAGGGACACTGACCGGCCGGTCTCTTCAGTTGATGGTGCCACTTTCTCCAATACTGCACACCAGTGCTTCTTGGACTTAAGATGCTTGTAAGGAGGGATTGATAACTTGCAGAGGTTTGGGAGAAACTCATTCGCCGCCATAAGGATAGCGGTGGAATTTTGACTTGCAAAAGAGTCCAGATGTAAGGAGGTAACGGCGGTCAGAGTGGGAGCGCCGAGGCTGGAGAACAGTTCTTTGTAGGTGCTTTGAAAGGATCGAGGTATCTTTTCCCGCTCTTCGTTTGGACTTGGAATCCCTAATTGGAAATCCATTGCTGAGAACGTCAGGCATGAGTGCTTCATTTCAAGGTGAATCGGCCCGATGATTCGATTTTGCGTAAGTTGGGAGAGGAGGACGCCGAGATTGACCTGCCAATCATCATCCGGGATAAGGTTCTGAATGTTGACTGATACCGTCGCCATGCTGGGGGTTTGAATGCACTGGAATAGGTCGCAGGTTGATCGCAGAGAGAGGCCCGAGAGATTGGCCGTCATGAGCTTGGTGAGGGAGGTCGGGGTTGGTGCTCCTTCTCGATCGGCTGGAGCAAGGTTTATATTGCGCAGTGTTAAGGATCGTAAATCAGGGCATCCCTGGAGAATTCCGAATAGCTCCCCTACTGTTAGAGAGACGAGGTTCTCCAGGGACAACGAGTGAAGGCCCTGAAGGATTGCAGCGTTCCAAGGGATGGACACTCCGAAGAGTCGTACACTCTTAAGACTCGGTGCCGCTATAGAATTCATCTGAACGTGCTGCCGGTTCGTGTTTCCGGCTAGTAATCCCCGTCGCGGATCATTGACCGCGATATCGAGAGATCGAAGCTGGGAAGCATTTGCGAGTAGCCAATCTGTGAGCACCTCCTCCACAAGTGGACCGACAGAGCCGACAAACACCAATTCGCGAAGCGTGAAACGTTTGGACCTTATATCCTCCAAAAGCTTCCCGAGGGACCCGTTGTTGGGATGGTGACAGTCCATGTAGATGGTAACTGGCATTTGTCGGCACATTTGTAGAAGTCGATCATGTTGGCTAGGATAATCGTCCGTGGATAGGGTTGTCCAGAACGTTGATGGATTTGTATTGATCACGTTGGCCCAAGTATGGCACACAAGGAGAAGATTTGTTCTCCTTTTGTGATATCCCGATAGTGGTAGAGCCGTGGATAAAATGATCGCCAGGATTTCCACAGGAAACCTGTGGATAGGTAGGAGCTCGTTCTGACGAGTTTTGAGAGCGGCTATTTGGGACTGTACTTCGGCGAAGATCGACTGCCGGGCTGCAATCTCATTTAGGATGCAGTCGCGAGGTGTTTCGGGATCGGAAAGGCTATAGCAGATACCATCAACATGAGCGCTTCCAGAAGTACAAAATGGGGACCGCTTACGATTGCTCCAATCTAAGAAGCTCGAGTACCTGGGCTGAAAGCGCCGAGACCTTCGCTTTGATAACCTCCTTCGATCCCATGTCAGTCTCGAGTTTTTCGTTTTCCGGATATATGTGCAGTTGATGTTCTCGAAAACAGTTCTCAGAAAACTTTTGTTTTTGTAGCGTAGTAGGATGCCTGACTGTCAGCAAGATGAGATGGCGTTGGGAAATGATGGGAGGTTGGGAAAAGGCATGACCGTGAGGTCAACGGCCACCCACTCTGCAGTCACATGTGGCCGGGACCGTTACTACAGAGGCAAACCAAAGACAACTTGAAGGATCGAGCGCCTCACATACAGTTGAAAAATCACCAAGGCACCCGGATATGGAAGTATATCGGGCGTGAAGCATGTGGGAGCTTTTACGACTATCGGTCCTCGGAGGATTCACCCCCGTTGTGACCTTGCCGACATGTACGGCACGCAAGGAGAAGGTTCGTTCTCCTTCTGTGATATTCCGAGAGAGGTAAAGCCTTGGAGAGAATGATTACCAGGAGCTCCACAGGCAAGTGGTGGATAGGCAAGCGCTCATTCTGGCGAGTTTTTAGAACGCATATCTGAGACTGTGCTTCGGCGATGATCGATTGCCGGGCTGCGATGTCTTTGTTGATGCAGTCGTGGGGGGTTGTGGACTTGGGAAAGCTACAACATGTAAGATTAACATGAGCGCTTAGAGAAATGCACACTTGAAGTACCGTAAGCGTACGATCACGCTGAGCTACGGCGCTCAACTATCTGGGTTGAAAGAGCCGAGACTTTCGACTCGATTGTCTCCTTTATCTCCATATGGGTCGAATTGTCTTTTGCTGGTCCTGTTTGAGAGTATGCTTTCCTAATCCCCCTCTCATACACCTTGGTTGGTGGAGCAGACCCTGAGCAAGAGGTTGTTTCGTGAAAGAGAGAACAAGGGCCCAAGGTAGACAGCGCCCGGCAATAAGGGAAAGATTATTGAATGTTTCAGGAAAGTTTGGGAGAAGCTGGCATCCAGAGACCTGGTTGCTTGCCAACCTCTCGCCTACTCAGTTGAAAATGCCCCGTACATCTACATCCCACAGTTGGTGTGATCCAGTAGCCGATCAGCAGGCAGGGTCAAAGTTCGTACTCCCGCCGAACATCCGGCGAGTCTGACACTATATTTAACCCGAGACTCATGAACATAAAATCACTAACTCGGAGTGAGTCTTTTGAAAGAAAGCAGCAGCTTCCTATCAATGGCATCCATCAGGGCGGGCACAAGTAAAATTTATTTTACGTCGATAAGCAGAAAGCACCCTGCAACGGCTCTATGAGGAATCCGTGTCCTTAGAACGACACCGTCGGTAACCCACAACAGAATACTGGCTGTTAGGAAAAGGTAAAATTCGGCTCAGTCGCTCCGTCTATAAGGATCGATCGGGAGAACTCACGCGGAGAAGAAGCTAAGACGACGAAGACTCAAATTCGGGGTGGTCATCAGATTCATTTTGTGCCGGGTCCTCCTGTATAGGTGATAACCAGTGTACGGCGGTAACTTGCTTGAGCGTGTTCAGATCTCCTAGCTGCTCTGAAGACAGCTTGCCGCTTTCGAGGTTTATGCTTATGGAGGTTATGGGGGACTTCTCTACTTCTTTTCCCTTGGATTTTTTCCCCGAGATCCTAGTACGTACAAGTTGAAGGATCGAACAAAGGTCCAAGTGATCCCGACTGGCAGCGGTGATCTCGAGAGATGTCAGTTTTGGGCAGAGGTACGTCGGTCGTTGGATTTCTTGGGAGGATTGTACCACTTTCTCCAATACCACATGCCAGGGCTTCTTGGACTTAAGCCGCTGGTAGGGAGGGATTGATAGCTCGGCGAGGTTGGGGAAATACTCGTTCGCCGCCATAAGGATAGCGGTAGAATTCTGACCTGCTACTGCATCTAAATGCAAGGAGATAACGGCAGCCCAAGTGGGCGCGCCGAGGCTGGAGAACAGCTCATTGTAGGTAGTTCGAGAGCGTGTGTACCCACGCTCTTCGTTCGGACTCGGAATGATAAGTTGGAATTTTTTTGCTGAGAGCTTCAGGCGTAGTCGATTAACTTTAAGGTGAATGGGCGCAATGATTCCATTTTGGGTAAGTCGGGAGAGGATGACGCCGAGAACCACCTGCCACCCATCATGCGAGGTAAGGCCCCCATTACTGACGGACACCATGGCTGTACCGGAGTATTGAATGTACTGTAATATGTCGCAGGTTGATGGCAGAGGTATATCTGAGATATCGAGTGTCATGAGCTGGTTGCAGGAGATCTCAGTCGGTGCTTCCCGCCGATCATCCGGACCAAATTTTATATTCCGCAGTGTCAAGAACCGCAGATAAGGACAGCCCTGGACAATTCCAACAAGCTCTCTTAGTGTTGGAGGGGCGGCGTTTGCTCTGAACGTGTCGAGGTTTTCCAGTGACAACGAGCGAAGGCCCCGAAGGATTGCAGCGTTCCAAGGAATGGACACTGAGGCTAATCGCATACTCTTCAGACTCGGTGCTACCACAGAATCGATTTTTATGTTCTGCAGGTTCGACTCTCCGTTTGGTAACGTCCATCCACCATAGACATGGAGATCGAGAGATTGAAGATGAGTAGCGGGTGCCAATAGGCAATCTGCAAGCAGCTCTTCCATGAGCTGATTATCATCTCCGGAAAAGACCACTTCGCGGAAGGCGAGACGTTTGGACCTGATATCCTCCAGAAGGTTCCTTGAGGACGTGGTGCTGGAAATAACCTGGTCCATGTGGATGGTAACAGGCATTTGTTGGCACATTTGCAGAAGTCGATCACGTTGGCTAGGACTGTCCTCTGTGGAGAATGTTGTCCAAAAGGTGGATGGATTTGAATTCATCACGTTGGCCCAAGTACGGCACACGAGGAGAAGCTTTGTTCTCCTTCTGTGATAATCCCACAGCGGTAAAACCGAGGATAGAATGATCGCCAGGATTTCCACAGGCAAGCGGTGGATGGGTAGGAGCTCGTTCTGGCGAGTTCTAAGAGCGGATATCTGGGACTGGACTTCGGCGAAGATCGACTGCCGGGCTGCAATCTCATTCAGAATGCAGTCCCGAGGTGTTTCGGGATCGGGAAGGCTATAGCAGAGACCATTAACATGAGCGCTTGCAGATACTTGAAGGAAACACACACTTACGATTGTGACGATCGAAGAATCTCGAGTATCTGGGCAGAAAACGCCGAGACCTTCGCTTTGATGGCCTCCTTCGACTCCATTGTCAGTCTCGAGTTTTTCGTTTTCCGGATATTTATGCAGTTTATGTTCTCTAAAGCAGTTGTCAGAAATTTTTTGTTGTGTAGCGTAGTAGGGTGCCTCACCGTCAACAAGGTGAGTTGGCAAGGGGGAGTTGGGACAAAGGCGTCACCGTCATGATAAGTTATCATGACGGTATAACGTCAACGGCTAACCACTCTGCAGTCACATCCGGCCGGGGACTGCACTGCAAGACGAACCAAAGAATCCCCGTCTTTAGTGCGAGGGCGACAACAAATTCAGATGTGGCTCTTCTTTCTTAGGCGGGTGGCGCCGCCGCGACGATTTTCAAAAGGGGGGGGGGGGTTAACACGGACTTATGCGGGTCATTGTCACTCGGTCAATAAGCAGAAAACATGCTATGATAGCTATATCAAGAATCTTCGTATTTATAAAGTCAAATCTTGTAACCCACGACAGGGTAACTGGCAAGAAAAGAGGGAGGTAAATCGCCTCAGTCGCTGCCGTTACAAGGCTAGATCGAGAGAACCTACGTGGATAAGGAGCTTAGAGGACGAACACTCGGATTCAGACTAGCCATTCGATCCATTTCGTGCTGCGTCCTACTATGAAGGTAGTATGCAGCGTACGTCGGTGACCTCTCCCTTGAGCTCGTTGAGAACGTCTCGCTGCTCCGAACATAGCTTGCCGCTGTCAATATTTAGGCAGATAGAGGTTACCGGAGACTTCTCTACTTGTTTTCCCTTGAACTTCTTGTCCGAGCTCCGAGTACGCACGAGTTGAAGGATCGATAGGAGGTCCGGACAATCTCCATTGGTAGTGAAGATCTCGAGTGACATCAGCTTTGGGCAGAGGTACATCGGCCGGTCAATTTCTTCGGTTGATTTTATCACTTTCTCCAATACCCCATGCCAGGGCTTCTTGGACTTAAGCCGCTGGTAGGGAGAGATCGATAACTTGGTGAGGTTGGGGAAGAATTCGTTCGCCGCAGTCAGGATAGCGATAGAATTTTGACTTGCAGATGAGTCCAGATGTAAGGAGGTAACGGCGGCCAGAGTGGGAGCGCCGAGGCTGGAGAACAGCTCTTTATAGGTGATTCGAGGGCCTGCGCCTTCCCGCTCTTCGTTGGGACTCGGAATGGCGAATTGAAAGTTTATAGCGGAGAGCGTCAGGCGTGGTCGACGCATTTTAAGGTGAAGGGGTACGATGATCCGATTTTGCGTGAGTTGGAGGAGGACGACGCCGAGATCGACCTGCCAACCATCGTTCGGGACAAGGTCCTGAATGCTGACCGATACCGCCGCCGTGCCTGGGTATTGAATGTACTGCAATATGTCGCAGGTTGGTTGCAGAGATCGACCGGTAAGATTGATTGTCATGAGCTCGGTGAGGATGATCCTGGTTGGTGCTCCTTGCTGATCATCTGGACAAAAGGTTATATACCGCAATGTCAAGGATCGCAAATTAGGGCAACCGTCGAGAATTCCGACAAGCTCTCTTAGTGTTGGAGAGTTCTTGTTTGCTCCGGACCTGCTGAGGTATTCCAGGGACAACGAGCGAAGGCCCCTAAGGATTCCAGCGGTCCAAGGAACGTACACTCCGGAGAGTCGTACCCTCGTAAGATTCGGTGCTGCAATAGAATTTATCTGGGCATACTTCGAGTTTGAGTCTTCATCCTGTAACGCCCATCCAAGAGAGACTACAATATCGAGAGATCGAAGATAAGGAGCAGGTGCGAAGAGGCAGTCTGTGAGCACCTCTTTTATGGGTTTACCGTCATATCCGGCGAACACTATTTCGCGGAACGCGAGAAGTTTAGACTTGGCGGCCTCCATCAGCTTCTTCGGGGGCGGACGTTTGGGGGATTGATAGTCCATGTATACGGTAACCGGCATCTGTCGGGACATTTGCACAAGTCGATCATATTGGCTAGGAGGATCGTCTGTGGATAGTGTTGTCCAGAACGTTGATGGATTTGTATTGATCACGTCGGCCCAAGTACGGCACACAAGGAGAAGTTTTGTTCTCCTTTTGTGATAACCCGGTAGTGGTAACGCCGTGGATAGAATGATCGCCAGGATTTCCACAGGCAAGCGGTGGATAGGCAGGAGCTCGTTCTGACGAGTTTTTAGAGCGGATATCTGGGTCTGTACTTCGTCAAAGATCGACTGCCACGCCGCAATCTCGTTCATGATGCAGTCACGAGGTGTTTCGGGGTCGGGAAGGCTATAGAAATACCATTAACACGAGCGCTTCTAGGAATTAAAACAAACACACACGTACGATTGCGATAATCTAAGAGTCTCGAGTACCTGAGCTGAAAGTGCAGAGACTTTCGCTTTGATAATCTCCTTCGATTCCATGTCAGTCTCAGGGTTTTCGTTTTCCGGCTGTATATGCAGTTGAACTTCTTTAAAACGAATGTCAGAAGTTTTTCGTTGTTGTTGCGTAGTAGGATGCCTGACCGTCAGCAAGGTGAGATGGCGTTGGGAAAGGATGGAGGTTGGGACAAGGCGTGACCGTGATAAATGTCACGACGACGACCCACTCTGCAGTCACATCCGGCCCGGGAACGTCACTATCGAGGTGAACCAAAGACTGTCTGAAGGATTTGAGCACCTTACAGTTGGCAGGTCATCAAGGCACCCAGGTATGGAAGCATATCGGGCTTCATGAAGCATATGGGATCTTTCACGACTATCGACTCTCGGAGGATTCACCCACGTCTCGAGTAAGGTGACTTGCCGACACCTCCACCTGTGAAGATTCCTTTCATGAAATCACGATCATTAAAGACGGCGAATGATGTTGAGAGGGGTTCGAGCAGAACGTCCTCCCTTCCTTTACTGCCTGTGATATTCCATGGTCACGTGTGGTGTCCGATTCGGCAACTCCGTTTGCCGAACCCCAATCTCACGCGCCTTCCAACGATCAACCCGTTTGTTTCGTCCACTTTCGTCCCTCTCCCCTCCACCAACCCAGTCCTACCTGAGGAGCGCGAAAGAATGCTCATGCGCCCAACTCCAAAGAGCTCTATACTCTTTTTAATGACAAGATCTTCGGCTCCCACCACGATTGCAGCTGCTCGTCTCGCTTTGACTTCTGGACATCTGAATAGGGCCGCGGGGTCTGCTTTCTCGACATCAGCCGCGTCAAGAAACATGCAGGATATCAAAAACGTTACTGTCTTTGGCGCAGGGCTTATGGGTGAGTGATAAATCTGTTCGGCTTGCTGTGACGGCAGGTTCAAACTCACCCGTCTCTGCCCCCCTAGGTGCCGGGATCGCGCAAGTGGCCGCCCACGTCGGATTCAAGGTCCGTGTTATAAGTAAGAAGCCCTACACCATACCAAGTGGCTCACCTCCCATCCCATAGGTTACACTGTGTGACGTAACAGACGACGCGCTGAACAACGGCAAAAAGATCATCGAATCCTCCATTCAACGCCTTGCCAAGAAATCTCCAGGCGCCCCACCGTTCTCGTCAGAGATCGTGTTCTCAAATCTCAACACTACGACCGACCCTACTCGCGCCGTTTCAGAAGCCGACTTGGTGGTTGAAGCCATTGTGGAGAACCTCAAGGTTAAGCAAGATCTCTTCAAGTTGTTGGATGGGAGTGCCCCAAGGTCATGTGTATTCGCAACCAACACGAGTAGTCTGAGTGTGCGCGAGATTGCGGAGAGCTGCTCTGACGATAGGAGGAAAAGGTATATAGGCGGGTGAAGGATTTTCTTCATCGGTGGGTTTTCTGACGAACCGCCTGAATAGATTCGGCGGCCTGCACTTCTTTAATCGTAAGTGCTACTGATTTTGTTCTGCGTGGCTTTAGTTATCCCTTGTGCTTACCAATGTGTTCTTTTATCCAGCTGTGTATGTCAACCAAAGTGGATTTTGAGCGAACCACCCGACTGACAGCACATCACCAGGCCGCAGATGAAACTCGTAGAAGTCGTCAAAGCTCCCGAAACGGCGGAAGAGACTGTCGAAGCACTTCTCGCGGTTTGCAAGCAGATGGACAAGACCGCTGTCCGATGCACGGATACACCAGGGTACGTGGCTTGCCTTCGTGATTCATCCCGTCGCGTTTGCTTAGGCGTCGTCACATTCTGGTCATAGGTTTATCGTCAACAGATTGTAAATGGTCATCGTTGATTGGTTCTACAGGTTCTAACCGATGGAACGACTATTTTTTTACAGACTCGTTCCTTACATGTTCGAAGCGATCAAGATGGTTGAGCGAGGCGACGCGTCCGCAGCAGATGTCGACGTCGCTATGAAACTTGGCGCAGGTACGCAGCTCCCGGCTTTGACGTTCCACTCAACTCGAAGAGCACTGACATCTCACTCTTTTCAAAGGTCATCGTGAGTAGACAACCCCTTGCTTTTTGGGGACGTCCCTAATCCACCTTTACTAACAACCAACACTCTGCGTCCCGACCCTCAAAGCCATGGGCCCACTCCAACTTGCCGATTTCGTTGGTCTCGACACCTGCCACCACATCATGACTGGATGGAGGGAGAAGGTTGAAAACGGCGAAGACGTTGGGCTTTCAAAGGATTTGGTCGCCGAGTCCAAGATGCTCACCGACCTTGTTGCTGCTGGGAAGCTTGGTCGTAAGAGTGGAGAGGGTTTCTTCAAGTACGATAAGTGAACGTTAATTGGGGATACTGCCATGGTGTCTTGTCGAGGAAGTAGAAATGCGAGAAGCTTTAACCGCGGGTGGTTCTGGTTGTGTTTCGCTCGAGTTGTGACGACCTTAAGCTTATGTATGGTCCAACCTCTGCCTTCAGACTATCTCTCTCTCAAATGTAAACACACTCGAACCAACCCCCTGTCCTCAGATAATGAGACACGATTGGATGCAATAATGCCCTAAAAGTGATGAACGACAGTACAGCTTATATGAACGGGTAAAAAAAAAAAAGAAGGTCCGCCGAGGAAGGCAAACGCAAGCAGAAGGAAGACATTCTAACGTAGTTGAAGACAATGCGGGAAAGAATAAGGCCAATGAAGAAAACAAAAGTTGAAAAAAAAAAAAAGGAACACGCATCGTGAATGTGAATCCCCAAGGAGAAAATGATCAAAAAAAGTGAAAGCCAAAAGAAACAGACCACCATATCACACTACATGCCAAGTACTCGGGCCATTCACCATTTATGGCTGTGGTGAACCTCTGTACGTTGCCTTTTCATTGCCCGAAGACGGAGCAGGGACACCAACCAAGAGGCTAGTATCGTAACCCTGAGGGTGAGGCGAGAACGGAGGCGGTGGGGAACCAACAGCGTTCCTATGAGCGTCCATGTCGTTGGCGACGTGGTACTGCTGGCTCTGCTGGTACATCTGCTGCGGCTGATTGCCACCTTGAGAGCTGCCACCGAATTCAGAACCGGGGCGCATGGCCGGGTGGTACGAATTGGCCTGGGATTGGGCGGTGGTGTACATGGAATCGGGTCGGGCGGCCATAGCTTCGAGGAGGGGTACGGGAGAGCCGATGGGTGGGGAGTAAGGTTGAGCCGGGTATTGCTGCTGGTTTCCATATGGCATAGGTGGAGGAGGAGTGTGCGGGATGCGGTCTCCCATGTCGGTGCCACCGTAGTAGCTGGTAACCCTCACAGGGTCGCCCATGGGCATGCTGTCCTGACGCTTCTCGCTGGCAGTGGCACCGGCAGCTGGGCGGGCGTTCCTCTCAGATTGGTTCTTGAGGCAGCGGTGGATGAGGAAGGTCGCCGCTCCGATGATGACCAAAAATGCGACACCGCCAACGGCAATGCCGACGATGGCCCCGGTGGACATACCATGGCCGTGATCATCATGATCATCTGTTTGATTGGCCGAGGTGCCTGTTGGTAACGGAGCAGAGCTGGACAGGGAACCGGCGGCGGATGCATTGAGGTAGTTTTGGTATGCCGCACAGCCAAGGTGGTAATCTAACATAGGCCGGGATATGTGTATAAGCGATCCCCGTTATACGCATGGCAGAGAAGAAAGGAGAAGGGGCCGAGTGGGAAACGGTCGAGAACGCGTGGAGCCCGAAGGTGCGGCATTCGGTGACAGGGAAGCAGAGCCAAGGGCGAAGACTTACTCTTATGACCTTCGGCAGCGGCTTGGGTTTGGTCTGATGTGGTGGTGTTGTCGGCGGGACTGGACATGCAGATCGCGCAATACTGGTTACGATAGAGGGGGAGGCTGTGAGACGGTGGCACATCATGACAAACAAAACAGGAAACGTACGTGAAGGGGGTCATGCAGTGTGCACCAGCATCCGGCAGTGCCCTGGAGCTTCATGCATCGCGGTATCTATCGGTACTGATGTGTAAGAGATGGGGGCTACAGGTGAGGCCGGGCGAAGGATACGTACGGTGTCGTTCATGAACGTCTGGCAGTAACTGTTCGCGGTGCAGGTTGGGCTGCTGATGGCATCGCG
Organism: Tulasnella calospora MUT 4182; assembly: GCA_000827465.1. Lineage (NCBI taxonomy): Eukaryota > Fungi > Basidiomycota > Agaricomycetes > Cantharellales > Tulasnellaceae > Tulasnella > Tulasnella calospora. Next base: position 125,038 of record KN822972.1, read on the forward strand.
AATTTCGAGAGCAGCGGCCGTGATGTTGTACCCTCCCCATAGCTCCTCGAGACCACGGGGTCTGAGGACTGAAGCGAGCAACGAGCCACCGTTGACAGAGCTAACCGCGACGGCGCCGACGACAAGCGCGAGGGACGTGATGGACTTCATCCTTGGCGAATACTCTTAAGTTAACTTTGCTGTTCTTGACGGTCTGGTTTGCGATTGGCAAGAGGTGAAGAGGGCGGGGAGAAGAACGAGTGGTGGTGGGGGGGGAGGCAGAGGAAGAGGAGAAGCGGTCCAAACCAAAAGGCCCGAAAAAGTCTATGGCAGGTATTTGAAGGAGGGGGAACGAAAACCGAGGGGCAGTGAACCAAGGGAACGGGTCTTACTTGGCCGGTTCGCACGAAGAACGCCAAGCTCAATCAGTACCTGGCGGAGCGCACATCGGAGTCGTGTTGTGCCGGTTTCCACATCACCCGTATCATGCGGTGACAATCCCAAAAATAGGATTGGTTAAGCGCCTCCTTGCTTCGCCCCCTTGTGTTTCTTTTTCTAACGCTTTACATCGGCACTAGTCGAGGGGTCGAGCGATATTGGCCCTCACATCCATTCCTTATCTCTTTTTCGAAGCCAGGAGCAGCGCTTGTCTGCGGGATGATCTATTCGGGGCGTGATTCGTTAGGCGCTGTGGGTGATGGCAAGCGCGCGGATCGACAATCAATCAGCCCGTCTATTGGTTGGCCAAGCCGAAGTGCCTGGCTTGGCGTTCTACTTCCAACCGTGAGGGCCGCCGGACTTCTCGGCTGAAAGACCCACCTCATGGTCCTGAGGCTTTATTCAAATGCCGATCGATGCCGCCTCCCCTGAATTTACCCTTCAGCCGCCTTCAACGCTGAGTGGTCCGATAAAGTTGAGCAATATGTGGCTTAGCTCATTTGACCAGTTGAATGACTGCGATCATTGTCACACAGCTCAGGAGAGAACCGTCACAAACCCGGATGGAAGGATCCTCTCGGCATTAGTTGCGGGATGCACTATATGATTTCTCATGTACGGCGGACCGGTCAACACCGTACTCAAGGTTAATTAGAAGTTTCGACTGCGGACCCCTTGTGAACGTTACGAAGATGACTGTATTATTGGTTGCTACGCTTACGTACATCGCGGTTTAAGCTGGAATAGGCCCAGGCAGTGCAAGAACGCGGAGGATTCACCGATTGCACGAGTCACCTCCACTCACATGTCGGCTTGTAAATCCCTGTCGTGACGGCATCCCACATGGTTGTCCCTTCTCCAGCACTCCAACCTCCGACATGGAGGCGTGATGTGAGGAGACCTATAGGGGGACTGAATACCGTATTTTTAGAACTCGAGGTATCCTCCTTTCGAGGATCCTAGGAATGCGATCATCCCAGGGCCGGTCCGCGATGCCCTCCTGCACCACACCCCGAAGGTTGACTGTTTCCGGGTTGAACGAAGTTCAGCACAAAGAAAAAAAGTCAACGTATTTTGAACGAGACTTCAAGTTCTTCTCGACTGCTGTCTGTTTCGAGCGTGCAGGCCTTTGTCTGGCCAGAGCTAAACGCAGCTTTCTGCAATCCGGCCCGCCCTCAAACCAGCAGGAACCCGCGTCCGAGCAACCGAGAAGAGCCAGCACCCTATAGTCTGCAGGTACTGACTGTATTCCTGTCATGGACTACCTTACTAGTGTCCAAATCTCCTCAAACCCGAGACCAAGGGTCGGTGTCCTATGGGTGGTTTATGCTCGAACTGGACACGTTCACCGAAACCTGAAGTCCGGGAAGCCCCGACGACCGTCAGGTCACGTCAGGTCACCCCATTGTTGTCGACAGAAACCCCAAAAAAACACAAAAGGGTCCGCTAATTCAGCGAAGCACAGCCACAGGAAAGCGGTACGCTTCTGGCTTCTTGCCAAGTTGACCCGTGTGCATCTCTCTTTCGTAACGCGCACAGGATCATACGCAGAAAATAATAATCCGAACAGCTGGCGGTGTGCCAAACCCGACGTCGAGAGATCCAGTCAGCTGGGTGGTATGGGCTTGGCGTCCCCCTCAGGTGTCATACGTATACATAAATCCCCGAACTTCACGCGATTCTGGCGTTGACCGCCTGACTTTCCACCTCAACTTTACCACATAAGCTCATGTCAATTAGAGAGAGGATAACGAATGCGTGCAATGAAACGGGAAGGGGATAAAGGGGCGTGAAGGCGGGAGGCTTGATGGAACACAAGGGAGGATCCTTCACGCGCAGGAAGGTGCGTCGGCGTCCCCGAAGCTGGTGTTGCGATTTTGGGAACCTGAGGAATACGAAGGACAAATCAGGAACAAAATCGCATTCACAGACCTAAGTACTTGGTGTTTCCACCCGAGCACGACGCCGAGGGGGAGAGTTGAAGGACGCGCCGCAACGGTGCCACCACTGTAAAGCCTAGTGTGTACACGTAAGCCGGCTCCTCTGATTAGGTCAAATAATTATAAAGTCCACTCTTTCGGGACATCATGAACAGACAGCCACTTTGTCGCGTAATTACATGCACCTCGCTTCACAGACCACGAGCCATATCCCAACGACATTGAACGACCCCCAGTTCCGTAATGTCGCAGACCTCAACAACCACCGCCATAACATGACTAGACGGAGCGAGAAGGTCAAGAATTGCGATTGAGGCGTTGATGGTGAGATGTGTGCAGACATGCCGTACCGTTGCTGAGAGAAATGGCCGCCAGGTGGAAAGGATTGTTTAAGAGGTGCATTCATTACTCTACCATACTAGCCTGACATGGGGCATTCAGGGTAATGTAGGCCTGCTGGATCCTACGTCCGACATCTAATAGCTCGACCGCCCTCGACGTCCCGAGGGTCGGACCGTGACATCCGGTTGAACCCTAATGTAGAATGCCTACACGCAACAAATGACACAGTGAGTTCATACGGTAAAACTGTATACCAAGGAACTCACTCGCAGGGAAAAGAGGACGATCCCAACGTAGCCGAAGATGAAGAAGAAACAAGTCGGAGGGGAGGGAAACGAATACGAATTGAAAGCTGAAAGCGGGACTGCCGAGCGAAGGCAACATATTCGGACTGACGTCCTTCGCGGTTCCTGAGAGAGCCCCGCCACCTTGGCAGCTGTAACTCTGACTCTCGGGTCAATCGCATCCATACGAGCTGGGGGTGACCACATTTATCAGCAAGGTGCAGGGCAGACCCCCCAGAAAACGCCGAAAGAGTCCCTATTTCAGCGAAGCACAGCCACAGAGAAGCGGTCCGCTTCTCGCTTTTTCGCCACGTCGACCTGGGTGCTTCTCTCTTTCGTAACGCGCACAGGATCATAACACAGAAGAGAATCCGAATCGCTGGCGGTGTGGCAACGCCGACGTTGAGACGCAGTCAGCTGGATGGTATGGTCTTGGCGCCGCTTCGACCGTCATGCATACACCCCCGAATTTCACGCGGTTCTGGCGTTGACTGCCTGGCTTTCCACCTCAACTCTACCGCACAAGTCAAAGTCAATTAGAGAGAAAACGAAAGGGCCCAATGAAACGGGAAGGGGATAAAGGGGGCGTGCACGCGGCTTAATTGAACACGTTGGACGATCAATCCTTCACAGGGTTGAATTCTAATAAAACCTCGATCTTGCAAGCCGTCTCACGCCGGCGTTCCAGAGGCTGGTGACATGTTTGCGATTTTTGGAACCTGAAGAACAACAAATCGGGAACAAGAACGCACCAAAGGCCTGAGTACTTAGTGTTTCTACGGTACCGGAGCACGAGGGCTGAAGGAACAAACGGTGCACCACCGCAAAGCTTAGTGGGTGTCCGTAAGCCCAAGCCCCCTCTGATTACCTCAAACAGTTATAAAGTCCACTTTTTCAGGACATCGCGAATGAGCACCCTCTTTGTCGCGATGCACCTCACCCCATTTCACCGACTACGAGCCCTATCAAACGTTATTAAACTACCCCTAGTTCGGTGATGGTTTAGACCTCGATAACTGCCACCACTACATGATTAGGCGGTGTGAGAGGTCAAGAATAGCGAAGATTGAGGTGTTCAAGGGGCTTGATTGCGAGATGTGCGGAGACGTGCTGTACCGTTGCCAAGAAAAATGGCTGCAAGGTAGAAAGGATTGTTTGAGAGCCTTCTTTATTCTACCTTACTAGCCTTACATGTAGTATCCATGGTACCGTGTGACTGGCGGATCCTACGTCCGATGTCTAACACCTCGACTACCCCTGCATGACGCGGGCGGACCATGACACCTGGTTGACCCAGATTGAGAATACCCAAACGCAATAAGGAACACAGTTAGCTCGACGGTAAATGACAGTATGTCAAGAAACTCGGACACAGAGAAGAGAGGACGGTCTCAACGGAGCCAAAGATGGAGGAGAAACGAGTCAGAAGGGTGGGAACAACGTACACGAATCGAACGCTGAAGGCGGACCAAAAATCGACCGGAAACACCCGTTCTCCCGCAGCAAAAAGCTCTCGCCATTTATCGCCTTGACTGAACCTATCGTATTTGCATTCGGCGAAGCAAGAGCGCCCGTTACCGGGTTAACTCAGCCTTGAGATTCTACGGAGAAGAGAGGCTGGGTTGGCGGCGCCTAGATCTAGACCTCCACTTTGCAGACCCAAGCCACTCGTAGCTCGAGACAGACTTGTGTTAACGAGCGGTTGCCTATTATTAAATCTTCCATCGAATGAGAAGGCTTGTCGTGCAACGGGGTTGGACGGACCTCCGTGAGTCAATTGGTTGGGAGCGCTGGTGAGCGTGAAATCGGGAGCATCGCTTGTGCTACCTGCTACAAAACCAGCGGAGGGCATGAATCAATGGGTGATTAGTTGGTTCGAGTTATGGCGGTGTGGGGGCATAGTTTGATCTTCGAAAAACCCAGTCGGAGGCAGTGGGGTTTGGGGCAATGTATCTGATACATCCGGACCGTTGTAGTAGCTGATGACCCTAGGTGGGCAACTCATGGGTGTGTTTCCTTGGAGTTTTCGGCGACGGCGGAGAGAAATGCAAGACGAACTTCTCTGGGAATTTGATTTTTCGTTTATTGAGCGACGAGGTGTACGGCGGTCGACGGTTGTGATGACGGCCGGGGCATGCAACTGGAGGCATTGGAGACTTACTCCGCATACATAGTAAACATACACACAGCGGAGCGCCTGTGTAGAATCAGGGTGGGTACCAGAGTCCCGGCCCCCGCACGCAGCCATCAGTCAAAGTTGCTGATCAGGCTACTGATAAGACTCTAGGCCTTAAGAACAAAGGTCCTCGTGTCGATGCCTATCCAAATTTAGTCAACGGCTCGAGGACGAGCAGTATCGAGATGCCCAGACTTGCTTTGCCCGTCTTCTGTGACGGTAGAGTACACCCCATGCGGACCCCTCATTCGACCTAATGCCCAAAATTTGATTTTCTAAGAAAAGGTAGTATATGGCCTCGGTGTGCGATTTTGACTCTGAGCCTTCTCTAAACGGGATAATTGCTTCTGTGATCGTGTGCGCTATACTTAGTGCTTCCCAAGCCTCAGTCGAAGACAGCCAGCCCCAAAGGTCAACGTCTCAGGATCAGGACTTGATCAATCCCAGTCGATTTTTGAGTATTCAGTCAATTTTTCAATATTCCTCACATCCTAAGAGAAAAAGGCTCACTTTCACTACCTCTTGTTCGAATTGTTTTCTCGTTGTAGGGAAGCTCTCCGCTTCGGTGACGGGGGTCCAAGGTTCCAAGTTCTCCTCAGCCACTAAAAAGAACGGCGCTTAGAACCCCTAGACGGCGAAGCCTCATGCTTAATGCATTGTCAATTTACACAAGGCTATACCGATTAAACTTCACTATCTCCATGTAGGAAGTCCCCAGAGATACACGTTAATACCAGTTGCTCTAGTAGCATGAGGCTGAGGATCATCTGGTTCAAGCTTGTCCTCACCTCTTCAGGTATAAAACTCCAGCTTCGCAAATGTGAAGCCCTCTCGTCTCGCTCCTCAATTTAAAGTTCTCCTTGACAAAGCAAGCTGACCGATCCCCTTGCTCAACCAAAGCATGGTCTCATCACCGGAACAAACTCCGGCCAGCACAATGCTTCCCAATCGTAGTTTTTTTAGGAAGATAGGGGATGATGTCAAGCTATCAGAGTCAGTGTATAGTTTTATGTATGTCGCTAAAATGACTTTAAAAATTGACGTTTCTTTGCTCCTTCTCCAGTCGGCAATATGTAAAGAACGAGAAAGAGCGGTATATTTCAATTTCGGTAAATCCATTCTGGCCAAAGGACAAAGTTCATCCCAACAAAGAGAGCGAGCCGCCGTCTGAATGGCTAGAGCTGGTGCGGAGATTCCATGTCTCGGCTTGATGTGCAGGGCTGACGCCTTCATGCCAGGCTGGAGACCTCGCTTGGACAGCGAGTTTCTCGGCACTAATGAATAACACGACTATTACCGGCTCAAAGTCAGTGTGGAACTACATAGTTTTCTTCGCTTTGACTTGGCATCTTTGGGCCACACAGGTGAGTGAGAAGAGCTGTCCTCAGGTTCCGTGCTGGCGCTAACGGTCCAACAGACCACCTACGACATTAGGTATTATACCAACGACTGGTGGCATCGTATTCTATTCGCCTCTCAGCTTGCAATCTACGCAATGCTCGCGGCACTTTCAGGATCCTTCAACATGGGATGGCAGCTCAGCTCCGATGCCAGGAATCTCTCGGGGGAGAACATCAACGACCTCACCAACCAAGCCATCCATGAGAATGAAATGAATTCCATGGTAAAAACCTTTGAAGGAATCAATATCGTTTTGTTTGCCAGTCGACTATTTTTGTTTGCACAATATCTAAGAGGTTTGGATTTGAGCCAGCTTGCGTTCCTGCATTCCAACATTGACCACGTCCGGTGTCACCAATAGTCATCGTATATCGTTCGACAAGCGATCATTTCAGAAAAAGCGATCAAATCCAATGGGGCTTCTGTCTACCAGCTGCCTCAACCTTCGTAGCAGCTTTTATCTTCCTTGGTTGCTTCTTTCTGGTGAAGGAGAGGAACGGCAGCTTGTCTGTGGCTGCCATACAACTTAGCCTTTGGGTACGACCGAAGTGGCCCGACTACCCAGCTTGAGTCATTAAAATAAAATTAACTCATCCTCAGGGGCTGGCCATGGCTGTTCAAGTCCTGGCTGCGGCTTTCACCCCCGAAGATGGGCAAAATGTTTTGAAGAGAAGGGGTAGGATGGCCCCTCGATTGGCCACTCTTACTGTGATCATTATGGGCAAGTACGGTCTCCGTTTGTGCCACACCCCTTTCTCACAACTCTTCGACCGACACAGGGGAAGGTCTCAATCGAATATGCGGCACCCTGCGGCACAGCATCAATGCATTAGGCCTAACGGGAACAATGATTTTAGAGGCTATATCGTACGTCAGAGTTTTATCAATAGTCTATTGAGTATCACGTAAACGCCTTCAAACTCGCTCTAGGGTGTTGATTGTCCTATACTTCCTTTGGCTTCTGTACTTTGACGGTATGGGCTTCCCGCGACATCTTAACCTTCCTCAGCGACCAATCTAGTACTTCCAAAGGTTTCCAGTTTGACAATGAAGACGACAGCGACCAATCTAATCCTCCCGAAGGCTCCACAACTGAGGGCCCATCGGACAAACAGCACGATAACCTGTGGTTGTGGTCACATTTCCTATTGCACCTCAGTTTAGTAATGACACTGGAAGGCACCAAGAATATTTTCCGTAGACCGCGTTTATCTCTTAACGCAAGCTCTATTACTCACGCATTCTCCCATGTTTGTTTGTCACAGTCTACGCACACGTCAACAGGGCCATTGACCTTTTAACAGATGGCTTCAATCACGTTGTAGAGCAGTCGAACAATTTTACAAATTGGCCGGAGGACACCGAACTAGAGAAGCTATTGTTGGTAAGGACTCTCTTGCTGACTAGACGGGAGCATAGCTGAAGGCTTCTCGCTGACTTAGCCATTGCAAATGAGCTGGCATCAAGAGGCTAATGTCTTGAAGGAAATCGCTACAAACGGCACGGTTGATTCTCAGGCCGTCGTGAGGAACCAATTAGGCCAGTACTACAACTCAACCCTATATGAGATGTATCTTGTAAGCGGTGGAGCTCGGCTTTTCTACCTACCGTGACATGCCTTTTGTCGTTCTAATGTTCCTGTGACAGCTATTCAACGAAGAACCCAACTCTGAAGCGGAACAACTACTCAACCCTACTTCATCAACCAGTGAGTGTGCTTAACCTTGTCATCGGATTCGATAATTGATAGCATGTTTTATTTCGCAGGTGTGGATTTCAACCTAATGGTGAGAACAGCCAATAGAAAATAAGCTCCCTTATCTGCTCAACGCTGAAAAATCTTGGGTAAATTTGTAGCGAGATGCCTTCAAAAAGGCTTACAACGAACTCTTCGCGTACGGTGTACACTGGGTTATCGCGGTCTCTGGGGTACTGCTCATAGTCATGGCGGTCGTCAATTTTCTGCGACGTCGCCCCCGAAATCGCTTTGCCTGGGGTTATATTCTGAGTCGAGCTGTACTCGGAGTCAGCCTCATCATAATTGGAGGCACCACAAGTAAGTTGGTGAGCGACAAGACGTGGTTGTATTGGATGTGAGTGTCACCCTCAGAGATGTGGCGGCTGTTCCTCTTCGAGGCTGATGTTATCGTCGATTTTCTAGCATCCCTACTATCGCGATTGCTTACGGGCTTGAGACGGTAATTGAATGGATCCTTCTTTGCTTCTCACACCACTCGATCGAGAAAAAAGAGAAAGAGGAGGACGAGAAGAAGAAAGAGGAGGAAGAGAAGAAGAAAGAGGAGGAAGAGAAGAAGAAAGAGAGTGAGTCAAAAGGATTGAGGGACCAAGGATTGAGCGGGAATGGAGGAGGAGCTTCTAGCCCTGAGTTTGGTACACCTGTGACCGAGAAAACATACTCTTCAGACCAAGTGCCCCGCCTTAATGCCGGAGCGAGCGGTCGAGCATGATAAGCCGAGATTCAGCGGGACCCCGGGTGGTCAACGACGGAGTCCCGCCGTCGACAAGTACAGCCGTGAACCAGGTAAGGGTATACATTTGTTTCTAATCTGTCGAGGCTGCACTGATAAATTCCATACTTAGGTTACCGACCTCCACTATACCCGTTGCCCAAATGGATTAAGTGTACCATGTGTTATGAAATACCGGAGACGGCCGCTCTCAGACTGTGTTCCTGCTTTCTTCATCTATGTAGTCTTTGTACATTAATATACTGCTCGAGCGATCTACGAGGCCTCGGATCTACAAAAGCCTGGAGAGGCGAACGAGGGCCTTGCAATGGAAAGGATTATCTCTCCAGAAGGACCACTTTCATATATCCCCCAGGTCACTCCGCGTTTTTTGTTGTTTGGAATCGCCCGCAACGAACTCATGTAAGTTCTATAGAGCCTCAACCGAACATCTATCAGCCTGCAAGGAGCCACTTACCACCCGAGTATGAGGGTGGAACCTCATGGAGCACGCGCGGTTTCGACGGCGAGATACGGTAGGGATCCAATAACATCCAAAAAGCAATAGATGATACAGTCAACATAGACGGAGAAAAAAGGGGGAAAGAGTCTGCTCAAGGAAAGCAAACGCTTGGAAAAGGTGAAGGTCTTAACGTAGTTGAAGACGAGAGAAAAGCAAGAGGAAAGGAACGCGAGGGAAAGCAGATACAAGAAGCATAATACCAAGGCGGCAAAGGAAAATCCAGAAACACTCGTTCCATTGAAGGTAACTTACTCTCTCCATTCTTTGGCTTCATCGACGTTTTCGAAATTTAAGGCTGAGGCTGCTCCTGCGACCAAGGGGGCGGCGAGGAACTGAGACCGGCTCTCTGGGGTCCCAAGTCGTTCGTCACTTGATACTGACCCTGCAGCAACGGCCGCCCGCTGTTCGAGCTCCCACCGAATTCGGATCTCTGTCGCATGTTAGGCGGGTGCGATGAGCCTGCGCGAGTCGACATCGTAGGGGAGTCACTGAACATGGTTTCGGGGCGGGCGCCGCCAGGTATGTTTCCAGCAACGGCTAGCCCGCGGAGTACATGGACTGAAGCGACGTGGGCTGGCTCATGGTTGGTTCTGGTAAGGCAGAGGAGGGGTGTTTGGGATCCTGTCTCCCATGTCCGTGCCGGCGTAGTAGTTGGTAACGCGTACGGGGCCGCCATGGCCCTATTGCCCTTCTCGTTGGTGGCGCCTGCGAGGACGGCGGGACCAGCTGCCCCGTCAGCTTGGTTCTTAAGGCATTTCCAAATGATGATCGTGGCAGCAATAGCGACGGCGATGGAGCATATGCCACCGTTCGCGATGGCGATGATGGCGCCCGTGGACACGTTGGATGTGTTGCTGCCGTTGTTGGCTTGGTCTTGGGTAATGGTGGGTAAAAGAGCGGAAGTGGATGGTGGCTGCGACGTGGAAAGAGAACCAGCGGCGGAAGTATTAAGGTATGTTTGCCAAGCGGAGCAACCACGGTGGTAGTCTATATGATGAAGCGGGGGTTTTAAGGGTTGAGGGGAGAGAGAGGGGGGGGGGGAAATGGAAACCGGTCTAGGAATCCGTTGACGCGGCGCAAAAAAGCGGCATATGGGGAAGAGTCAGAAGGGTGTTTTGATTTTTTCACTTACTGGTATGACCTTGAGTCGCAGCTTGGGTTTGGTCGCGGTCGGTGGGGTTGTCGGTGGGGCTGCTCATAAAGATCGCGCAGCACTGTTGTGAAAGGTGAAGTGTGGCGGTGAGCAATAACGCAATTTGGTAGCGTTCAATATAATAAGCAACACGACAAAACGTACGTGAGTCGGGTTATGCGGCGTACACCAGCGACTGGCCTAACCTTGGTTCTTGAGGCAGGTCAGATCTCGTGGTTCTGAGGCTTTTCTCGATTGGCGGTCAATCCCGCCGTTGTGTGGTGCGATTATGTAAGTTTCACAATTTGTGGCTTGACTCATTTAATTCGGCCAGTCGATCCCCGCATCGTCACGTGCACGCATGCTTGAGAGGGTAGTCACGTACCCAATTGATCCACAGGGAAGATGCACCTCTGGCCTACGTTAGACGGTTTAACATCGAATCCCCTGCACTACACTCATTCTCCCACATCCTCGTCACCTTACTTATTGGTCTTCCCCTTGCATTATTCCTTGACACATGGATCGTGGTTTAGTCACTCCATTCTTCATTTTTACTTTGAAATACTTCCTCGCTGCATGTATGACGAGTATCCTATTAGCTTGGACTATTCCACTTGCCGAGGCCACGTATACACCTAGTCTAACAGCTGGACGTCCTCAGGAGAAAGGCACGTGCATCGAGGCGAATCATATTCCAGTATCCATTCCGCCCGATCCTACAGATTTGTGGCTTCAAGGTTGGTGAATACGGTTGCGCGTATGGTCAAGCAGCGGTGGAGGGTACTGGACCGGCATAATTGACGTTTTCGGATGGTAGCACTGACCCCCTTGCTTGTAGCATCGTCTCTGGGTATCACCGACAGCGTTGATGAGGAGAGCAAAAGTGCCTGGGCGAGCTTGAGGCTGTGGTGCGAGATATGAGGGCGGAGGAGTGTCAGCAGTGGATCGATTTGGTCTTTAGCGTCGGCAATTGCACGTTTTGGGTCGGTAAGTAGCCGGGATTTGAAAGCAAAAGAGTTGACGTCGAACTGGGATAGATATGGAGGCTCGGGGGAGGGCCGTCGTGGCGCGGCGATGCGCGGGAACAAAAAGGCCATCGGAGCTTCGAATTCATAGCCTCCACTCAGTAAGATTCATCCTCGAAGCCACGCACCGCACCCTGGCGCCTCTCCCCCTTTCATCCTCAACAACCACACGAGACACGGACACCAGGAAAGTGCTATGAATTCGGAGGCAAATGCCGACGTCCTCGTAAGCGACTTGAAATTTCCATCCAACCAGGTAAAATCCTAATGCTAATCATGGCGTGGCTTGGCAGCAATCGACTCTTGACGAGCTCACCCACCTGCTAATCAACCCCTCCCGACTTAACCTTCTAAATGATCGGAGAGTTGGATCCGGGGGCTATGGGGAAGTGTACTTGGCAACACTTGATGGGACGTCGAAAGTTGCTATCAAGCAACTAAAAATTATACAAGCAGGAGGAACAAATACCCGTGCGGCAATGGTTAGTCCTCTGCCTTTCGTTGCATCACCATCGCCCCTCATAAGCCGCCCAGCGTCTTACGAGAGAACTAAAAATATGGGCAAGAGCGAAGCACCCCAATGTCCTGAGGCTCGTCGGCTACCACTTAAGCGAAAGTTATGCCTGTGCCCAGCTTGTATCTCCCTATATGGAAAATGGAAACATCACAGAGTATATGAAAAGGACTCAAGCAGGAGTAAAGGCCCGCCTACGCTTTGTGAGTCGACTCCTCTATCGGTTCGTTAAGCGCTCTGCCAACCTTTGACGCGGAACGTCCTAGGTGCGGGGCATAACGTTGGGGATGGCGTACTTGCACAGCTGCGACCCACCAATCTGCCACGGGGACTTAAAGCCGGTAAATACTGCCATTACGCCTCTTTCGAGAGAAGAGAGTCAACTAATTTATTCATAGGCCAATGTCCTCATCAGTGATAAGCTGGACGCGGTCCTGTGCGACTTTGGCCTGGCCACGTTCGTTGAGAACTCTGGGGATCCGTCTGGTCTGACCACGTCACGATCGATTAAAGGATCTCTTCGTTATATGAGTCCGGAGCTCTTTCATGATGACGAGGCGAAACATACCCTAGAGAGCGATATCTGGGCTTGGGCATGTACGATATTTGAGGTACCACAATGACCCCGGTCTTCTGTTAGTCCTCGACTGACAGGCGACCCTTTCAACGACAGACCATCACAGATTGCATACCGTATGCAAACTCTCGAAGTGATGGCAGCCTTATGGTGGCCGTGCTTCAGGGCGCCTCTCCCGGATCAACGAAATTGCTTAGCGGCCTCGCCCCCAAGGTCGATATATGCTCCCGCCTAACCCTGGTAATTCTTCAAAATCTCGTCCCAAAATGCTGGAGTATAGACCCGAAGAAAAGGCAGTCATCTTCCAGCGTCCTTCAGTGTCTTAAATATGTTGAGCTTGGGAACTCTGATCCACCTCCGAGTCCCGATCAACCGCCCCACGACGAAGAAAAGGCCGATATTTGGGCCACGTCCCAGCCAACGACCGCCAAATTATCCATCCTATCAAAGCACGAACTTGAAGAAAGGGGATATTATCGAATGCAACTCATATCACGGGCCGAGGGTTGGGTCTCGGAAGACGCGCCGGAGCCGGAGGTGGTACTCCGCTGCCATGAAGACGGCTTTCATCTAAGCGTCGCTCCAAACGGTAAATGGCTTGCAGTAAATTTCCAGGCCACAAGCCAGCTGTGGAACTTGGAACATCTATCCAGTCCACCGCTGGACTTGCCAGCTCGTGGCTTGTGGGCTCGTTACGAGTGGTCCCCAGACAGCCAACATTTGGCATGCTTCGACGGCAACGACCTATACACATGGTCCACTGAGGTATGTACCATTTTTTACATCGTTTGATATTTGACCAAGATGGTATAAAAACAGTCTCAGTCAAACAAAGGCCATTTCAATGGAAGGCCGGTCTGGTCAGCAGCATGGTTCTCAAATGGGGAGGCCTTGGCAGTCGAAAGCGTCGGCCAAATTTCTATAATGGTTTGTCATAACCTCAGATCGCTTCAACATATGCTTAACGCGATTAGTAGAGCACCAAATCGGGACAGTTTCAAATGGGGTCCGACTGGATGTTGGCTACCTCTCGAGCCCACCAGGCTTCTCCCATGGCTACAATCCCAGTTGATTGTGTTGGAGGTCGAAGGTTAGTGACACAGAAAGGAGATTGACCAAGTAGTCATCTCAGTGCTTTTATATTCAGGATCGTTGTCATGACCGGCTGCCAGCAGATATCGGACGACGTGAATGGCGTTCGTGACCGGTTCTGGGTCCCAGGATGGGCGTCCAATAAACGCGAAGCGACTATTGTGAATAATATAATAGGCAAGTTTTGACGCTGGGAAAGGATATTCATTGACTTTACTAAGCTGATGACACGCAGTCTATGACACCGACGCCCAGAAGGCTCTCGCTCGAGCGCCCCACGACGACGGTGTCCAGAATGTGACAATCAGCAGGAACGGAGAATTCGTGCTTCTCTCTCATCACAATGCTTCTCCAGCACTGTGGCGTCTCAAGGTCACTGATGGTGATGGGATTTGGAATATTCAGATCACCCTCACATACTCATTCAGCATGCCTCCAAACTTTCTTCCTTCAACACACGTTTACTGGGTCAGCTTTGGGTAAGCAGCATCTATACACTTTTGCGATCTAGACGATGACCTGTGCTATACTAAAGTGGAGACAACGATGAATGGGTTATTTCAGCCACCACCCGTGAGTACTCGATCGGGGCAGCTGATTTGACGCTTCCGAGTGGCTTTCCATACTCACTTTTATTAATCGTGGACAGAAGGCCACATAATCATCTGGGACACACAGTCCCCTGAGCCGTTCCGAGCTATTGAAGGCCTCCCTTACCCCGAGTATTCTAGTCATCCGAAGGTGGTCTATTGCCCAACAAAGGATAAAAGCTCATCCCTCATGCTGCTTTACGGTCAAGATAGGCGAGAGGTAGTAGTGTGGAAATGGTGGAAAGTCTCTTCCGATTGGATTATGGTTATATGAGGGACCATCTGTTCCAAAATTAATCGACCACAAATTGGGTTAGCTGGGTCGTTTTTCCTATAGAATTGAGTGTTTTGGGACGTACCGAAGGGCATTTCATGTGAGAGGCAGAAGATGGTTAAAAGCGCGTATAAAGTCAGGTTGGGAGGGGTGAGCGCACTTTGCGCGCATATAGAGTTGCACCCCGGTGTTGCGCAGAGAGGCGAGACCCCTCGGAAATGGCTTGAGCCGGGGGATCTCCGAAGGGCGGCAGGGTCCCTACCTCCAAGTTCATCACCTCACGCGATGCGACCCCACCATCGCCGCCAGGGTCCCAGACAATCCCAGCTGATACGCTGTCGCCGCCGACAACGATGACGACAGTACCAGAAGCAGCTTAAGGCGAATTCTAATCACGGGCATATGTGGAGTAGCATAATGTATTTACAGCGAATTGTTAATAAATTCATGTATATCCAGCTAGAGTGATAATTATGAAGACTAAACGCCCGGAACGTGTGCTCGGGCAGCTGCAACCCCTCCTTGTACCTCGTCACCGCCGTTGACGGCGATGGCGGGGCTTGCAATTATGCTTATGTACGATGCCCCCAGGGCCTATGTGTCTCAAATCACGTATTTCCCTCTTTATACATCTATATACCTCTTGGATGCGAACGTGCACGTGCTCGACTCACCTTTTTTGGTGTGTCCCCCCACCGGGAACGAGCACTCAGAAGCATGAGACTCTCAACAGCTACCAAACTCTCGGGATCTCTGCAAAGACTATTAGACCGGGGCAAGTCGCCCGAGAGACCTAGGGGGGCGCCCATTAGAACCAGCCGCGTCTCAACGAGTCCGACGCTCATGGGATAAGCACCCCTGGTTCCTGACCGCCGCCAGACCGACGCTACTTGACAGGACCAGCGGGCGATATGCTACATACCCCAGGCTTATCTCGGATCGTGTTACTACCTCTATCCATCTGCAGGCCTTTGCCTGCGAATATTGTATAGTGCGCCCTGGTCTCCGGGTCTCAGGAAGATGTGAGAGTGCGCCGCTGAAACTGCCGCTCCACGACGCTACCAGGCTCTGGGGAGATGAGTGAGGACCTTGCAAGGAAGAGGAATGTCTGTCGTTTTCACTTGCCTTCGACTCACTCGGTGCACGGCAACCTAGGCAACCCAAGCTATCCAGTGCCTAGAGAACCCCCGTGGAACGCCTAAGCAGTCACGCACGGTCGAGACGACGCGATACGATTGGAATCCAATAACACCCAAAATATAGGCAATGAATGATACAGTCAACATGGACGGAGAAGAGGAAACAAAAAAAAAAGGGTCTGCCCAAGAAAAGCAAACCCCCTAGAAAAGAAGAAGGTCTTAACGTAGCTGAAGAGGAGAGACGAGCCAAAGGGAAAGAACGCGATGGAAAGTAAATACAAAACATAATACCGAGCAGAACAAGGAAAGCGAGAAAACACCCGTCCCATTCAAGGTAGCCTACTCTCTCCGTTCTCCGCATTGATCGATGGGTTTTGGAAATTTAAGGCTGAGGGTGCTGCTGCGACCAAGGAGGCGGCGGGGAACTGATACCGGTCCTCTGGGGGCTCATGTCGTTCGTGACCTGATACTGGCCCTGCATCAATGGCTGCCCGCTGTTCGAGCTCCCACCGAATTCCGATCCCTGTCGCATGTTCGAGCCCGGGCGGGTCGACATCGTAGGGGAGTCACTGAACATGGTATCGGGACGCGCGCCGCCTGTCATGTTTCCGGCAACGGCTCCACTGGAGTACATGGACTGAAGCGACATGGGCTGGCTCATGGGGTGGTTCGCATACGGCAGAGGAGGGGTGTTTGGGATCCTGTCTCCCATGTCCGTGTTGCCGGAGTAGTAGTTGGTCACGCGGACGGGATCGCCCATGGTCATGGGGCCCTTCTCGTTGGTGGCGCCGGCGAGGACGGCGGGACGGGCTGCCCTGTCAGCTTGGTTCTTGAGGCATTTCCAGATGATGATCGTGGCAGCGACGACGACGGCGATGAAGCATATGCCACCGATGGCGATGCCGACGATGGCGCCCGTGGACACGGTGGATTTGCTGCTGCCGGTGTTGGCTTGGTCTTGGGTGATGGTGGGTAAAGGAGCGGAAGTGGATGGCGGCTGCGACGTGGAAAGAGAACCGGCGGCGGAAGCATTAAGGAACGCTTGCCAAGCAGAGCAACCGCGGTGGTAGTCTATTTAATGAAGCGGAAACGTCAGTATCAAGGGGGTTTTAAGGGGTTGAGGGGAAAGGAAGGGAAGAAAGAGGGGGGAAGTGGAAACCGGTCAGGGAACCCGTTGACACCGCGTCCAAAACACGGCACAAGAAGCAGAAGCAGAGGCATGTTATGATTTTTTCACTTACTGGTGTGACCTTCAGTTGCAGCTTGAGTCTGGTCGGGGTTGGTGGTGTTGTCGGTGGGGCTGCTCATACAGATCGCGCAGTACTGTTCCGAAAGGTGAAGTGTGGCGGTGAGCGACAAGGCAATTTGGTGGCGTTTGATAAGAGACAACACGACAAACGTACGTGAATCGGGTCATGCAGCGTGCACCAGCAACCGGCCGTGCCCTGGTTCTTGAGGCATGTCGGGACCTATTCAACAAGACACACATGTAAGACATACGTATGGCGGAGTGGGGGCCGTTGTGGGACGAAAAAGTAACATACCACGGTTGTGGCCAACTGCACGCAATAGTCGGTCGCGTTGCAGGTCGGTTGACTGATGGCGTTGTACACTTCGAGGACCGAGGCGGTGAGGTTGACGCCTCCCCAAATTTCGTCGACGACTCGAGGGCGGAGAACGCCAGCGAGGAGGGAACCGCCGTTTACTGCAGTGATCGCTACCGCGCTGACGATGAGCGCTAAAGACGTGCTGGCCTTCATCCTTGACGAATTTCCTCTGATTTCTCTCTTTTAGGGTGTCGGCGCAGTTGGCGAACGCAAAGGGACACGGGAGAGGGCAGCGGGAACAAGAGAGATTGGAGGGGGGAGTGAACCACAAGGTGAAAATGGATTTGTGCCGCAGGGCATATAAAGGGGGTGGATCGAAGCGCTAGGGACGATGCTGTGTTCCTCGGACCGAGAACACGGATGCCGGTTTCCTTGGCCAAAATCACAAGAAGGAAGCTAATCACAGTCCATATACTTTTACCCTCCACAGAAGCCTCTGGGCCGCCATCGGAGCTGCCTCGCGCCTGTTTCCGCGCCGTTTGCCTCATGAAGCAATTATATAGCAATAGAAGCGATTTAGACCCCCGCCCTTCAGCCAGGTAGTTCGTTTTGTGCACTCATCCCGGGCGACAAAAGCCCATATTAGTTTTGGGGAGCGATATGGTTTCTTACGTCGATTAGACATTCCCTCCAAGGTCTATATTGCAATTAGTAACGATTCTAGAAGGGATCATCTCTTCGGAGGGTGGAGCGAAAAACTGCCCGTCCATTGGACAGCCAAGCCGGACAATTGGGCTTGGCGTGCGATTTGAACCGTGAGACTGCGTCCGGCCACACGGCTTCAGCCCGATCGAGGGTCGGAGGTTTAATCGCTGCCTATCCTGTCACCTGCTTATCGCGCCGATCCAACGTTGCGTGCAGCGTACAAGTCGCGCAGGGTGGCTTGTCCCATCTGATCAGCCAACAAAGGCGGAGAGGTCGATGCCTCTCGCGTAACATGGAGCGTACAGCAGGGATCCATTTGGGACGAATTTTGGGATCACCCTTTAATTTTCTCGCGTCCATCGGACTGTTCCTTACCGTACTCAACGCAAATTTAGATCTTCAGCTGCGGATAACGTCTGCGTGTTTGTAAGATACACTATTATTAGTACCCACCTCATGACTTAGGTTTGGATCGGCAGCCAAGGCAGTGAGGAAATGCGGAAATAACGAGGGTTGAGTGGTGGTGTCGGCTTGTGAATCCTTTTTGGGTGGCTAATGATTAGGGCATGACGGCCCACGTGGCTCACCCCTCGCCCGTTTGTATCGCATCGAGGCCAAGGAGTTGGGTGACGGCGAGTTCTCCGCACCGAAGGGAGACCTTCTAACAGATTTCTCAGAGCATCAGGAAGCTGGAATTCCGCTTGTCCGGGGATTTGGACGTGGAACGGCCCAGCCGAGGCTCTCTCACGAAGAGCATATTTACCTATAATACTTCACGGTTCTGATTTAAGGTCAAGTGGACCTGATGGCATTGATTAACGATGTTGAGACTGTTTGGCGACAAGAAACTCGACCCAGGGCCAGGGATCGCACGAAAGCCGGTCTAGCCGCGGCAGTGCGTCGGGCAACCCGAGACTGTAGAACAGAATGCCGAATACTCTCTGCAGGCTTCGACGAAGATCTCCAAATCCTCAGTAATAGTCAAGATTCGTCGCGCACGTCTGCATCATGAGGGTCACTCACCATCAAACGTCAAAGACACTGAGTGAAAAGTTTCCTGTCCGGCCCGCAGCAGCTTTTACGGAAGGGAAAATGGACTCTAGGCTGTTACCAAGTTCGCTTAAGCTACTCCACTCTTTGGTAATAGGCACAGGATGCTATTCAAAGACCAGAAATAGGCACCATATATACACCCGCTGCGGGGTGCGATCATGATGCCGACATTAGACCCTGACAGCTTATTCCGCATGAAACAGCTGTGCGCGTTTCTTACATCCATTGGACATTACTTCCAAGGTCTATATTGCAACTGTTGTAATAGCGATTCTAGACATGAATGATCTCTTCGGAGGGTGGATCCGTCCAGACACACACAGCCGGAACCCGATGGAGTGTCCGAGGTTTAATCACCGCCTATCCTGTCATCGGGGTACTGTATATCGCGTTGATCCAACGTTTCGTGCAGCGTTCAAGTCGCGCCAGGTCGTTTGACCCTCTGATCAACCGACAAATTTAGGCGGAACGGTCAGTCCCTCTCCTGTAACATAGAGAGATAAAAACGTACGCAAAGGATCGATCTGGGGCTGGCTTTGGGATCATCCTTAATTTTCTCGCGTCCATCGGACTGTTCTTTACCGTACTGAATGCAAACTTAGGTCTTTCAGCTGCGGCTAACGTCTGCACGTTCGTAAGATGCTCGATTATTAGTACCCATCTCACGACGGATCGGAAGGGTTAAGGGACGCTTGAAAAGCGGAACAACCACTGTGGTAGTCTATACGATGGAGCGAAAGGGTCAGTTGCAGAGGTTTTAAGGGTCGAGGGGAAAGGAAAAAGAGGGGAAGTGGAAAACTGGTCGGGGAATCAGTTGACGCCTCGTGAAACCCGGCACAGTGAAGGAGAAGCAGGCAAGCTGTTTTTGGATGTTTCACTCACTAGCGTGACCTTCAATGGCGGCCCGAGTCTGTCGGGGTTAGTGGTGTCGTCGGTGGGGCTGGTCATGCAGTTGGCGCAATACTATAAAGGTGGTGAAGTGTGGCTGTGAGCGACACATTTTGGCGGCGTCGATGAGAGGCAACGCGCCAAACGTACATGAATCGGGTCATGCAACGTGCACCAGCAACCGGCCGTGCCCTCCAACTCGAGACATCTCGGGACCTATTCAACAAGACACACACATGTAAGACATACGTATGGCGGAGTGGGGGCCCGTTGCGGAACGAAAAACGTAACATGCCACAGACCGTGGCCAACTGCACGCAATGGTCGGTCGAGTTGCAGGTCGGTTGGCTGATGGAGTTGTACACTTCGAAGACGGCAGCGGTGATGTTGATGCCTCTCCAAATTTCGTCAACGACTCGAGGGCGGAGCACGGCAGCGAGCAGCGAACCACCGTTCACCGAACTGATCGCTACGGCACTGCCGATGAGCGCTAAAGACGTGCTGGCCTTCATCCTCGTTAAATTTCCTCTGGTCCTTCTTTTGTAGGATGTCGGCGCAGATGGCGAACGCGAAAAGACGCGGGACGAGGGGGGTGGGAACGAGAGAGGCTCGAGGGATGGGGAGCGAACCAGAAGGTAGTTGAAAACGGATTAGTTTACGGGGAGCGATGTCGTTTCTTATGCCCTTCAGACATTAATCTCTAATTAGCAATCAGGAACGATTCTAGACCGGGATGATTTCTTCAGAGGGTGGAGTAAAATACGATTCTTCCATCGCTGGACAATTAAGCTTGACGTTGGACTTTGAACCGCGAGACTCCGTTCGGCCTCGTGACTGGCGTCCGATCGAGCGTCGGAGGTTAACTTAACCACCACCCATCCTGTCATCCTCTTTATCGCGCCATTCAAACGTTGCGTGCAGCGTTCAAAAGTCGCGCAGGGTGGTCTGACTCATCTCATCAGCCAACAAACGCGGAAAGTTCAGTCCATCCTCTCCCGTAACATGGAGAGATAAAAACGTAGGTACAAAAGGACCGATTTGGGAATAGTGCTGGGATGATCCCTTAATATTCTCACGTCCATCGCGGTCTGTCCCTTACCGTACTCAATGCAAACTTAGACCCTTAGCTGCGGAGAACGTCTGACTGTCGGCAAGATGCTCTATTATTAGTACCCAGGTAATGACTTGGGCTTGGCTCGGCAGCCAAGGCAGTACCGAAATGCGGCAAAGACAGGGGTTGAGTGGTATGTCCGCCGGCCTCTGGGTGGCTTGGTGAATCAGGGCATGACAACCCACGTGGATTGCCTCGATTCCCATCCAGGGCAATGACGACGAGTGCTCCATCGAAATTTCGAAAGAAGAGCTATATTAAAAGATCTCTATGCACTTCAGGAAGCTGGAGTTTCACTTTGCCGTGGATTCGGACGTGGAACACTCGCCGGTCAAGGCCCTCTCACGAAGAAGCATGGTGCTGTTTTACGGTTTACCCAGAATGCTCCACGGTTTGGCTAGGGTCAATGACTTCAACAGTCTTGATCGGTGATGCTGAGACTGTTTGGCGATACGAGGCCAAGAAACCTAGGCAATAGATCGGGAGAAAGCGGGTCTAGGCAACGGGAGCAGTGCATTGGTCAACGTGAGATCGCTGAACGGAATGCCCGCTGAAGATCTTCAAATTCACCAATCATAGCCAAGATTCATTGTGTACGTCTGTCACTCACCACCAAAGAACAAAGACACTGAATGAAAAGATATCCCAGTCCGGCCGGGGCATTATTTCCACAAGAGGAAATGAGTATGGCCAGCTTTTGTCAAGCCACTAACTTCTCTTCGGTAATGGGCACAGGGTTTCACTCAGAGACCAGAAATGGGCGCTGGCGGTGCGGTGATGCCGACTTGGACCCGGTCAGCTTATTCCGCATGAAACAGTGAATCATCCCAGATCATCCCGGGTCCTCGACAGCTGTACATAAACCCCAAGACTTCGCTCATGGATTCTCTCATTTTTACACTTCCCTCCAAGTCACTCCTTTAAACCCAGGCACTCCTTTGCACAACAAGTACTCCCCTCTAAGTCACTCATTTACATCGAACAAACAACAGCGGTCCAAGAGGGACAGAAACAGACGGCTAAAATGCCACGAAGATTTTTCAAGGGTTTTACAAAAGACGTCGACCACACAGAGTCAGATATATACGTTCTGTTATAATGGAAGTTTTCCAAAATCTGACCGACTTGATTTTTTAACTGATCAGCGTGGCATACGTCAAGAACGAAAAAGAGCGGAACGTTCAGATCTCGGTGAACCCTTTCCGATCGCCCCAGCAAAACTTGCCCGGAGGCGCAGCGAACGAGGACGAAGAGAGACCACCGGAGTGGTTGGAACTGGTAGGGGATCTTTCTCGATCATTTGCGGCGTTCGACGTCCTATGCTAACGAACGGGCGCAAATGGTCGCCTGGCATCTTGTAGGCGGGCGATCTTGCTTGGACAGCAACTTTTTCCTCCCTCACTTCCAACACGGCCGTCACGGAACCCAACGCGGTGTGGAACTATGCAGTCTTTTTTGGGTTGACGTGGCACCTGTGGGCTACTCAGGTACGTCACGGGGTCGAGGCTTCGAAGCGGGATGCTTAAACCATCGAAGCACGCGTTTACGAGAAACGCAAAAACGCTAAACTGCTCTTCCGTTTTTTTTTTTCAGACGACGTACGACATCAAATACTACACCAACGACTGGTGGCACCGCTTCTTCTTCGGTTCGCAGCTCGGAGTCTACGCCGTCCTCGCTTCCTTTTCCGGCTCGTTCAACGTCGCGTGGAAGGTCCACCCAGTGGATCTCGACATTTTCGTCGGCGATTCGGGCAAGTTGACCGGGGAGGCCATGCTCCGGAACCAGGATATTTTGATCGCAAGGAGTTTTAGGGGAATCAATATGACATTGTTCCTCAGTCGGATGTTTTTGTTAGTGCAGTACGTGCGAGGTACGTCAAAAGCGTTCGCGGGATGTGTTCGGTCCGATGGGCTGACGGGACGCATTTATTTTCCGGTTAGTCCTCTGGTACCGCTATAAAAGCCGCCAATTCTGGTCCTGGCGATTCCTTCTTACTCCTCTGGCGACCTTGGGGGCGGGGGGCATGTTTCTCTCATGCTTTATCATGCTGCAGGACTTGGGCGGTACTCGGACCGTCGCCATCATGCAATTATGTCTTTGGGTAAATTCAAACCTATCCCCCTCGCCTGCCTTTTAGGTTTCTAAAGTCGACCGAAAATTTGTTTTCCTTACTAGGCTCTTGCGATCTTCGTTCAAATGATCGCCGCTGCGTTCACGCCGGAAGATGAGAACTTGGCGTTGAAGAGTACGAGCGCAATGGCACCTCGGTTGTCTACCTTGACCGTCATCATCATGGGTATGATTACATTTTCGTTTATCCCACCCCGTCGTTACCGATGCTCACCGTGGCTCAATGTCTTCGTACGCCAGGCGAAGGACTCAACGCAATCTGTGCAACCCTCCGGAACACCATCAGCTCGCTCGGCTTGACACCCCGAATGATTTCTGAATCTGCAACGTACGCATCGTTTAGCCATACTTAACTACAGAGAAGCCTTCTCCAACGTTGATCATTCCCGACGAAAACAGGATGTTGCTCATTCTCTACTTTGTCTGGCTGATCTACTTCGACGGTGAGGATTTTCGTCTGATGAGCCTCGCTCCCTCACATCGCTCTCTACGACAACTTGCTCATTTTCACGATAATAGGATTCCGAGTCAAAAATTCTCCGAGCAGGCCTCTCGAGGAGGTTTGGCTGTGGCTGCATTTCCCGCTTCACCTTAGCTTGATCCTTCTCCTCGAAGGGATGAAGAATCTTTTCCGTGAGTGTCGTGTGTTCTCTTCCCGCTCTGAGTTCTTGTCTCAGACTTTGAAATACCCCTTCCTCATAGTCTACATCAACGTTCTCGAAGCCTTGGCCCTCCTCGGAGCTGCTTTCCAAGAAGTGGTGACGCACTTGAACGAGACCGGCGAATTCCGCAAAAACACCAAGCTTGAGAAATTGCTTCTCGTAAGGACATTAGGTCACTATTGGCTTGGCAAACCTCGGAGGTTCTAACGTATTCGTTTATGTGGATTGCCTAGGTTCTGAACATGAGCTGGGAGCAAGAGGTCAACGATGTATGGACGGCGGCGATCAACAGCGACTCGGCGACTCGGACTGATGCGACCGCCAGTCAGATGTGGAGGTGGTGGAGCACAGTTACCCATAACGTAATTCTGGTGAGCGCGGGGCCCTCCTTTTTTGATAGCGCCCCGGGATTTGTCATGCTGAAACTGCTGTTGAAGATGTACAATGAAAATACGGATCAAGAAGGAGAGTATTGGTTTGACAAGCTCGTTGGAAGTGGTGAGTTTGGTGACGGGTTCTGCGTACGAGGAAAGGTCATAACCGCTCGCATTCTATCCCATCGTCGCTAGATGATACTGTTGTTGCAAACGACATGTACACCGGAGGGCCGCTCGTTCGTACTATAACCATGGACTATCCCGATTCTTCACTCATCCCGATCTTCCTCTTATTGCATAGGTCGACAAGTTTACGGGTCCTTACTACAAACTCATGGGGTACTCGGCTCACTGGGTCATCGTCGTGGGCGGGGCGCTCTTCGTTTGCATGGCCATCCTCAACGTCATGCAACGCCGACCGAGAAATCGCTTTGCGTGGGGTTACTCCCTAAGCAGGTTCGCGATTGGATGCTTCCTTATAGTTTTTGGGGCAGCGATGAGCAACGTGAGCGCGAATGATTGGCATACTTGGATGTACGTTCCGGTTTTTTTTTTTTTCCTCCCCCTCCTTGCTCGGAACCGTTGAAATGCTGAACTGTCCCACCTTCACCCACGCGCATAGAATCCCAACCGTGGCAATTTGCTACAGTTTTGCAATCGTCGCCGACTGGGTCCTGCTTTACCTATCCCTCAAGTCCATCAAGCAACAAGAAGGTCCCGCGAGCCCAAATGCGCCGGAGATGTACAATCTAGGGGATGATGGATCGACTGGACACTTGTACCCTGCTCCTCTTACGGGATCGACATATTCTTCGGGTTCTACGACTCCGGATCCGTATGCGAGTGGACAATATCAGCCGGTGGCGACGATGTATCCGCCAATCCAGCATCTTCCACCATATCAAGCGAATATCAACGGGTCAAGAAGGAGCTATTACTGATTAAACTGCTTTATCGGCCTGTATGCTGGACGAGGTGCGTTAATTCTATCATCACCCGTGCTTCCCAGCGAGTTGACGGACCATTATCTCCAGAATACCAATCATTGTATTTAGCCTCGATCAAACGGACTCTTAATCAGAGAGAACATCCTGAAATGTATATTGGTGTACGCTGCTTGTTTTAACTTAGTAATCCTCGAGAGTCATTCCGATCCTGGAATGCGTCTAGTATAGTAGACTTCTGTTACCTTAACTCCCTGCTGGTCCTGGTTGAGTAGGATTATATGTATTCATTGTTTGGAGCGCGAGACTAGTGGACTTGGGGACGAGGTCTCTCCCCAGAGTTGGATGCAGAGCATGCATTCCAAGGGAATGTATAAACGTTGCAGGCTTCGCTGAAGATACCCAGATTTAGTACTAGCCAAGATTCATTGCGCACGTCCGCATCGTGAGGGTCACCCACCATCAAAGGTCAAAGACACTAAGTGAAAGGCCTCCTGTCGAGCCCGCGGCACCGTTTCCACAAGGGGAAAATAGACTCTGGGCTGTTACCAAGTTCGCTTAAGCCACTATCTGGTAATGGACACAGGAACGGTTCTCAGAGACCAAAGTAGGCGCCATATTACTGGCGGTGCAATAATGCCGACATTGGACCCCGACAGCTTATTCCGCAGGAAACAGTCGACGGTTACGCTTGGCTTTGAATTTAACCGTGAGACTCAGCTCGGCCTCTTGGCTGGAGCCCGAGCGAGCGTCGGAGGTTTAACCACTGCCTGTCCAGTCATCTGCTTATATCGCGGCATTCAAACGTTGCGTGCAGCGTTCAAAAGTCGCGCAGGTTGGCACGACCCCTCTGATGAGCCAATAAAGGCGGAGAGGTCAGTCCCTCCTGTACGTAGATATCGATTCAGGGACAGCTCTGGGACGATCCCTTAATTTTCTCGCGCCCACCGGACTTTTCCTTACCGTACTCAATGCAATTCGACTGCGGATTACGTCTACATTGGTAAGATACTCTATTATTAGTACCACCTCATGACTTGAGCTTGAACCGGCAGCCAAGGCGGCGAGGAAATGCGGAAATAACGAGGGTTGAGCGGTTACGTCGGCTTGTGAATCCTTGGTTGGATGACGGCCACTTGGCTTCCCTCTCCCCCGTTTTGGATTCCCATTGAGGGCAACGAGTTTGGATAGATTACGGCGAGTCCTGCATCGAAATGTCTAAAGTAGAGCTATTAAAAGACCGCTATGCATTTCATTTACTTTTCCGTGGGACCCCCGTCGGTTGAGGCCCTCTCAAGAAGACGATATGGGACTAGTGTTTGACCCAGGGGACTTCACGGTTCGGGCTAAGGCCAATGGATTCTATAGTCATGCTTAAACTCTTTGGCGATGCGAAGTTGAGGAAAGCGGACCAGAGATCGGGAGAAAGCGGGTCTAGGCAACGGGAGGGCATCGGTCAACGCGAGACGGCAGAACAGAATGCCCGATTATCTGATATGGCTTCGCTGAAGATCGTTAAATTCCTAATAATAGCCAGGCTTCATTGTGCACGTCTGTCACTCACTACTAAAGAACAAAGACACTGAGTGAAAAGTCTCCTGTCCGGCCCGTTTTCACAAGAGGAAATGATTATGGCCAGCTTTTGCCAAACCACTAACTGTTCTTCGGTAATTGGCACAAGATCTCACTCAGAGACCAGAGATAGGCGCCATATTCGCTGGCAGTGCGGTGATGCCGACATTGGACCCTGACAGCTTATTCCGTCTGAAACAGTCAAACCACCCCTTGTTCTTGGCGACCTTCCCGCGACAGCTGTACATAAGCCCCCTCTCCCGACTTCACTCGCTGATTCTCTCATTTTCACACTTCCCTCCAACTCACTCCTTTACACCCAGGCACTCCTTTGCACACCGGGCACTTCCCGCCCAGTCACTCCTTTAAAGGCTAAAAAAAGCGCACGGTCGGAAAAAACAGACGGTTAAACATGCGACGAAGATTTTTCAAGGGGTTCTCAAAGGACGTCGACCTCGCAGAGTCAGATATAACGTTCTGTTATAATGCACCTTTTCCAAAAATCTGATCGACTTGATTTTTCAACTGATCAGTGAGGCATACGTCAAGAACGAAAAAGAGCGGCGCGTTCGGTTCTCAGTGAACCCTTTCCGACTGCCCCAGCAAAACTTGCCCGGAGGCGCACCGAACGAGGATGAAGAGAGCGAGAGACCACCGGAGTGGCTGGAGCTGGTAGGTGATCGTACGCGCCGTTCGACGCCCTCTGCTAACAAGCGGGCGCAAATGGTCGCGTGGCACCTTGTAGGCGGGCGATCTTGCTTGGACAGCAACTTTTTCCTCCCTCACTTCCAACACGGCCGTCACGGAACCCAACGCGGTGTGGAACTATGCAGTCTTTTTTGGGTTGACGTGGCACCTGTGGGCTACTCAGGTACGTCACGGGGTCGAGGCTTCGAAGCGGGATGCTTAAACCGTCGAAGCACGCGTTTACGAAAAACGCAGAAACGCTAAACTGCTCTTCCGCTTTTTCAGACGACGTACGACATCAAATACTACACCAACGACTGGTGGCACCGCTTCTTCTTCGCTTCCCAACTCGGAGTGTACGCCATCCTCGCTTCCTTTTCCGGCTCGTTCAACGTCGCCTGGAAGATCCACCCGGAGTCTCTCGACATCTTCGTCGGCAATTCGACCGCGTTGACCGCGCAGGCTATGGTCCAGAACCAGGGGATTTTGATCGAGAAGAGCTTTAGGGGGATCAACATGATGTTGTTCCTCAGTCGGATGTTTTTGTTGGCGCAGTACGTGCGGGGTATGTCGGCACCGTCGCGCGAAGGGCGTCCAGGTCGGTGAGGCTGATGATGGTTGATTCTTGTTTAGTCATCTGGTACCGCCATAAAAGCAACCGATTCTGGTCGTGGCGATTCCTCCTTACTCCTCTAGCGACTTTGGGAGCCGGCTCCATCTTCCTCGCGTGCTTCATCATGCTGAAGGACTTGGGCGGTACGCGAACCATCGCCATCACGCAATTGAGTCTTTGGGTAAGTTCAAACCTATCCCTCTCTCGCCTCTTCTTACGGTACTAAAGTCCGCCGAAATCTGTTTTGTTTCTGACTAGGCTGTTGCGATCATCATTCAAATTACCGCTGCTGCGTTCACGCCGGAAGATGGGAATTTGACGTTGAAGAGCACAAGCGCAATGGCACCTCGGTTGTCTACCTTGACCGTCATCATCATGGGTAATGATCACGCGTTCGTTTTACTGTCCCTCGATCGTTACTGATGCTCTTTGTGCACTAGGCGAGGGCCTCAACGCGATCTGCGCAACCCTCCGGAACAGCATCAACTCGCTCGGTTTGACACCCCGAATGGTTTCGGAATCCGTAACGTACGCATCGTTTCAGCCGAACCTTGATTAAAAAAAAAAAGCCTCCTCCCAACGCTGATCATCTCGGACGAACATAGGATGTTACTCATTCTTTACTTCGTCTGGCTTATCTACTTCGACGGTGAGGATTGCGTCGCTTCCTCAGGTCGCTCTCTAAGACGTCTTTCTCATTTTCACAAAAATAATAATAATAGGATTCCGAGTTAAATACTCTCCGAGCAGGTTTCTCGAGGAGGTTTGGCTGTGGCTGCATTTCCCGCTGCACCTTAGCTTGATCCTTCTCCTCGAAGGGATCAAGAATCTTTTCAGTGAGTCTCGTGTGTTTTCTTCCCGCTCCGAGTTCTCGTCTCGAACTTTGAAATGTGCCTTTCTCATAGTCTACGTCAACGTCCTCGAAGCCTTGAACCTCCTGGGAGATGCTTTCCAAGATGTGGTGACGTACTTCAACGAGAACGGCAAATTCCCCGACCACCCCAGGCTTGAGAAATTGCTTCTCGTAAGGGCATTAGACCGCTATTGGCTTGGCAAGGCTCGAACGTTCTGACGTATTCTTTTACGCCGGCTTGCCTAGGTTCTGCAAATGAGCTGGGAGCAAGAGGTCAACGATATGTGGGCGGCAATCAGCAGCAACCCGACGAATGCGGTCGAAACGACCACCAGTCAGATGTGGAGGTGGTGGAGCACTGTTACTCATAACGTCATTTTGGTGAGCGCGAGGCCCTCCTTTTTTCTGATATCGCTCCGGGATTGGTCATGCTGAAACTGTTGTTGAAGATGTACAATGCCACGCCGGATCCAGAAGGAGAGTATTGGTTTGCCAATCTCGTTGGAAGTAGTGAGTTTGGTGACGGGTTTCTGTGTATGAGGGCAAACCATAACCGCTCGCATTCTATCCCCCTTCTAGACAATACCGTCGTTGCGAATGACATGAACACTGGGGGGCCACTCGTGCGTACTTCAGCCATGAAAATACATCCCGATTCTTCTTCACTCATCCGCGTCTTACTCTTATTGCACAGTTCGACAAGTTCACGAACCCTTACAACGAACTCATGGCGTACTCGGCTCACTGGGTCATCGCCGCGGCCGGTACACTCCTTGTTTGCATGGCCATCCTCAACGTCATGCAACGCCGACCGAGAAATCGCTTCGCGTGGGGTTACTCCCTAAGCAGGACCGTGATCGGATGTCTCCTTATCGTTATTGGGGGAGCGACGAGCAACGTGGGCGCGAAATCGAAAGATTGGTATACTTGGATGTACGTTTTGGGTTGCTCTTTTTTTTTCTCTCCTCGTTCGGAACGGCCGAATGCTGAACTTTTCCAACCTTTCACCCACGCACATAGAATCCCAACCGTGGCAATTGGCTACAGCCTCGCGGTCATCGCCGACTGGGTCCTGCTTTACCTCTCCGTCAAGTCCATCGAGCAAAAAGAAGCTCTCGCGCGCGCAAACATCGCCTACTCCAAAGTCGGGAAGCTCGACGTTGACAGTTCCCCCGCAGTCGATTTCGGAGTTCAACAACTGCCGTACAGACAAACCCCATCCGTTCAATCACACAATAGCTTGAATGCGCCGTCGCTGTACAGTCTAGGGGAGAATGAATCGACTGCGCATTTGTACGCTGCTCCTATCGCGGGAGCCACCTATTCCCCGAACACTACCACTCAGGTCACGGATCCGTATGCGACTGGACAATATCAGCCTGTGGGGACGATGTATCCGCCAATCCAGCAGCTTCCACCATATCAAGCGAATACCAACGGGTCAAGAAGGAGCTATACTGATCAAACTACTTTATCAGGCCCGAATGGTGGACGAGGTGCGTGAATTCTATTATCACCCGCGCTTCCCGAAAAGTTGACACACCATGCACTCCAGGATATTAATCACTGTATTTGGTCTCGATTCAAAGCGCACTTACTCAAAAGAGTATCCTGAAATGTATATTGGGTTTCGCTGTTTGTTGTGAATTATTAATTTTCGAGAGTCATTTCGATTCGGGAATGCCTCTAGTATAGTAGACTTCTGTTTCCTTAACTCCCTGCTGGTCCTTGTTGAGTAGTATTGTATGTATCCATTGTTCGGAGCGCGAGGCGAGTGGACATGGCGACGGGGTCAAGCATATATTCCAAGGCAAGGTATAAAGGATTGGTTCAATGCACTGGGACGGGTGGTCATGCCAACGGCGCCGGAACCTATGACTTATAGCGATGACAGGTTTTTCCGACCGTGCAGATGAGCTTGAAATCACATCCCGAAGATGTAGACCGAGGTAAAGTTCTCTCACCACATTCTGGAGTGGGAGCGGCCCCACCAATGATGCATCGCCTCATTGGCACGCTGGGACAATCATCACCTTGAGTCACGCTGGAAAAGAAACTCCGGCCTACTCGACCAGCGTACAAAGCGTGTGCAAGGCAAGCTAAGCAGCCTTGATGCCTTGAACTCTAGGAGATATTAGCAAAGCGGGATTCAGACCCCCGGGGAATGGGCGGGCAGAGGGTAATAGAGGA
Organism: Tulasnella calospora MUT 4182; assembly: GCA_000827465.1. Classification (NCBI taxonomy): domain Eukaryota; kingdom Fungi; phylum Basidiomycota; class Agaricomycetes; order Cantharellales; family Tulasnellaceae; genus Tulasnella; species Tulasnella calospora. Next base: position 156,270 of record KN822972.1, read on the forward strand.
CCACCTATGCCGTCTTCCGGTAGTCCGGGGGGGGGGGAGAAGGAAGTTTTATGGAGTACCCCGGTTGCGACTTCGCCCCCATTCTGTTAATAACTCTAAGAGGGAATGGAGACGAGCCGAGGGGTTGTGAGACCAGTTGGGTAGTCGTCAGGCGCCGATCACCCATAGATGGTAATGCCCCTGACCGAGGAGGAGCGGGACGGGAATCGAAAACCGCTCGAAGCACAAATCACCCATGGATGGTAATGCCCTAGACCAAGAAGGGTTACGAGGAGCGGGACGGTAATCGAAAACCGCTCGAAGCATAGAGAAGTACCGCCCGTACACACTCCCCTTTAGGTAAGGTGATCTAGCTTCTTGTTCCCGAATAGGGTGCCGCAGCATCAGCATCCAGGACCCCATCCACCATCTAGCCTCGGCTGCACCCCCAGCAGTCGAGCAGAGCCTAGTTTACTCATAAATACTACTTAGAACTCGAATAAAAATCTGTTCATACCGTTGATTGATGATTCAAGCCTCCGAAGCGGCACTTTTATGAAGCAGATAGGTTTCAATCGGAATCGAGGAGTGACAGGGGAGCTTGGTCAAACAAGACCCTGAGAGCTCCCAGGGTTCCCGGCATCTTTGGCGTGGTCCTCGAATACTTAACCTGCCACACCACGCCCATGTCCCCAATTACACTTCTCATCTTTTCATTTACTTGCATCTCCCCTTAGTCCCCCTCGCGAAACTGCCGGCGGTTTCTGCAACCTACCCAATCTCACAGAAGCAAACGCGTTGACGCGTCCCCCCATTCCCAAGGCGAAGATTCTTCAAAGGCTTTTCCGCCCGTGTCGATCTTAAGGAGTGAGGTTTTTCCTGTACTCGACCTCCCAAGCTGGGTGGCAACGTCTAGGCTGACATAGATTGGCGCCTCACCTTCCTTATCACCCGCACAGTGAATTATATGTAAAAAACGAGAAAGAGCGATTTGTCCCCTTTTCCGTCAACCCATTTAGGGAACCGCCTCACGAGCTCACTGGTAAAGCTTCAGCGGAGGACGAAGAGAGTGAGAGACCCCCAGAGTGGTTGGAACTGGTTAGTTTCCGGTTGGCTTTTCACTTTGACGCTTGACAATTCTGAGCCCACCTGAACTGATGCGCGCAGGCCGGCGACTTGGCGTGGACCGCAACCTTCTCTTCCCTTACCTCAAACACCTCCGTCACAGAGCCAAGCGCGGTCTGGAACTACGCCGTGTTCTTCTGCTTGACCTGGCACCTTTGGGCCACTCAAACGACCTACGACATCCGCTATTACACCAATGACTGGTGGCATCGAATCCTTTTCGCCTCTCAGCTGGGTGTCTACGCCCTCCTGGCTGCCTTTTCGGGGTCATTCAATATCAGTTGGCAAATCGACACCGACGCGACGGACGTCTTCAAGGGCAACGTTACCGAACTGACGGGTCAAGCTATGGATGCGAATCAAGAATACCTCATCACGAAAAGTTTCAGAAGCATCAATGCGCTGCTGTTCATTAGCCGGATGCTGTTGTTCGCGCAATACGTGCGAGGTGGGTCTGTCCTGCCCTAGTGCCGGATGTCCCAGCCACCCATTCGCTCCTTTTGCACGTTGTAGTCATGTGGTACCGTAAGCGCACCGGGCAATTCTGGTCATGGCGTTTCCTCCTCAGACCATTATCCCTCTTGTTCGCCGGAGGTATCTTCCTCGGATGCTTCGCTATAATCAAGGAAGACCCGGATTCAAAGACCGTGGCGATTACGCAGCTGATCCTATGGGTACGCGTCGGCTTTAAACCCTCCCTTAGTACCGTCGAGCGAAACGACTAATGAGCGTATTTTAGGGAATTGCTGTAATTTCTCAAGCGATTGCTGGAGCATTTACCCCGGACGATGGCGAAGGAGCCTTGAAGAATCAAAGTGCTATGGAGCCTCGTTTAGCCTCCTTGACGGTCATCATCTTAGGTATAATCCCTCTCCTGCTAACTGTTTTCCGGGAGCTGACGGTTTCCACTCGTGTTCACCGCTATGCCCTACAGGCGAAGGCCTCAATACCATCTGTGGTACACTTCGCCACAGCATGAACTCTCTGGGATTGAGCAAGACTATGGCTGGCCAATCACTCACGTGCGTCTGAGTTGGCCTCTTCTTTCTTGTCTGACCTACAAATCTAGCTAACTGACTGGATCTTAGAATGTTGCTTATCTTATACTTTACCTGGCTCCTCTATTTTGACGGTGAGAAACATCATCCTTATGGCCTGTACTGAACTTCGACAAATTTCTTACAAACGTTTCCCCAAATTCAAAGGTTTCCGAATCAAGTACTCTCCGAGCAAAGTTCTCGAGGAACTTTGGTTGTGCCTCCACTTCCCTCTTCATCTCAGCTTGATCCTGCTCCTTGAAGGTGTAAAGAACATCTTTAGTAAGAGCCAATTATCTTCACGTCTCTCACGCCAGCGCCACCTTACTGAATCCCGTTATTTGATACATAGTCGCTGCGAACGTGTTAGAATCAGTCAACCGTCTTGGTGCCGCTCTCTCGGATGCCGTAATTCAATATTCAGAGACGGGGCTGTTCCCGCAACATCCTAGGCTAGAGAAGCTATTGAGAGTACGTTCATTCTATCGATCACAGGTATTATCATTTCGTGACACCATTTTTTGATTTCGCTCTTTCTTTGAAAAGGTTTTACAAATGAGCTGGCAGCAGGAAGTAAATGATCTCGTGGATGCCATAAACAAGGATGCCGTCCTCCCGACCGGAGACACATTTAATCTCGATAGTCAACTCTGGAGGTGGTGGGGTACTGTAATGCATAACCTTTTCCTGGTGAGTTTGCCGAAACAGCTGAGAAGCTTCGGCTCCGATTAGCGTAGACTCGAGATTTATGACGCCTTCGTGGCGGCTCGTTATTAGTTGTATAACGACCAACCGGACCCAGAAGCAGAGTTCAACTTTCAAACATTCGCTCAGAGCAGTAAGTTCCTATCCAATACTGGTGGGCTTGAAGCCCAGACTTAACCAAGGATTGCGGGTTATTAGATGACACCGTCATCGCGGAGGATTACAACAACCCGGAATCCCCCTTAGTGAGCGGACTACTTCTCCGGATCCTATACCAGCATTTCAGCGCGCCTCATGCAATATCCTTTATTCTCTAGTTCAAAAGCTTTACCAACCAGTATTTCTACCAACTGGAATATTCTGGCCACTGGGTCATCGCTGTGGGGGGTACACTTATCTTGTGCATGGCGATCCTCAATACAGTGCAACGTCGGCCCAGGAACCGGTCCGCATGGGGCTATTCCTCAAGTCGGGCTATTATTGGAGTCATGCTGATTATCTTTGGAGGTGTTACGAGCAAGTGGACTACAAAAGTCGGCTGGTATATTTGGATGTACGTGCTCCCCGGCGCCTCTGATGAAGCGCTCAACCCGTTGACATGTTTCACCTTTTCCTTTCATTCTTAGCCTTCCAACCATCGGGATTGCCTACGGTGTAGCGGTCGTTGTGGATTGGTTCATCCTTTTCTTCTCCGTTCGCTCGATTAGGAACGCGGAATCCGTCTCCCGTTCAAACACCGCCTACTCCAGCGCGGAGAAGGGTGATAACGACCATGAATCCAGAGTCGGTCTCGCCCACTTCTCGCACTTACCCTATGGTCACGAAAACCCTCGTCGATCGGAATCCCCTCCAGCGGGCCTGTATGCCCAAGGGCCGGTGGATTCTTCGGCTTCGTTGTACGCCTACAGAGGGGAGATGGAGAAGTTGCATCAGGGAAGCCAATATCATCTTCCGTATTAACCACGATGGGTAGATATAGATCAGGTCAACGTTTACCGGTTGAATCTAAATTTTCTACATTCCGGGGACCCGTTCAATTTCAATTTGGAAACGCCTCGCATAGAATTATCTTTCCTAATCCCATCACCTGTTGGATCACTTTGTATATGTTCATTGGTTGGAGCGTCATGCGAGTGGACATGACGATGGGACCCTCCCCAGAGCTGGATGCAGTCCATAGTTTCAAAGGCGAAAGCACTGAGATGGGTGATCGCGTGAATGGCGCCGGTACCCGTACTCTGATAGCGATGTAGGTTTCTCCGGCCGTGCGGTCATCATAGCAGCTGGGTGTGCAATCAGATCCCGAAGATCTTGGCCAAGGTAGAAAGTGCTTAGCTCATCGCAATCTGGAGTGGGAGCGGTCCCGTCAATTTGTATCGCCACTCGGACAATCAGAACCTTGGGGTCACGCTGGAAGACGAACTCCAGCCTAATCTAACAACACACGAGGAGTGCTCGAGGCAAGCTACACAGAACCGCCCCGAACTCTATGAGATATTAGCAAAGCGGAATCCAGGTCCCCGTGGGATGGTTGGGAGAGTGAAGCGGACGACCAAGGATCTCACTATCGAGTAGGTTGAGGGGGGAAGGTAAATTTTGCGGATGGCCCCGGTTGCGACTTCGGGCCCATTCTGTTAATAAATCGAAGACCGAATGGCGACCGGGCGACGGGCCGTGAGACCGGTTGGGTCGTTGTCAGACGCCGATCACCCATAAATGGTAATGCCCCAGACCGAGATGAGTTGAAATGATCGAAAACCGCTAGAAGCACAGAGAAGCACTGCCCGTACACACTCATCAAAGTTTGTTGAGTCATATCGCCCGTCTGGGTAAAGTAATCTAGCTTCTAAATTGCCGTCGAGAGTGACGCGGCATTCAGGACCCTGGTCACTGCCTGGCCTCGGCTGGCCCCCGGCAGATGAACCAAACCTGAATTCCTCAAAATTGCTAGCGAGGAATCAGTTCAAATGGGTTGTGTGATGATTTCGAGTCTCTAAAGCTGTACGTTGATGAGGCGGATGGTTTCCAATCGGAATCGAGTGGTGACAGGGGGTGCGGACTGCCACATATTGCTGTGCAACGACGCCGAACAAGACCCCCAACAAGAACTCCAGGGGTCCGGCTTCTTATCGTGTTTCCGAACTACTTAACCTCGCCACACCAAAACCATGTCTTCAATTACGCTCCTCGCTTTTCTATCCCCTGAGCCTCTCCCAGTCCCCTTCGCGAAAAGTGCCGGCGGTTCCTGCAACCTACCCAAGCCCACAGAAGCCGACGAGTTGACGTCCCCCTCCGCCCCAAATGCGAAGAAGATTCTTCAGAGGCTTTTCCGCCCGTGTCGACCTTAAAGAGTGAGATTTCTCTTGTTGTCGACCTCTTGGTCTGGGTTACAACGTCGGGGCTGACGACGATGGGGCCTCCCCTTTCCTTATCACCCGCACAGTGAATTATACGTAAAAAACGAGAAAGAGCGACATGTACCCTGGTCCGCCAGCCCATTCAAAAAGGCCCCTCGCGAGTTCACAGGCAAGGGTTCCGCGGAGGACGAAGAGGGCGAGCGACCTCCAGAGTGGTTGGAACTGGTTGGTTCCGATTGGCACTTCACTCTAACGTTTGAGTCAATGCTGAGCCCACCTGAACTGATGCGCGCAGGCCGGCGACTTGGCGTGGACCGCAACCTTCTCTTCCCTTACCTCAAACACCTCCGTCACAGAGCCGAGCGCTGTGTGGAACTACGCCGTGTTCTTCTGCTTGACTTGGCATCTTTGGGCCACTCAAACGACCTACGACATCCGCTATTACACCAATGACTGGTGGCATCGAGTCCTTTTTGGCTGTCAGCTGGGTATTTACGCCCTCCTAGCTGCGTTTTCGGGGTCATTCAATGTCAGCTGGCAAGTCGACCCCGACGCGACGGAGGTCTTCAAGGGCAACGTTACCGATTTGACGGGTGATGCTATGGATGCGAATCAAGAATACCTCATCACAAAAAGCTTCAGAAGCATCAATGCGATGTTGTTCATTAGCCGGATGCTGTTGTTCGCGCAATACGTGCGAGGTGGGTCCTTCTTGCCCTGGTGTTGGATATCTAAGTAACTCATTCGCTCCTTTCCACGATGTAGTCATGTGGTACCGCAAGCGCAGCAAGCAATTCTCGTCATGGCGTTTTCTTCTCACACCTTTAGCCATCTTGTTTGCTGGAGGTATCTTCCTTGGATGTTTCATCATGATCAAGGAAAACCCGGATTCAAGAACTGTGGCGTTTACACAGCTGATCCTATGGGTACGTGGCTGTTTCAACCCCTCCTCCCTCTTAGTAGCGTACAAGGAATTGACTACGGGGCCTGCATTAGGGAGTCGCCGTACTTTCTCAGGCTATTGCTGGTGCATTTACCCCGGACGATGGCGAAGGAGTCTTGAAGAATCAAGGTGCTATGGAGCCTCGGTTAGCAGGATTGACGGTCATTATCTTGGGTATACTTTCTTCCCTGCCGATCGTTTCCTGTGAACTTACGGTCCCCCTCGTGGCCTGCCGTGACGCTCTGCAGGCGAAGGACTCAATGCCATCTGTGGTACGCTTAATAATAGCATGAACTCTCTTGGATTAAGCAGGACTATGGTTGGACAATCACTCTCGTACGTCTGAGCTGGCCTCTCCTACTTGCCAGGCACAAACGTAGCTGACGGACCGCATCTTAGAACGTTGCTTATCTTGTACTTCATCTGGCTCCTCTATTTTGACGGTGAGAAAATCATTCTTAGGACCGCTCCATGAACTGCAATATGTTGCTTACCAATGGTTTTGCGTATTCAAAGGCTTCCGAATCAAGTACTCTCCGAGTAAAATTCTCGAGGAACTTTGGCTATGCCTTCACTTCCCTCTTCATCTCAGCTTGATCCTGCTGCTTGAAGGTGTGAAGAACGTATTCAGTAAGTGCATATTATTTCCATTTCTCTCACGCTAACGTCATTTACTGTTTCCTGTTGTTTGATACATAGTCTATACGAACGTGCTTGAGTCATATAACCGTCTTGATGCCGGTTTCACGGATGTCGTACAACAATTCAACGAGACCGGGCAGTTCCCGGAACATCCTAAGCTAGAGAAGCTATTGAGAGTACGTTCGTTCTATCGATCACAGATATTATCATTTCGTAACACCCTCCTTTGGCTCCGCTCTGCTTTGAAAAGGTTTTACAAATAAGCTGGCAGCAGGAAGCAAACGATCTGGTGGATGCCCTAAACAAGGATGCCGCGGACCCGACTGGAGGTAGCCTCAATGTCGACAGCCAACTTTGGAGGTGGTGGGGTACTGTGATTCATAACGTTATCCTGGTGAGTTGGTGAAACAGCTGGAAACCTCCGACTCCGTCAGAGTAGACTCAAAATTTTTGCTGCATTGGTGATGGCTCACCATTAGTTGTATAACGGTCAACCCGATCCGGAAGGAGAATTCAAGTTCCAAACATTCATTCAGAGCAGTACGTTCTCGTCGAATACTGGTACTATTGAAGCCGATACTTAGCCAGGGATGGCGGGTTAATAGATGACACCGTCGTGGCGGAGGATTACAACAGTACGGACTTACCATTAGTGAGTTGACCGGTTCTCCGACGCGAGTATTTCGGCACGCCTCATGTGATTTCCCTTCACCTCTAGTTTAACGAATTTTGGACCCGTTATGTGGAGCAAATGGCGTATTCAGGTCACTGGATCGTCGCTGTGGGGGGGACACTTATCTTGTGCATGGCGATCCTTAACACAGTGCAACGTCGACCGAGGAACCGATTTGCCTGGGGCTATTCCTTAAGCCGGAGTATTATCGGTGTCACGCTAATTGTCGTTGGAGGTGTCACGAGCACGTGGGTTTATAACGACAAGTGGATCATTTGGATGTATGTGCCCTAATCCCTCCCCCGCCTCGCGCTCCGGGGAAAGATTCAACGTGCTGACATGAAAACATGACTCTTTTGCTCCCTTGTATTTCAGTGCTCCAACCGTCGCACTCGGCTACGGTGTGGCAGTCGTTGTGGATTGGTTCATCCTTTTCTTCTCCGTCCGCTCGATCAAAAACATGGAATCCGCCTCCCGGTCGAACATCGCTTATTCAAGTGTTGAGAAGGGAGATTACGACCATGAAACCGGAGTCGACCTCGCTCATCTTTCGCACTTACCCTATGGCCACGAAAAACCTCATCGATCGGAATCCGCTCCGGCTGGCATGTACGCGCAAGGCCCGATGGGGTCCTCAGCCTCGCTGTATGCAGCTGGAGGGGAGACGGAGAAGTTGCATCAGGGAAGCCAATATCATCTTCCGTATAAGCCATGATGGGCGGATTGTGCTTCACGAACACTTTTATCGTGTTGGGTCCCATTTTCCTTCGCTCTGGGGAAAGGTTCGAATTGTTGGGATGTTGGTCATTGGGTCGGTAGTACGCGCTTCCAGATCTCCGTGTACAGTAGCTGAATTTATATATACACGTCGGACATTGAATATCTGGCGCGATTGACGACCGGTTGGCAGACGTGGGGCCGGTTGATAGGGGCCAGCCGCTGGATCGAATGGTATGCAACCGGGATCATATACTCCCGCGACTTTTGGAGCTAATTCGTTTATAGTTCTCTCTACCTGCTATTCAAACGAGCCCGACGCATCGACTGGATCACCCATAATCGGTAAGCCCTTTGACCGAGATAAGTTGACAGGGGAGGCGGGAAAGGTGATCAGGAACTGTCGGAAGCGCCGCCAATCGGTCATCTTCGTGTATACCTATGGATACAATAATTTTGCTTCCGTTAAGGAATACGCTTGTCAGGACTCAAGACACCATCTCTCCGCCGGTAGCTAGTGACAGATGCAGCGTTCCATCTATCGCAATTTTCTACGGTGTGGAGGTCGTCGTTGATTGGTTTATCCTTCGCGCTGACCGAGTCGGACGATCAAATGACAACAGCTTAGATTAGATACTAAGAAACCAAACATAGAATACAGAGCACTCGCTAAAGGTCTACAATCGGGGTACTGCGTAGTTTCAGTTAGAAACCTAGAATCGAGAACAAGGGCCGCGGGAGATCTAGCTGTCTAAGGAGAGAATACGCGGCATGAGGCGGAATGACGTCATGGGCTTCGGGAGAAAACGGGAGCAACGTGCCTGAATGTTTGGCGCTGAGAAACTTTCATTCGCATCACACGCCGTCGCCCAGACGCGTCAATAGAATTACTTACTGTGAACCCCCAACACAATTTCATTCAGGATACCCGCGATACCGCATTGAGCAAAGCATCTAGAGGTAATACTCGGTAGTTTGAGAGTGTGCCCCACTCTGGCGGTCACGCTGAAGCTCATCGGCGTGCGAAGGTTCGTGTTCCGCTAGCGTCCATTATGTTGTAAGGACTAGCGGTCTACGGTGTTACATCACAGCACTTAATTAGCTTTGTGAATGAAATACCCCTTTTACTGAGATGGAGCCAGGCGGAGGCCGCTTGTTGTTGGGTGATAGTCTACTTTGTGGTCTCGTCGAGTTGGACCTGACAGAAGCGACGGTAACGGCGGCCACGACGACAACGCAACTCACGCACGGACTGTCACTCGGGTGACACGAATGTACTTTTGAATAAAAATTTTGTACTTGGTAAGCCCTATCCTGGTTGGGAGAGGTTCCTCGTGCACGGGGTTCCTTGCTAAATCTAAAAGTAGCCCAAGGATTACAGCGTCGCTTTTGACGTCAATCCAAAACGGAATGCTGATGGCGCACTCGGTTCGTTAGGAAATTTCTGTGCGCGAGACTCTCCTCGTTTGAATGAGATTACTTCTGAGAGGGTACAGCTGCTAGTGGGAGCGACGACTCGGAGTCGGCTGATCGCGAAAGATTGGTTTACTTGGCGGTATGTCTCAATTTACCCTTTCTTCTCACTTGAGGCATATAAATGCCGACTGTACAGCTTTGATCGGATCACCGACACGCATAGAATTCCATTCGTGAAATTCGGTCACGGTCTTTCTCTCTCCGATAGGGTCGATTAGATAAGGGAGGGTTGCGTTGAGACATCGACCCCTTGGGATTGGCTTTGGACTTCGGTAGCTCTCAAACTCCCCACTGCCTCTTGAATAAAGCACATAACGTTCAATCATAGAACAGCACGACTCTACAGAGGTTCTATAGTCAAGAGTCCACTCCCAATAGCACACTGCTATTATACCGGAGTCACCTCTTCCTCACATTAAACCATAAAATCGACGATGCCTGTGTAAATGGGCCGAGACAGCATATGTGGTGATGGGCTACCGAGTGGAAGGACGTAAGATCGGTTGATAGTGGTATGCCACCGTAGGGGTATGCCGCCAGGATGTTCGTATTCCCGTGCTAGGCGGGAGCAGCGCTAAATACTGGATCGATCCACCCCTGTTATTCGGGCGAGCCCCGTGGATCCACTCCTGAGCGCCCATAAACGGTACGCCCGTTACCGATGAGTTGACAAGGAAGGCCAGGAACGTGATCGACAATCATCCGGAGCGCCAAAAACCCACTACCCCTGACGCGCTCGTCGAAGCTTCTTAAGTCTTGTTCCTGAATGCGGACGGGAATTTTGCAGATCCGTTTGCAGGGACCCCGATCACCACCGATCCGCCGGCGGATAGTGACCTACGTGAACGACCCGACCCACTATTTCAGCTGGTACCTTAGGGAGGGTGAGCCAGTGAGGACCCCGGACCTCCATCACAGTGTATCTGTTGAGCGAATAGTGATAGATGAAAGTAAGGGCAAGGGCGCTAACCGCCGGCAGGCGCCTCGAATAAGACGCGGCTTCGGACTCTCAGAATTCCCAGGCTACCTGACTTCTTCACATGTCTCGAAATACTTAACCTCCCCTCATCAGAACGATGTTCTCAACCACGCCCCTCCGGTTTTTTTCTTGCGCCTCTTCGTCGCATTCGCGAGAAATCGACGCGCTTCTTTTCCCCAATGCGAAGGATCCGAAATTTCTTCAGCTTTAGAGCCAAAGTTGATCTTTCAGAGTTAGTATCCCCTTTCTCCCATATGATTGGGTCCGGATTAAAACTTCGATGCTGACGATGACGGGGGCTTCTCTCTTCTTTAACACCCATTAGTGAACAATACGTCACAAATGAGAAAGAGCGAGACATCGAATGGACGGTCAACCCCTTCCGAGAACCCCACACCGGTCTCGCTGACAAAGATTCACAAGAGGAGAACCGTGAACCACCTCCAGAGTGGTTAGAGCTGGTCCGTCCTTCCTTCCTCGTTTGCTGTCTGTGTCCAGGAGAAGTGCTGAGTTGTCGTTTGAATGGACCTCCACACAGGCGGGCGACTTGGCCTGGACGGCGACCTTTTCATCCCTTACTTCAAACACCGCAATCACAGAATATAGCGCAGTTTGGAACTACGCAGTTTTCTTTTGCTTGGCCTGGCATCTCTGGGCTACACAAGCCGCCTACGACATCCGATTCTACACTCACGACTGGTTCCATCGAATCTGTTTTGTTATACAGCTCGGTATCTACGCTATCATCGCTGCATGCTCGGGATCCTTTAACGTCGGCTGGAAAGTTGCCCCTGGTTGGACAAAGGTCTTCACGGACGGTGTTACTGCACTCACGGCTCAAGCTATGGAAGGGAATCAAAAATACCTGATCACGAAAAGCTTTAGGGGGATCAACATCTGGCTTTTTCTTAGTCGGATGTTGTTGTCCGCACAATACTGGCGAGGTGGGCCCCTCCCCTTCCCATATATGCTTGTTACTTAACTTTTTGCGCGTTGTAGTCCACTCGTACCGCAAACGCTCGAAGCAATACTCGTCATGGCGTTTCCTCCTCATGCCTCTAGCGACCTTCTCCGCCGGAATTCTCTTCCTCGTGTGTTACATTGTAATTAGGGAAGAGCCCGACTCGAAGATCGCGGCGATTGTTCAGATAGCTTTCTGGGTATGTGTCGGTTTCAGCCACTCGTGCCCCGTAACAAGAGACAAACATAACTAATAAACGTACATTAGGTACTGGCCGTAGGCTTGCAGTTCCTTGCTGGCGTTTTTACCCCTAGAGAGCATGAAGGAGCCTTGAAGAGTGAAAATCATCTGGCGCCTCGGTTAGCCTCGTTGACGGTCATCATCTTGGGTATAGTCCCTTCCTTGGCAAACGTTTCCCGGAAGCTTACGGTTACAACTATGGTCTCCCTGATGCCTTACAGGTGAAGGACTTAATGGAATCTGTGGTACACTTCGCCACAGTATAAATTCTCTTGGATTAAGCTCGACTATGGGTTGGCAATCAGTCGCGTGCGTCTGGGTTGACGCCTCCTTTCTTACCTCGCCTACAGACGTAGCTAACTGAATGCATCGTAGAGTCTTGTGTATCCTGTACTGCATCTGGCTCCTCTACTTTGACGGTGAGAACACTATCCCTAGGGCGCTGAACTGCGACAGGCTGACCAACCGTTCAAAGGGTTCAAAATCAAGGAACCTCTAAGCAGAGCTCGTGAAGAGATTTGGCTATACCTCCACGTCTTTCTTCATCTCAGTTTGATTTTGCTGCTTGAGGGTGTGAAGAACGTATTCAGTTAGTGCATATTCTCTCCATTACAGTCACAACATTCTCTTACCATTCCCATTATTTGATGCCCAGTCTTTGTGAACGTGCAAGAATCAATCAACCGCCTTTTCAATGGGTTCAAAGAGGTCTGGGACGAATATGGCGACACGGGCTCGTTCCCGGAGCACCCAACACTAGAGAAACTATTACAAGTACGTTCGTCCTATTGATTAGGAGTATTATAACTTCGTAGCACGTTCGTTTGGCTAATTGCTTTTTTTTTTGTCGATAAAGGTTTTAGATGCGAGTTGGCAGCAAGAAAAAGCAACTCTCCTTGATGCCATAGCCAAGGACGACGCGGCCCCGCCTGGAGAAGGTATCAATGTCGCTAGTCAAATTTGGAGATGGTATGGTGGCACAATTCATGATGTCATTCTGGTGAGTCCGACAGAACATCTTGAAACCTCTGATCCCGTCAGCCTAGACTAAAGGTTTATCCATGCTTGGCATGGCTCGCCATCAGTTATATAACGATGAGAAGGACAAAGAAGGAGAATTCAAGTATGACACATTCGCCAAGAGCAGTGAGTTCACTCAGAATACGAGGGACTCTAGAGGCGATACTGAAGCTCAGATGGGTCTTAATAGATAACACTGCCATCGCGAACGATTTGGCAAGTGACGACAGTCCATTAGTGAGTAGACTCAAGCTTGTTCTCCGGGTTTATCATCTCATCACGCCTCACGGAACATTCCTTCCCTTTTAGTTTTCAGATTTTTACGGCCGTTACATCGACATAATGGCGTATACAGGTCAATGGATCGTCATTGTGGCGGGGTTGCTTGTCTTCCTCTTGGCGATCGTCAACATAGTGCAGCGTCAACCGAAGAATCGATTTGCACGGGCCTATTCCGTAAATCGGTTTGTTATTGGGGGTATACTAATTATCCTTGGGGCTGTTAAAAGCTCATGGATATATGACGACAAGTGGATGAAATGGATGTATGTACTCTAATCCCCCACCTCCCGCTCCGGTGAAACAACCAACGTGCTGACATAGAAAATGCGATTCTCTCCGTCTTTAATCCTCAGAATTCCAGCTATCACACTCGTCTACTCTGGGGGGGTCATCCTGGATTGGGCAATCCTTCGTCTCTCCGTTCACTCCATCCGAAGTACAGAATCTCTCTCCGCTCAGCTCCCGTCCTTACTCTACGGCCACGGACGAGCTCAACAATCGGAATCCTCTCCCTCTGGTACGGATGCCCAAGGCCCGAAGGGGTCCTCGGGCTTGTTGTATGCACCTGGAGGGGAGACGGAGAAGTCGCATGGGGAGAAGTCAATATCATCTTCCGGATAAGGCCATGATGGGCAACTATAGTTCACGAACACTTTTACCACGTTGACCTTTGGATCGGTCGTACATGCCCCCACATCTCCATGTACAATAGCTAAATGCATGTATATATACGTCGGACATTGTTTATCGGGCGGCCAAACATAATGATATCGAAATGACCGCGAGTTTAGAACGGCGCAACTACTTCCCCGCCTAAGTTGCTACCAGTCGGCAACAGAGCTTCCAACCCTATACGATATTTATAAACGGGACGATATGTACCCAATGCCACCCTTTAATGGCAATCTAACGGTATCACTGCAATGCAATCCCCAAACATTTTCACTTGGGTAAAGTACTGGGCTCGTTGTATGTTGTATCGGCAGGAGTCTTGCCAATGGTCTTAGCCTCGTTCGTACACTCAAACAACCATAACATTGCGCCACACTCGAGTTGCAATCCCCGCTAGTCTAAGAACACATAAGGAGTGAATGTAAGTTAGAACCAGTGTTGAACCGACATGAACTCTAGGAGGGCATTTGTAAAGCGAAATCCATGTCCCCGGGGGATCGCTAGGGCGAGGGGAAAAGCGAATTACCATTGAGCTCGCTGTGTGGGATGGGGGGAGAATGTAACTTTTTGTGAATGCGTTGGTTGTTACCTCGAGGAATTCTGTTTACTTACAAGTGGACGAGATTTTGGAACGCCCGAAACTCTGATACTCAAGAAAAAGTCCGGGGAAAACTCATGTTTACCTGATATGGGGGTCTCCGAACGTTCCGTCCACTGAAACCCCGACTCCCACGAACAACCAGAAGGAAAGCGTCGATCGCGAGCCGAACACTTGGGTCGGCTTGGCGGTGCGCTGGACGGGACTCCCTTAACGCCGCCAAAGCCGCATACCACCGACACCCACCACATCGTGCCGGAAAACCGATCTAAAAACTCCCTCGGTCTCCGCAAGTTTATTTCCGTTACGTTATTTCAGGTGAATCTGAAAGCCACGAGTGAGCGCTCTCCGCCACTATTGCGGAAGGTCTGGGAACAAGCCCCCAGGCACCCGAGTATCGGAGTTTCAAGTTTCCCATCCTCCGTGACGTTGTGCAACTCAAGAGCGAATGGCAACCGGGTGACCGTACATTTGGCCGCCGATCCATAAACAGTCGAAAACATTTGGCCGAAAATGAGATGAAAGGAGAGGTCGGGAATGTGATCGAAAACTGTCTGAAAGATAAAAGGGACACTGCCCCGGACACTTTCGTTCTAGTTTGTTGAGTCATGTCCTTTTCTGGGTAACATGTTTTTCTTCACCGTCCCAAATCCGTTAGTCGATGAGGACTCCGCATTCGGGACCTCGGTCACTGTCTGGCCTCGGCCGACTAGGGGGAGAGGGGTGGTCCTGAACTACGTAAGACTCCAACTGGTAATTAAGAGCAGGTGATAATCACAAGCCTCTGAAGCAGTGCCATCGAGCGGATAGTTTCAAATATGAGTGGTGACAGGGGTGCTAACCGCCCACGTATTCCAGTGCAACGTAGGCCGTTGCATTAGACCCCTTTGCACTTCCCAGGATACCGGTTTCTTGGCATCACAGTCCTAAAATACTTAACCTCGCCTCATCAAACACTTGTCCCGATTGCATTCCCCCTCCCTTCTTTTTTTTTTACCCTCCTCAGCCCCGAGCGATCAACCGAAGCAGCGCCAACCGGAGACAACCCTTCAAGGCGTCTCTTCACCAATGCCACGAAGACGATTCTTCAAGGGCTTTTCCGCCCAAGTCAATCTTAAAGAGTTCGTTTTCCAAGTTTTCCTAATATTTTCAGTCTGAACTGGAACGTCGCAGCTGACGAGGGTGGGCCGCATCACCTCCTTCATCGTCGAGCAGTGATTTGTACGTGAAAAACGAGAAAGAGCGGTTTGTTCGGTTCTCTGTCAACCCGTTCAGGGAGCCGCGCCCTGCAGGCCAGGGATCAGGAGAGGACGATGAAGGTGAACGACCTCCAGAGTGGTTGGAATTGGTTCGTGGCACCTCTGTTTGTGGCTTTGGGGGCCAAAACTGATTGTTTGTTGACGCGTAGGCTGGTGATCTGGCGTGGACCGCCACCTTCTCATCACTAACTTCAAACACGTCCGTCACGGAACCCAGCGCAGTGTGGAACTACGCGGTGTTCTTCTGCTTGACGTGGCATCTCTGGGCTACCCAAACCACCTACGACATCCGATATTACACCAACGACTGGTGGCATCGAGTCCTGTTCGCCTCGCAATTAGGCGTCTACGCTATCCTCGCCGCGTTTTCGGGCTCCTTCAACATCAGCTGGCAGGTCAACCCCGATGCGACGGATGTTTTCAAGGGCAATGCTACCGCGTTAACGGCCGAAGCTATGGACGCGAACCAAGAGTACCTGATCACGAAGAGCTTCAGGGGTATCAATGCCATGCTATTCATTAGTCGCACGTTGTTATTTGCACAATATGTGCGAGGTATGTCGCTTTCCTTTTGCTGTATCACCGACCGTCCCAATGACTGATTAAATCCAAACATAAAAGCCATGTACTACCGCAAACGCAGCCAGCAATTTTGGTCATGGCGTTTCCTCCTCACACCTTTATCCACCTTGTTCGCCGGAGGTGTCTTCCTTGGATGCTTCCTTATGATCAAGGAGGACCCAGACTCGGAATCCGTGGCCATCACGCAGTTGGTTTTATGGGTACGCATCGTTTGCACACTCTGTAACTGCACCATCAGGATCGAAACGCTGATTAGATATAACCAGGGCGTTGCGGTCTTTTCCCAAGCGATTGCGGGGGCATTCACTCCTGAAGACGGAAATCGAGTCTTGAAGAGCGAAGGAGCAATGGCGCCTCGTTTGGCATCATTGACGGTGATCATCTTGGGTATGATCTGTTCGCAGTCCGTTTGTTTCCTCGGAACTCACCCACTCTGCGCTTCGCCGCATCCGGTATATTTCATCTAGGTGAAGGGCTGAATAGTATTTGTGGTACCCTTCGTAACAGCATGAACTCGTTAGGATTGAGCAGGACCATGGTGGGCCAATCACTCACGTACGTTTCGATTTCTTCGTTCTTTCTGCCGACGGACCCCCGTCTGACTTGCTTTCATTCTAGGATGTTGCTTATTCTGTACTTTATCTGGCTTCTTTACTTCGATGGTGAGAATCTCCCAATGCATGTACTGAAGGGAGTCGCCTGACTGACGAGCCTTTTCGTGCCCGATTATACAGGCTTCAGAATCAAGTACTCGCCGAGTAAAATTCTAGAAGAACTTTGGCTGTACCTCCATTTCCCTCTTCACCTCAGCCTGATCCTTCTGCTTGAAGGCATCAAGAACGTGTTTAGTACGTCCACATTTTTTTTTTCCATCTGTGATTGGTCCGCGACGCCTAATTATTTGGACACACCCTCGCGAACAGTTAACGTCAACGTCAACGAATCATTTGATCGCCTCGGCGTCGCGTTTGAAGACGTAACCAGCGCCTTTTCTACGACGGGCCAGTTCCCAGAACACCCGAGGCTGGAAAAGCTATTACGGGTAAGATCATACTCTGAATAATGGGTTATCTTCATTCTTTGACACGTTCGGTTCGGCATTTGAATTCTTTAGGTCTTGAAAATGAGTTGGCAACAGGAAGCTAACGATCTCATGGTCGCCATCCAGAAGGATGGTGCAGACCCGACTGGTGCTGGCGTCAACGTTGACAGCCAAATTTGGAGGTGGTGGGGGACAGTGCTCCATAACGTCATTCTGGTAAGTCTAGACAAGATTTCCCCAAACGCATCTCTTGCACGCTTTCGTCAGACGTCTTATTTCGTCCGGGGATCATACACGAATTTAGCTTTACAATGAGCAACCTGACCAGGAGGCTGAATATGCGTTCGATCAATTCATTGCAGCCAGTAAGTTATTTGTGGGCACCCGTATACAGGGGAACTCGATGCTTAGACAAGGTCGGGATTTGTTAGATGATACCGCCATTGCCAATGATTTCAGGGATCCGGATACTCCGCTCGTGAGTCCTCTGCCCGTTGCGTCCTTACCATACACCGGAGCTTCATAAGTTCTTCATACCTTCAGCTATCCACCTTCTACAGTCGTTACTTCTACCAACTGGCGTATACCGGCCACTGGATAATCGCTGTTGCTGGCACTCTCGTCTTGTGCATGGCAATCGTCAACGTCGTACAACGTCGACCGCGGAATCGGTATGCGTGGGGCTATTCATTGAATCGTTCAATCGTCGGAGTGGCCCTTATCATCGTCGGGGGTATCACAAGCACCTGGACTGACCAACCGGATTGGATGAAATGGGTGTACGTACCCCGCTTCTCTCCCCTCATCGGCTATCTTGGCTTCCCACTGACTTGTACCTTGTTTTGATTCCCCAGTCTTCCAACTGTCGGTATCGGATACGGCTTGACAGTCGTCGTGGATTGGTTCATCCTATTCTTCTCCATCCGCTTGATCAGGCATCAGGAAACGCTGGCCAAATTGAACGCTCCTTATTCTACTGCCGAGAAGGGCGATTACAGCCCCCCAGCTGGAGTCAACCTCACTCAACTCTCGCACTTACCTTATGGCCACGGACAACCTCACCGGGCGGAAACTGCTCCGGCCGGTATGTATGCGCAAGGGGAGGCGGTTTCCACCGCTTCCTTGTATGCAGCGGGAGGAGAGACGGAGAGGTTGCATCAGGGGAGCCAGTATCATCTTCCGTATGCGCGATGATGGGGAGATATCTCAGTCCACGAACATTCTTACTCCGTTGTGCCTCTTCTTTATTTACCTTCCGTGGAACAGTTCGAACTGTGGGTTATTGGTTATTGGTTGATAGTACGCGCTCCCGAATCTTCATGTACAGTAGTTGTACGCATTTCGGTATGCGTTGGACATTAATTAAGTATCGTGTGCCAACAAAAATAGATGGCAAAATGGAGAGCACAGCCTTGAGGGCCGGCCTTCACATTGGCATGGCCGTGCTGAGTGAGCGCCTGGTCCCCTAAAAAGGCAGGAGCCATGCCACATAGGGGCTCTATCTAATTAAGCGCTGACTCTAGCATTGTGCAGTGGAGCATCATGATTGGAAGTACCGACCTCTCTGCAGAAACCCCAGCCAGAAATCTTGAACGACTCATAGAAAGGGCCTACCGGTTATCCAGTGCTCGTTCTGCCGAATCAAGTCGCAAAACACCCATTCTCTGAGGGTGGGTTGCAAAGATACAGCCCTTTTGCTGACCGCTGTTTTCGCAAGGAAACTGAGGAATGATCGGTCTGAGTAAGTAGTGTCTTCCGAAACGATCGACTGACCCGGCTTACTTAGATAAGTATATCTGAACAACGAGCAGGATTCGACTTTCGTTTACTCATCAAATCAGAGAGGCTGGGGCCATCCAGGATGAAGAGAAGACAAGTCTTCGATCCTTACGCCGAAGCGGGTGTACCACACTATCCCTCGCACTATCAGTTCGGGCAGGGATCGGGAGGAAGCTTCAGTGACTCACCGACGCAAACGATCTTTTCAAAGAAACCACGAAGGATCCATCCCATGATTGTAAATATTAGGGTGACGATGTCGCGCCGACGAAACGGTTGACCCCAGGGATGAACGGATAGGTCGGCCATAATGTGTTTCAATCTCTAATGAGCAAATTATTACTGGACATATTGCTATCAACTCCCTTAGTGTAACTATAGTCACGAATGTATTAATTGACTCATAAGGGTACTCGATTGCAGTGACGCAACCACGACACCAGACCACCTCTGTGGAGGGGCATCGGAGAATTAGAATTGCCAGACTATGAGGTCGGATATCTGGATCCTAACATTTTTAAACGGTGTTCTCTTGGTCCTTCGAGGCGATGGAGCCTCGGTCCAAAGGACAGGTTGGTCACTCTGCTATCGAACCGGAAGCGCCAGTTCCCCGAGGCTCGGAGAGATGGACAAAGCCATTTCATATCCCGAGCGAAGCCTCAATCACCTTTTATTATACACATTCGGGATATTTTGGGACTAGTACCTGTTGTTTGGAGATACGAAGACCGGCCATGGCAAGGGTTGCCGAGGATGCGTCGGACCTCTCGGCAGCCAAGGGGAGAGATGGGGTCGCCGGCCAGCGTTGATAGGATATTTAAAGAAACTCCTAATGGGGCACATCGGCTTCGATATGCCAGGTGCTTAAGGTCCAGAGGGGTCGTTGCGGTGCAATATGCCGCTTCGGAGAAGGCTTGTTGATGAGCGCCGAACGCGGCTCGATCAACCCTCCCCCCCAACTTTGGATACGTACAAGGTCCATAGATTTAAGTCTCTATTACCATATCACTATTAAGTAACATAATAAGCCGGAGAACACCTCATCGCCCAATAATGATGACCAAAATATTTCATCAGGATATCTTCTTACGCTAGGGATGGGTGTTCAGAGAGGTCTGAGATTCGTTGGCAATTCTAGCGATACGCATAGATGATAGTACGAGCGCTTGCGCCCTGGGAGGTGTCCATCCCTCATGCGGATGCCGGTGCACTAGGCCACCCCTGCTTCCCCGAGAGCATAAAGACGTCTTTGCAAGTAAGCCCAGTGAACGAGATCGCAAGTATGCAGGATACCTTAGAACAGCTTTCACCCAGGCTATGTGATAGGCAACGTGACCGTAAGATAACGCTCTGAACGTGGAACGTCACTGCCTCCGAAGAGTTGCGAAGTGGGACAAGCTCGCGAGGAGGTTAAGGGCCCTATGACGGCGTTAAGACGTCAAGGTGTGTTGCTGACTATACGAAAACGGTGGGAGTTCAACTCAAGAATATGCTAAAATAAATTTCTCCTAGAGCTCTGCAGAATGATGTGAGTGGGGGGTCCCAAATCGAGGCAAGACCCCAGGAACCTCATTCATTTCGACAGAGATGGCGCCCAAAACGCATTGCCTTTTACACACTGAAGCCACTTTCGACTCAGATTCCCAACGTCGTCCCTGCAAGGCGGGAAGTAGCGAGAGAGAGAGGACCCAAGCCTCCGTGTGCTCAAGAGCGCCGGTAATCTTTTGCCGTGCTGCAGGTGGGATTGAACTCTCGAATCCCACATCAAGACGAAATTTCAAGAATGGACTTTGGTATGATATTCATATTATAGTGGAGAGAGTAATCTAACCCGCGGCCCGACTCTTGTGTTGGCATATTTCTAGAGATGTTCAACTTCCCGAACTAGTCCTGGGCCTGTGGGGTGATCAGGGTCTACCCGTATTGGCGGTGCAAAAATATGTTTCGACGGGCTCCTGACTTTATTGCCGAGTGCACGAGGTGCTCGTTCAACTTTGTCCCCATCTCGGATACATGATATGAAACCCCCATTATAACAAGGGTGAAGCTCGATCCATTGTGCTCTCTCCGAACACTTGATCATCCTGCAAGCCTTCGATCCGCAGTCTTCGAGAGGCGTGAAATCTGGCCCCTCACCAATAGAAAGCAACCTTCCTTTGCAATGGCTACAGAGCTCCTGAAGAGCCTCGCCGCGGATGTCTCGCTTTCAGAGTCAGAGTAGCAATCCGTCGTCACCCATAACCATGCTAACGACGCTCCGTTTGCCGTTCTAGCGAACAATACGTGCAGAACGAGAAAGCCCGATTCATTCCACTTTCTGTAAACCCTTTCCGTGATCCCCAGCCAAATCACCATTTAGGAGAATCTCACTGCGAAG
>KN822972.1:185665-277188 GCA_000827465.1 Tulasnella calospora MUT 4182
TCTTTTGCTAGTAAGGCCTTCTGTCTCTTTTCAAACCTGTGAGACGGAATGAAAACTCGTCTTATATCTAGCCATTGAAAATGAGCTGGAAACAGGAGGTTCAAGATCTTTTGAAGCTCCTTCAAGACGACACCGATGACTCTTTTTCGATGTCGACTGCACAACTATGCCGATGGTTCGCAACCAGCGTACATAATATTTTCCTTGCAAGTGGCTTGTAAATCTTACGTCGTTCGTTGCTGTCCGACTCTAATGGAAAAATCTAGCTTTTCAACGACCAGCAAGATCCCGAGGCGGAGTTCGAGTTCTCCAACTATGTTTCCAGCAGTAAGTAGATCTATAGGACGTGTTACGTGCCACAACCGAATTAATTCATGTATATATAGACGATTCCGTTATTTTGGAAGATATTAATGGAGACGGTGCCTTGGTAAGTCCTTTCGTGCAATAAAAATATGTCCTTGGTCTTAAAGACCGCATTCTAGATGTACCAGTTTTCTGACCGATACGGCGAGCTCATGGAGTACAGCTGTCATTGGCTTCTTGCTGTGTCCGGTACGCTGCTCCTCTGCATGGCAATCCTGAATGTGATGCAACGCCGTCCGAGAAACCGGTTTGCCTGGGGTTATTCCGTCAACAGAGCCGTGATCGGATCCATTCTGATCTTAATCGGAGGCGTCACGAGCAAATCGCAGATATCCACAGATTGGCTGTAAGTATCCCCGTCCTCTTCTCTCATGTTAGCGGTACTCACTGGGAATCTCGCCTCCGTGTATTGCAGTGTTCCAATCATCACTCTAGTCTACAGTGCTGCAGCGCTGGTTGATTGGGCCATCCTTTTCCTTTCAATACGTTCAATCCGCAAGAAGGAATCGTCCTCCGGCGCTTACACCGAGGATAACGACGATCCCGGCCGGGTGGGGAACGTGCGACGCTTCTCCCAACGATTCTACGCCCAATTTGCTTCAAGGCAGAGTGGTTCAGTGGATTCTTCGAGCTCGTCAACTGGCCATGGCTTGCACGCCGCTGGGAGTACGCATCATGCTCAAAATGATGCCTTCGACCCTTACGCCGAAGCAGGTGTCCCATACTATCCCTCGTACCATGATTATAGGCAGGGATCTGGAGAAGGCTTTAGCGAGTCACCGACGCAAACAATCTCTCAAAGAACCCCCGAAGAAGCCATCCCATGATTGTAAATACTTGGGCAGCGAGGTCGTGCCGACGAAGCAGTTATGACGCCCGTGATGAACTGACGGGCCAACCATGCACAAAACTAACACTGGACACATTGCTACAATTCTCCCGATGTAACTATAGTCGTGAATGTACTCCTTGAATGATTTGGGCACTGGATTGCAGCCATGCAACCGGGACACAGGGACCACCTTGGTGAAGAGGCATCGGAGTAACTGGAATTACCAAACTAACAAGACAAATACTATAATTCTAAAATAGTAAATAGTGGCCTTTTGGTTCTGCACGGTGATGGAGCCTCGGTCCAAAGGACAGGTCAGTCACTCTGAGGTCAAACCCGAACGGCCCGTTCCCTGAGCTTCGGAGAGATCTGAATAGCACCTCAATCACATTTCTTTGTATGGATTCAAGATATTCTGGGAGCCGTGCCTGTTGTTTGGAGATACAAAGACCGGTCGTCGGCGAGGAGGGCCGAGGAACCTGGATCCTTGGCCCCGCAGCCCGGTGCTCGAACTGCGAAATGCAACGAATATGAGAAGCAAAATTGGCTGAGATGAGACTGCTCTGGACTATGGGTACTTTTAAGCTCTGGATCTAGACGTCCTCACGACTAAACCTCGACGGCTGCTTTGACTTGGTGCGTATACGTATATCTCTGGATGCGTCGTAAGCTGTCGGCCGTCAAGGGGGAAACAGGATCGCTGTGTAGTGTTGATAAGATGTTCCCAGAAACTCCGAATGGGGCAAATCGACTTCGATATATCGGGTGTTAAAGGTCCGGAAGCATCATTTACGGTGCAATATGCCGCTTCAGAGAAGGCTTGTCGATTATCGCCGAGCCGCTCAACCAATTGCAACCTCTAACCAACATTCTCCCCCAACTTTGGATGCCGTACAAGACACATAGATATAGAACATCGTTATTAAATGACCTGGTGAGCTGGAGAACAGTATCGGCCAATATAGATATTTCATCAGAATATCTTCTTCCGCTAGGGAAACGTGTTTGAGAGCCGTTGCACGTATAGATAATATCTAGGACGAGCGTCAAGCTCGGGGAGGTGTCCGTCCTTCATGCGGATGTCTATACATTAGGCGACCCCTCTTTCCTACATGACATGGCATTGTTTCGTCGCTTTGACTGGCAACGACTCGGCGAAAGGTGAAGTTGAAACGAAGTCCAAAAGGAGGCGGACCTCTTTCTAATGTTTACCCGGCGTTAACGCATTAACGCCGTCGGGCCGCGTCAACGACTCCGCCGGATCTACCCGCGTCATGAGAATTCATGGAGGACGACTTTGCAGGCAAGCTCAGTTAACGAATTCGCGGCCAAGCGTGCAGGTACCCTAGAACAACTTTTACCCCAGGTACGTAATGTGCGACGCGTCTGTGAGATAACCCTCTGAACGTGGAACGTCACTACCTTCGACGACTTGCGAAGTGGGACGAGCTCGCGAGGAGGTGGAGGAGTCGTATGACGGCGTCAGGACTTCGGGGTTGTGTTACGAAAAGGGTGGGGGTTCAACCCGAAAAGATGGTACAATAAAATCCTTCGAGAGTTCTCCAGAATGGTAGGAGTGGGGCCCGGAGTCGAACACCGCCACCGTTACCAAAACGGGAGCGGTGTCCTCTCCGAGGGGGTCCCAAACCGAGGCAGGTTCCCAGGAACCTCATTCATTGGCGGAGGTGGCGCCCAAGGCGCAGTGCCTTTTACACACTGAAGCCACTTTCGGCTGAGATTCCTGACGTCGTCCCTGTGACTCGGGTCGAAGGGACGATAGAGAGGACCCCAGTCACGGTGTGTTGGGGACCTCCGGTAATCGTTTGCCGAGCTATGCTGGAGGTTTAACTCTGGAATCCCACGTCAAGACGAAACTTCAAGAATCGACTTTGGCCTGAGAGTCATATCGTGGAGAGAGTAATCCAACCCGCGGCCTGCTGTTGCGCTGGGTGGATATTTTCAGAGATGCCGAACCTGCCGAACTTGTCATTGGGCACGTGGGGTGATCAGGGTGCACCGCATTGGCGGTGCGAAAATGAACTCCTGGCTTTATCGCCGTGTGCACAACGTTGTTCGTTCAACTTTGTCCCAATTTGGATACACAATTACGAAACAACCAGTATTACAAAAATGAAGCTCGGTCCATTCTGTGCTCTCTCCGAACGCTTGATCATCCTGCCACCGTTCGATCGGCAGTAGCTTCAAACTTGCAAGTCGGACGAGTGAAATCTGGCCCCTCACCAACAAAAAGTAACCTTCTTTTGAAATGGCTACAAACCTCCTGAAGAGCCTCACCGCGGATGTCTCGCTTTCAGAGTCAGAGTAGCAATGCACCTATACCCATTACCATGCTGACGACGATCAACTGCCATTCTAGCGAACAATACGTGAAAAACGAGAAAGCGCGATTCATTCCATTGTCCGTCAACCCTTTCCGTCAACCCCAAACAAAGAATCATTTAGGAGAATCTCATTGTGGAGAAGAGACAGAGCGGCCTCCGGAGTGGCTAGAGTTGGTGCGAAAAAATTGTGACCGTGGCTAGATTACGGCTAACGGTCCTCCGGACCCGCGGAACGGGTTAGGCCGGTGACCTCGCATGGACGGCCAGCTTTGCGTCAGTAACGTCCAATACTACTGTTACTGAACCTATCTCTGTGTGGAACTACGCAGTGTTCTTTGCCTTGACGTGGCATCTTTGGGCAACTCAGGTGACGTTTTCGAAAGTCGACACCGCATGCAGGCGACTAATCTTAGCACTTGCCGCAGACGACCTACGACATCAAGTATTACACTAACGACTGGTGGCACCGCGGTCTGTTTGCTTCTCAACTAGCCATCTACGCTATTCTCGCCGCGGTCTCCGGGTCCTTCAACATCGGATGGGAGATTAGCTCTGACGCCATGCATCCCTTTACCGGCAATAACACCGCGCTTACCGGCAAAGCCATTCGTGAAAACGAAGTGTTATCGATGAAGAATAGCCTTATCGGTGTTAACATCGTTATGTTTGTCAGTCGAATGCTGTTATTTGTGCAATACCTTCGAGGTTTGTCAACAAAATAGGTCCGCCGCCGTGTTTTTGGCGAGGAGTTGATAGGTCTTCTTTATAGTCATATGGTACCGTCGCCAGAGCAAACAACTTTGGTCATGGCGGTTTTACTTGCCTCCCGCTTCAATCTTCACCGCTGGATGTATTTTCCTTGGCTGTTTTATCATGCTGCAGAAGAGCGATGGCAACAAGTCCGTTGCTGTAGCACAGCTTACACTTTGGGTATGCGCTTCCTCCGCCTAAACTCCCTACGAAGCGTGGTAGACTAACGGAGAACCAATTCACACAGACATTGGCCATCACGATCCAGGCGCTGGCTGCGGCTTTCACTCCCGAGGATGATAAAAACGTTTTGAAAAGCAAAAGTACCCTAACACCTCGATTGTCCACTCTCACCGTCATCATCATGGGTAATTATAACTTATATTTACTGCTAAGCCCTCACTAAACCGCCTACTCCGATGTATACAGGCGAAGGGCTCAACGGTATGTGTGGCAACCTGCGGAACAGCATCAACTCCCTGGGTCTAACCCCAAAGATGGTTACTGAGGCGTTATCGTATGTCCTACTTTACCTTTTTTTGTGGCCGATTCAACCACAACCATCCCCGTAATATTGCGATAGGATGCTTCTGGTTCTTTATTTCGTTTGGCTATTATATTTTGACGGTAGGCGACTTCCACGATATCTCTGCCCTGCCATAGTCACTTATGTCCTGCAATCAAAGGTTTCCGAGTAAAGGCCCCGTCACACAGAGCGCTGGAGGAGCTGTGGCTATGGTCGCATTTTCCTTTGCACCTCAGCTTGATAATGTTACTAGAAGGCATCAAGAATATGTTCAGTAAGCCTTTGGCTGAAGGTACCAACTGCTTATCTCACCCTAACATTGCGCCGTGATTACTAGTTGCTACCAACGTCCTCGGGGCCATCGAGCTACTAGGAGACTCTCTCGTGAAAGTTGTTGAGTTCGGCACCGAAACTGGGGAGTTCCCTAAACACCCCCGAATGGAGGCCCTTTTGCTCGTAAGGCTTCTGTCTCTTCTCAAACAGGTGGGATCAACTAAACATTGTCTTGTATCTAGCCAGTGAAAATGAGCTGGCAACAGGAGGTTGAAGACCTTACGAAGCTCATTAACGAGGACACCGATGATTCTTACACGGCGGCAATTGCACAAATCTGTCGATGGTTCGCAACCGGCATACATAATATTTTCCTTGCAAGTAGCTTGCAAAATCTCGCGCCGTGAGTTGCTATCTGACTGTAGTTGAACAATATAGCTTTTCAACGATCAGCAAGATCCCGAGGCCGAGTTCGAGTTCTCCAACTATATTTCCAGCAGTAAGTCGATCCATAGAATTTGTTACAGGCCATAGCCCGTATTGATCCATATATCTAGATGATTCTGTTATTTCGGACGACTTTGGAGGAGACGATGTCTTGGTAAGACTATTTGTGCAACAAACAGATGTCCGTGGTCTTGAAGATCGCATTCTAGATGACCCAATTTTCTGTCCGGTACGGCAAACTCATGACTTACAGCCATCATTGGCTCCTTGCCATGGCTGGTACGGTGCTTCTCTGCATGGCAATCCTGAATGTCATGCAACGCCGTCCAAGCAACCGGTTTGCCTGGGGTTATTCCTTCAACCGAGCCGTGATTGGATCGATTCTCATCTTAATCGGAGGGGTAACGAGAAAATCGGTTATACCCGTATATTGGCTGTAGGTATCCTCGTCCTCTACGGTTCGAGGTACTCATTGGGGATCCCCCCTCCGTTCGTTGCAGTGTTCCAACTATCACTCTGGTCTACAGTACCGCAGCGCTAGTTGATTGGGTCGTTCTTTTCCTTTCGATACGCTCAATTCGCAAGAAAGAATCTTCCTCCGTCGCTTACACCAAGGTCAATGAAGATCCCGGGTGCGCGGTGAACGTGCGGCGCTTCTCCCAACGCTTCCACACCCAAATTGCCTCGATGCAGAGGGATTCGGTGAATTCTTCGAGCTCGGCAACCGACTCAAATACCGCTGGGAGGACGGCTTCCACTCAATATGATGTCTTCGATCCTTACGCCGAGGCGGGTGTACCATATTATCCCTCATATCATGATTACAGCCAGGGATCGGGAGGAAGCTTCAGTGAGTCACCGACGCAAACAATCGTTCAAAGAACACCCGAAGGAGCCACCCCATGATTGTAAATACTTGGGCGACGAGGTCGCGTCGACGAAGCAGTTATGACAGTAGTGACGAACCGATAGGCCGACCATGATGCATTATAGTTACTAATCCCAAAATTATCACTGGACGCATTGCTAATTCTTCTTGATGTACTTTATGAACTTGATTGTACTCCTTGAATCGTTTTGGGTACTCGATTGCAGCAATGCAACCAAAGGACAGGTTGGTCACTCTGCTATCGAACCGGAAGCGCCCGTTCCCTGAGGCTCGGAGAGTTGGACAAAGCCATTTCATATCCCGAGCGAAGCCTCAATCACCTTTTATTATACACATTCGGGATATTTTGGGACTAGTACCTGTTGTTTGGAGATACGAAGACCGGCCGTGGCAAGGGTTGCCGAGGATGCGTCGGACCTCTCGGCAGGGAGATGGGATCGCCGGGCAGCGTTGATAGGATATTTAAAGAAACTAAATGGGGCACATCGGCCTCGATATGCCAGGTGCTTAAGCCCCAGAGGGGTCGTTGCGGTGCAATATGCCGCTTCGGAGAAGGCTTGTTAATTATCGCCGACCGCCGAAATCGCGAACCCACCTTCAACCTCAATTTTGGATACGTACAAAAACCCTAGATGCAGACCATCGCACTCACAATACTATTAAACGTTTGTTGAGCTGGCAAACAGCTCATCGGCTACGTTCGAAAAAAAGCCAGTGGCTTTCTACGAACCCAAGGCCATCCAAAGTAGCAAGTGCCCTTCGCAATGTCTTTAGGCTTTCTCAAAAGCGCCACTGCCGATGTGGCGCTTTCAGAGTCGGCAATACTTTTTGCTGATTCTTCAGGTTACTAACGATCTTCTACACCTTTCCCTCGCTTGCCCGTAGCGAGGAATACGTTATGAACGAGAGGAGGCGATTTGTTCCCCTCTCCGTCAGCCCTTTCCGTAAACCTCAACTCCCGGGAAATTGCGGGGAAATTAGTACCGAAAGAGAGGTTGAACCGCCTCCGGAGTGGCTAGAGTTGGTGCGGAGATTTCCGACCTCAGGTCGATCTGCCCGACTGACACGCGCCATGACGACAGGCTGGGGATCTCACGTGGACAGCCACCTTTTCGTCTCTAAGGTCTAACACGACTGTTACGGAGCCTATCGCGGCTTGGAACTATGCCGTCTTCTTTGGTTTGACTTGGCATCTTTGGGCAACCCAGGTAAATACACCGATCTAAGGCGCAACCACGACTGACCTATACCTTGCATGGCAGACGACCTACGATATCAAGTACTACACAAACAATTAGTGGCACCGTGCTCTATTCGCTTCTCAGCTCGGTATCTATGCAGTCCTTGCCACCTTTTCGGGATCATTCACTGTAGGATGGGAGGTCAGCGCCGAGACGATGGAAGTCTTTTCGGGGATGCAACCGAGCTTACCTTCGAAGCTATGATGGAGAACAAAACGTCTTCCATTATAACAAGTTTCCGGGGAGTCAATATAACGCTCTTCAACAGTCGAATTCTCTTAACTGCACAATATATCAGAGGTTAGCTTCAGTTTCAGGGCTGGGGGATCCGGTCCTGACTGTCACCCCGTGTTTTCTAAGTCCTTTGGTACCGTCGCCAACACAAGCAATTGTGGTCATGGACGTTTCGTTTTCAGCCAGCCTCTATCTTTATTGCAGGGGTCATTTTTCTGGGCTGTTTCTTCCTGATAGGGGAGAGACCGAAAAGCAAGTCGGCCGTTGTGACGCAGCTCACCCTATGGGGACGTCCATTTGCAAAACCCGATCAACATGTATAACCCAGATTCGCGATAATTCTTTGCAAGGTCGTGGCTATACCCGTCCAAGTCCTTGGCGCAGCACTCACTCCCGAAGATCGCGAGAATGTGAGGTGTAAAAGTGCCTTAGCACCTCGATTATCTACCCTGACTGTTATCATTATGGGTAAGTGTTCTTAATGTGCTTACTTTCTGCCTAATTCTAAAGCCGGCCTAACTGGACTCAGGTGAAGGGCTAAATGGCATACGCAGTACACTTCAGCATACCATGAAATCCTTGGGCTTAACTCCAGCAATGGTTGGGCAAGCAGTCGCGTGCGTAAGAATATAATCATTATTGCCGCTTGCGATCCGAAGTTAAACTCTCTTATATTTGGTACCTTAGGATACTTATGAGTCTTTACTTCATGTGGCTTCTTTACTTTGATGGTAGGTTGCCTGTTTGAAGACACTTATTGACCGACGGCAAAGAGCTGACGGAATCGATCGGCACTCGTGTCCTGAAGGATTTCAAATCACAAACCCAGCCAAGAAGTCAGTCTCAGAGACGTGGATGTGGTTTCATTTCCCTCTACATCTCAGCTTGATCATGGCGCTTGAAGGCGTCAAGAATGTTTTCAGTAAGGGACGATTTTGTCTCACTTTTTAAATCTCAGTCTAATTTACATTATTCCGGCCATCTCAGTGTTACTAAGTGTTCACGAAGCCACGTCAAATCTAGGTGAAGCATTTATAGAGGTTACCAACTTTTATGTCGATGCAAATGGCACATGGCCCGAGCACCCTTGGCTTGAAAAATTTTTACTGGTGAGGATCCTCTTTCTGGTCTGATGAAAGCGTCAGGAAGCCATCAAATGAGAATTGACGTAGAACATACCTTCAGTCGTTGAGAATGAGTTGGCAGCAAGAAAAGGAAGACTTGGTGCTCACTTGTAGCATGAATCCGGGCTCAAGCGTATCGTTGGATCGTGACCGCCTTTCATAACGTCTGTCTGGCAAGTCACTTTTCCCCCCTTTAGCGCCATTTACCGAAATTGTTTTCTGACTAGACTGTTTGATATTGCAGGCTGCGAACGAACAGTCAGATCCAGGCGCAGAATGGTCGTTCAACAACTTTATTTCCAGCAGTAATTAAACTGGAAGCGGAGAAGAAACTCGTAGATACTAAACGAAAGCTTTAGATGACACCGTTGTTCTCGACGATCTTATGGACGACTGGAGAATGGTGAGCGTCTTGGGGTTTTCCTGAGCAGGTCACAGTCCATCGAGGTGACCGCCGTTAATTATAATGTAGTCACGGGATCTCACGAACCGCTACATGGTTCTCATGGAGTACAGCGGTCATTGGCTAATTGCTGTGTCCGGCACGCTGCTCATTTGTATGGCCGTCCTAAAGATGCTCCGACGTCGACCAAGGAACAGGTTCGCTTGAGGTTATTCCTTCAATCGTATTGCCATTGGATCCACCCTTATAGTGATCGGAGGAGCGACAAGCAATATGTACGTATCCCGTTCCTCATGTGACCGGATTCAGGCTATGCGTGGACAGAGTTTCTGACTGGACATTACTAGTATCCCAACGATCGCAATAAGTTCCAGTTCTGCAGCAATAATCGACTGATCCACCCTTTACCGCTCGATTTTATCTATCTCCAAGAAGGAAGTGAATGTCCATACGAAACTCGATCATCCTTAGGTTAATACCAGCGGCTTCGGAGGTACCGCACAAACATGTCTGGGGCGAATTCCTCGGCCATACTACCTCGGAGTCACTCGAGGGAGCAAAGGAGTTGCGCCAAGTCTTTACGACCAAACATATCTGGCCTCAGGACCCGGATGGTATGCCGCCGTGGGTGCGTACGCACCGGACGAAGTGTTCGGCCCTTACGCGGAGGCCCAGCTATCCAACATACTATCCTTATAATCAGGACTCAGGGGAGAATTCTAGTGATCCCACGACGCAGTTCCTCTTCGGCCCGAATCATAAAGACAGTATGTTAACGTTGCTTTCCCCACACCGAGACAAGCTAACTACTAGGTTGACCCAGGTGATTGATGAAGCCATAGCTTGAGCAAATGGGGTGATTCCCATAACCGTCTCGATAGGTTGTGGGTCTTATCACCGGAATTTAGTTTGCAGTTTTTGACTAAGCCGTTTCTCGTAAGCTCCCTTTCTTTGCAATCACGTGCTCGTTGCCTTTTCCGCTTTCCGTCGCCTTTCCGCCCACTCTTCCGCTGCTGCCCTCTTTTGGCTTTATAAAAAGTGTGAATTGACCAACCTGATAGCAGGTTATGGGTAACCCGCGCCGAGGCGTGGCCATATCTTATATATAACTACGATCCAAAATATCGCAGGCTATTAGATCTTTCATGTGGTCCCTGTGATTACAAGGTTTAGGTGCACCCGGAAAGCCCGTAGAATGCAATAGTCGTCTCATTTAGCGGATGCAGAGCGAGATAGAAGGTCCGAGTGACTATGAGCAGACTTGAGTTTCGAGTCGTTCACCTCGAACTATATCGTTGCCGGAGGATCATCGAGCGTTTTCGCTGAACCAGGGAACGACGAGTTGGCTGCCCAAAGACCCCAGGCTGTCGGTGCTACCCCTCGATCAAGATTGGCGCCAGAAACAAGTGTTACACATTGCGCATGGCCTAACGTGGAAACGATGTGTCACGTGATGTGAAGGGCTGTTAGGCGACGACAGAACGCTTACACATTGAGGGAGGAAACGAGGGGGCGGCAAACTTCGAGTTCAACGCCTTTTTTACCAGAGTATGACTGAGAACGCCGAGGTAGGTCATCAGGGAAAAGAGGCTTGTTGCAACTGGGTTCTTCTAGCCGATGAGGGCCGGGCACTTGGGAGGAAGGCCGTCACCGCATCGTGTTGAGCGCCATTCCCATTCGGGACTAGTCGACACGGCCATGTGTCCCCCAAGTCCTCATTTATGAAAACAAATGACGTCTAAGTAGCATCGCCTCGTACACATTTGAAATTCTCTGAGCATGCGGCCTCGCCTTTTTCGCATTCTGGGCGCCATTCCTCGGCTGGGAAGCATGAGGAGGAACCGTGGACCTCCGTCACCGCAGCCTTGACCTTCCCAACCAGCGACGTCTTGACCAGTAAGCATCGAACCCAAGGGCTTTGCTGCCCTGGATTACGCTTGGCAGCGGTGCGGTTGATAGAGGGAGCGAAATCATGCATGATGAGCTTCACTCTCGAAGAGATTTGCTTAGAAGATTCAATCCTAGCGAGATTGTCTTGGCGTCGTGGTGCCAGAGGTCTACCGAGGTCCGGTTGGCGGTGTGAGATGCCGTTTCGGACCCAGATCCTTATCTCCGGCCGTTCCTCACCCTGATTCAACCATCCGCTTCGAGTACAAAACCCCGGCTTCGCAAAGATGCAGCCGCTCGCCTCACTCCTCTTCTCAAAACTCTTTTTGACACTGCAAGCCAGTCGCCGGTGATCTTCAAGCAAAACAGGAGCGTCCGAACGAACTCCCTTCCCAATGCCCTTTGGATTTTTCAAAGGCATCGCGGCGGATGTCAAACTCTCAGAGTCAGTGTCTACCACCTTATCTGTGTCGATGGGACAGGTCTAACGATGGTTTTTTTTTTTTTTTTTTTTTTTTTTGCTTCCTACCCAGAGACGAATACGTAAAGAACGAGAAGGAGCGCTCTGTTCCATTCTCTGTCAACCCGTTCCGAGAACCTCAAGTAACGAAGCAAGAGGGAGAATCTAACAGCGAAGAAGAGAGTGAACGACCTCCTGAATGGCTAGAGCTGGTGCGGAAGATCCTTGCCTCGGCGTGATTCGGATGGCTGACGTGTCTTCTTACCAGGCTGGGGACCTCGCCTGGACAGCGAGTTTCTCCTCCCTAACGTCTAACACCACCGTCACGGAGCCCATCTCGGTGTGGAACTATGCAGTGTTCTTCGCTTTGACCTGGCACCTTTGGGCTACACAAGTGAGTGAGATGATCCGCTACTAAGTCCTGGCGCACTCGAAGATCTAGGGGCTGATAGCCGGTCCCCGCGTGACCAGACCACTTACGATATCAAGTATTACACAAACGACTGGTGGCACCGAGCTCTGTTCGCGTCTCAGCTCGGCATCTACGCGATCCTCGCTGCGTTCTCAGGTTCCTTCAACGTAGGATGGGAGGTCGACTCCGACGCCATGGATCCCTTCGTTGGCAACAACACCGCACTCACCGGTCAAGCCATTCGTCAAAACGAAGTGAATTCCATGACCAAAAGCTTCAGAGGTGTCAACATTATTCTCTTCCTCAGCCGGTTACTCCTGCTTGCACAGTACCTTAGAGGTTTGTATCTCGGGCCAGCTCCTATTCGTGCGTATGGAAAGCTGACCGCGTATGTGGTCCTCGACAGTCATCTGGTACCGTCGGAAGAGCAAACAATTCTGGACTTGGCGCTTTTACCTACCGCCTGCCTCAACCTTTGTAGCGGCCTTGATCTTCCTTGGCTGCTTCATTATGATCAAGGGAAGCGACGGGTCCAAGTCGGTGGCTGTAACTCAGCTTTCTCTTTGGGTAAGATCGAAGTGACTACAAAGCTTAATCCACTAATGAGTTAACAATCGAACCCCAGGCACTGGCCATTGCTATGCAAGTCCTGGCGTCTGCTATCACCCCGGAAGACGATGAAACCATTTTGAAGAGCAAGGCTACCATGGCGCCTAGATTGTCAACTCTTACCGTGATCATTCTGGGTAATATAGTCTCCTGTTGAGCTAGACGATTTTTAATAAGTCTTCGGCTCTATAGGTGAGGGTCTCAACGGGATATGCGGCACCCTCCGACATAGTATCAACTCGTTAGGCCTGACGCCCACGATGGTTGGGGAGGTTATAGCGTACGCCTGAGTTTTATCAATAGTCGGTTTAGAGATCATGAGTCTGTCTCATACCGCTTCTTCTAGGATACTGCTCGTTCTCTACTTCATTTGGCTGCTATACTTTGACGGTAAGCATGCACCCACGGCGTCTTCACTCTTTGACAGTTACTAATCGAGTAACGTTAAAGGTTTCCGAATCAAGAACTCAACCAGCAGAGCCCTCGATGAGCTATGGCTATGGTCACATTTTCCCTTGCATCTCAGTCTGATAATGATGCTCGAAGGAATCAAGAATATTTTCCGTAGGCCGACCTTTTATCTTAACGCCAGATCCCTTCCTCATACATTACCCCTTTTATTTTCCCAAAGTCTTCGGTAACGTCACCGGGGCGAGCACAATTTTGCTTGAAGCCATCGGTGAGGTTATAACCTATAACCAGCAAACCCAGGAATGGCCGGATCACCCCCGACTGGAGGGCCTTTTGCTGGTGAGAACCTCTGTTGCTGATGAAACAACTGCGCATAGCTAGATGTTGACCCCCAAATTAGCCTTTGAAAATGAGTTGGCAGCAAGAAGTTCTTGACCTGGACGCGACTATTGCAAACGCTCCAGATGATGATGGAGTCGCCGCGTGGGCACAACTTATCCGATGGCTGTACACGGGTGTACACGGTGTCTATCTGGTACGTCGCTCAGACAGACTCCGAACTCTTACTGCCTTTTTTCATTCTAACGATTGGTTCGGCAGTTGTTCAACGAAGAACCCGACCCAGAAGCAGAATTCAAGTTTACCAGCTATAGCTCGAACAGTGAACATACTTATATGATTTGGCGAAAGTAATAAGTTCTGAAATCTTTCATTGCATAGATGATACCACAATCTACAATGATTTCTTCCAAGATGACGACGCATCAGACGTGGGTAATGCAATATAGCCGAGCTGTCCTACTTGCTGAATATCGATGAAACCCTGGGTACCCTCTAGCCAGATTGGTTCACCCGTTACAACGAACTTATGGCGTACACTGGGCACTGGCTTGTTGCGGTTTCTGGGACATTGCTCATATGCATGGCCATCGTCAATGTTATGCAACGCCATCCCAGAAATCGCTTTGCCTGGGGTTATGCTCTCAACCGAGCTGCAATCGGAATTATACTCGTTTTAGTCGGAGGCTCAACGAGCAACCTCCAGGGTAGCGAGACGTGGCTCTATTGGATGTAAGTGTCACTGTTCGTTATCCTCGGAGAATTGGCCGTCCTTATTCAAAAGCATACGTGCTCGCTTTCTAGGATTCCCACTGTCACAATCTTTTACGGCCTTGCTACTGTAATTGACTTGGTCATCCTTCGCTTCTCAATCCGCTCAATCCGGAAGAAAGAGGATGATTTTCGTGGTCCCAACATCGACGCCCGTGGGGAAAAGGGTGGTCATGAGAGCGGCCGCGGCGTAAACCTGCGACAGCTCTCCGAACTATCGTACGGTCAAACTCCCTTACGACAGAGGGATGTGACAGGATCTTCAAGGTCTGCGGCGGAGAAGACATATCCTGCGGAGGAAGTGTTCGACCCTTACACAGAAGCAGGTGTCCCATACCAACCTCATAGGCAGGGATCGAGAGGGAGCTCTAGTGATCCAACGACGCAATCCCTCCTCGGTAGGGAACGTGAAGGAGGTATGTTGAACCTCCTGTCCTAGTGTGAGGAGGACCGCACTTATAAATAACTACCTAGGTTACTAACCTCCGTCATACTATACCTCGAACGGACTGATTGTGATATATTGTGATGCTCCCCAGGCCTATCTCAGACCATGTAGTTACTTTTCTTCGGTGATATACTTTTTTTTTTGTATGCGGATGGACTGCTGGACTCAGCTTTGGGTGCTACGCGCGACAACCCGATAGTCCGCCGCCAAATCAAGCGCTCAGATATGAAAACCATAGGAGATGAACGAGAAGTTTTAAAGGAATTCAAGTATCCTGCCATATATATAATGTCATCATCATGTTTCGAGGATTCAATTCGTGTTTGGCACAAATATCCGTCCAGTCACGTGCACCCTCGCAGAAGTCACACTCGTTGACGCCGCCCGTTAGTGTTCTGCTTGACCACGAATGTTGATCAACGATACAAATGTCTCAAGCTCGAAGGTCCTCGACACTTCTTCCCTTCCAACCGCAGAGCGGGACCTATGAGTTGAATACGAGGTTGGCTCTTAGTCTCGGCCCGTAGCCCGACTCGCTGACTAAAGAGATCATGCCGATCTGTGGCTTCTCAGGTGCTCGAATATTTTGGGCAGTTCGAAGGAACCAGCAACTAAGAAACCGAACACGAGCCCTCAAGCCCATATACAGCGCTACTCCGCTTGAACTAACCGAACAATGAAGGGCCGCCCTTTGGCAGGAAGATTCGAGGTGGCTTAACCATGATCGTTGGGGCCTCATGCTAGCATACATGCATCAGTCAGCAATCGACCGGAGCCGCTGGCTTCTCGTCGTGGCTGCGGAGCGAAGGGACTCCTCATGACTCACGGAAGCGTTTCTCTCGCTACCGGCGCGTCAGGGACTCGTCCCAAGGCATGGGGGGTTATATAAGGGAGCCAAGTTCAACGGGAGACAACCAGCCAACCGCAAAACATCATGCCAATCAACGTAGCAATTGCAGGCGCCACGGGACATCTAGGTACGTTATTGAGTTTTTCCATAAGCGGGAACAGTATTTCATTCTTATTTCTTTTGGAACAGGTCCGAACGTCGTCCGAGCCTTCCTCGACCCCTCTGTTCACCCGTCCCAAGTGAACCGTGTTGTTATATTCACCAGGAGCGCTACTTCAGCAGCTGCTCAAGGCCTCAAGGACCTCGGCGCAGAGGTCATTGAAGGGGCTCCAACCGTTGAAGGCTTCAAGGGCATCGATGTGTTTGTCAGCGTCTTAAACGACCGAGTTCCGATCGATGCAAGGGACACCTACGTGCAAGCTGCTATCGAAGCTGGCGTAAAGGTTTACTTCCCAAATGAATTTGTCGCGTATGTGTTTTCTATGTGCTTTCGTGATTTCTTTGGTCATAACACCGTATCCACAGTGATCCCCGTGTCCTCGACTTCGAACATCCCGTTTACAAGATGAAGGTCACTCACGCAAA
Source organism: Tulasnella calospora MUT 4182 (assembly GCA_000827465.1). Classification (NCBI taxonomy): domain Eukaryota; kingdom Fungi; phylum Basidiomycota; class Agaricomycetes; order Cantharellales; family Tulasnellaceae; genus Tulasnella; species Tulasnella calospora. The sequence goes on from KN822972.1 coordinate 201,865, forward strand.
CAATGCCCGTGAAAAGGGCTCTGGAAAGACAAAGGTCATCTCAGTCTACCCAGGACAGTTCCTGGAGTACCTTTTCGGGGCGGGTGTACGTCCCCCCATCCGTTTTCCCCGTTTGCCTCGACCTAACGTTTGTATCGTATCCTCGAAGGCCTTGATTGGACTCGATACCAGTAATCGCACGTACACTGTCGCCGGACAACCAAATAACAAGTTCAGCGCCACCAGTACCGCCAACGTCGGGTCAGCACTCGTGAGGCTCTCGATTCTCGCTTTGGAGAACCCAGCTGCCGTTCCCGACCATATTCGGCTCAGCGGAGACGCGGTGTCTATTGCCGACCTAGCCAAGATAGTCGGTGAAGAGCGCGGCGAAACCATCGAAGTCAAGACCACTGACGCGGCTGAAACCAAGCAAAAGTTCATCGATAACCCAGCAGATCTACTTTCACTTGTTAAGTAAGCTCATCCCTTCGCCAGCAGTTCAGCCACGTGTGTTACTCATGTGCTATGATAGATACGTCTTTGGAAGTGGCCTCATGGATTTCTCCACCAAGAACGACAACGAGTTGGTCAACCCTGGAGAGTCTCTGTGGAAGTGGAAGACGGTCAAAGACGAGGTGAAGGAGAACAAAGGGGTTTACCGCCCTAACCCTACGAATTAGGTTCCGGGAATGGTGATGTATGGTTGTAGGAATCAATGTAAAATCTGTGTTTACTGGGGCCGACCGATCACTCCGGCTGCAGCCTGAACGGGTTACAACATAGAGGGCAACCAACTCAACACCACGTTCGCAAGTTCGACGAGAGCCTTTTTCTAACACATCAGTCAAGGCTTCGGGTGCCTGGCTCCGTAGGATCAAAAATCTGCGTGCTATACAATCGGTGCTCCATTTTGGACTATCTATCACTGATAACAACATAACAGAAGGCTCACAGATACCCCTGTTCGGGTCAGTAACTCAAGGGCATGCGATACACACCCCCAAGGTAAAAAAATCACTTATCAGCAATCCGCCTGAAGGGAAGCCAAAGAGTATACAACCACTCCCGCAGCGTAGCACTCCATGCGACCAAAGCGACCCCGAAGCAAGTGAATGCCAGAATTATATGGAACCGACAGCCTCGAGAGGCGTTTCTCATTTGGAAAATTTGAGCCAGAAATTTCTCTGCGGCGATTTCTCCTTCTGTATGGCCGATACTGGAGAAGAGCTTTCGAGCCTCAATCCAACGCTCCTCGGCGGCTCTGGTATCCTGGAGGGCCATAGAGATTTGGCCGAGGGATATTAGCGTGCCTGCCGTTGGGATCCCTTGTCCAGATCGACGGAAGTATTCCATGGCTTCGCTCAAGCACATCTCTGCTTGTGGGTACTTATTTTGGACCACGTAAGTGCGCCCCAGCTCATGAAGAGAGTGTGCTTTCCCAGTCACGTTCTCGATTCTGGTATAGACTTCTAGAGCCCTAACAAAGAATGCCTCCGCTGCAGGGTACATTTCCTGCGCTCTGTTGGTATGCCCAAGCCCGAGCAAGGCATTTCCCCGTCCCAATTCGTAATTAAGACTGTCTGAGACTGCCAGTGCCTCGGAAAACGACGCGTTCGCCTCGGAGTACTTTAATGACCCAAGACTAGCTTCTCCTAATCCGTTCAATGCGTTGACTCTTCCCACATCGTCCCCAATGCGTCTGTAAACCTCTAACGCACTGGAAAAGGCGTTCTGGGCCTCAGCGTACTTGGACTGGACTCTGTAGGTTTTCCCAAGTCCAATCGTGGCCTTGCCCTTCTCCAATTCATTCCCGATTCGAGTGGAGATCTCCAAGGCGCGAGAGAACGCCGCCTCTGCCTCGTGGAACCTCGACCGAGCGCGACATGCTTCGCCCAGGCCGTTCAGAGCGCATGTCTCTCCGACTTTATCACCAAGTTGCTCGTAAATTTGGATTGCTTCGGAGTAGAGCGACTCCGCTTCTGAGACGCTTGATTGCATACTGCGAAGGTTCGCCAGTCCAAAGAGGGCGTTCCCTCTTCCCTCGAGGTTGCCAACACGTGTGAAGACATTCAACGCCTCGCGGAAGAGGAGATCCGCCTCTTTGTACCGGGAAAGCACGCGGTAGATATTGCCCAATCGAATCAAGGTGTTGCCTTGCCCTACTTGATTGCCGACGCCTTTGTAGACCTCCACAGTGTGGAATAGATACTTTATTGCCTCGGGGAACTTGAGTTGCGCTTGACAGACGTCTCCGAGTTCCTCTAGGGCCATCACGAGACCACTTTGATCTTGGATGCGTGCATAGACTTCGAGAGCTTTAGATAAGTGCTGTTCAGCCTCGAAGTGCTTTGATAGCATATGTTGAACTCGCGCTAGTCCGAGGTAGGAACGAGCCACGCCCCAATCATTGCCGATGTGGTTGAATATTTTCAAGGCCTCAGAGGTATGCTCTTCAGCATCAGATGTGCGGGACATTCGACGGAAAACGTCTGCAAGTCCAAGCAGGCCTGCACCAATCACTTTGAGGTCCTGTGTCCTTCTCGCCAAGTCTAATGCCTCTCTATACGAATGCATTGCCGACTCAATGTTACCTTGAGCCCAATGCATTTCACCCAATTTGAGTAGGAGGGCTGTCGACCGGACCTCGCGGTTGCTCCCCCGTAGTGTGGGTGAAGGTTGGGTCGACGTCTAGGATCGATGTTAGCGCGACGGATACGGGGAGTGACCCAGACAAGCTCACCATCCCTTGAAGATTCTCCTGGCATTGTGAAGCGCTTGGTCGTTCTTCTGGTGTCTGCTTCCAGCAATTCATCATAAGGTCGCAGAGAGCTAGCACCTGAGGCTGTTGGGTATCATCCTCGATTGCGGGAAGCCTTCCGGTGACGATCCTAGATACAATGCTGCCCGTATGTTGAACTTGAGTGAAGGGAACATCCTTGGTCAAAACCTGAAGAAACCCTATTAGGCGTACCATTACAGCTAGGGCGCTAAAGGTACGGGGAACTGACCTCCCAGCAAATCCAGCCAAACGCCCAAATGTCGGACGGAAGACCCAGATTCTCATCTACCAACACTTCGGGTGCGGCCCAACGGAGCGAATACTCCGGTCCGGTCAAGACCAACGAGCCGGATGAGCGAGAAAACTCAACTGTGAGAGGGTCAGGACAATCGTTGTCAGACTCTGAACCGTCGTCGCCCCCTGCCCCTGGTTCAGCATCCGCCGAACTCGGTGCATTCAGTTCCAGTAATCTGGCAGATCCGAAATCCGTAATTAGAGCTCGGCAGTCTACGTTGATGAGAATGTTTTCCTAGTTTATACCAGAAATCAGCTGCATTGAAAGGGATCCTTTGTTCCCAAGCTCACCGCCTTTAGATCCCCGTGACAGATAGGAGGTCTCTGGGCATGAAGATAAGCGATACCCTCCGCAACATCTCGAATCTAGACCAATGACTCAGCTGCGATATATTACCTAGGATTCTTCGGGCTAAACTTACTAGCGATATGCATTCGGGGATCTCCCAGTCCGCTGATGCGATAAATTCGTGAAGATTTCCGTTCCGTTCCCAAGGCAAGACAAGCCAAGCAATTCCGTCGCCTTCAGCCTCAACAAACCCAGCTAACTTAACGATATTCGGGTGAGACACTCTTTTCAAAAGGCCGACTTCATGAGTGAATCCCTGGAAAACAGTTCAGTCGAGACGGAGTGAAATTGAACCAGCCGGTACGCACGGTGAAGCTCCTCGTCGTATTATTTCCTCCGTCAAGATGCATTCTTTTCACCGCAAGGGGTCGACTTGCACTAGCCGGATCCTCGTTTGGCGACGAAACAACGAAGGCAAGGTCTCGCTCGCCTTGCCCACCACGTGTTACAAGGCCATGAGGCGCGATTCTAATGTCATTGAAGTTGATGCGTAGATCGTTACACTGGTCTACAATCTCTCGCTAGTAAATTAGGGCGAAGTAAGTATCTCTAAGATGGCGATCGTCCTTTACAGTAGACTTACGAGGGACATGTTTCGAAGTGTTAATAGTTGTCGGGGAGACCCTTCCGCCATTCTTTGCCTTGAAACAAAGCTGCTTACAGCGGAGGGATGAGCGAACTCTTTAGACGTCTCATTTATATGGTCGGTCTCTCGATCGGACGACTAGAACGGAAGTACTTCTGGGAATGGGAAGCGGGGCGGTCGGATGACTGTGACTTGAGAACGGAAGAAAGGAAGAAAGGAACAAGGGGGCCTCGATTTTGCCCCAGCGATTCGGTAGGAAAGACTCTTTTTTGCACAATACGCCGAGCCGGATAGGTGCATCCCCCTGGTGGAGGTACTGCGGGACAGAGACTTTCTAGAAAGCTCGGATTTTCTATCTTTCGTTGATGGCGCCATTCGAGAGCAATGCTTTGTCCGCGCGCGTTTGACACGCCCCTTTATGGTTTGCAGTTGTCCGCGCTTGCACTCGCCGAAAGACAAAGGCCCTCAAAGGCCTTCGCAGATGATTCTAACTGAAACCTTCAACTTTTTGACTTTGTCACGAGGCTGTTGGTTCCGGCTTGTCCGGTCCAACAATCGGGAACACCGGGGAAGGTTGAGGAATAATGGGCACATGAAGTCAGATTTGCGCCTCAGACGTCCTTCCGTCCCTTTCCGTCTCCGGGTCGACGAGAAACACCTGCTAACTGTTCCGCGCTAAACTCCAAAATAGCTTGATGCTCATGGTTCTTCTATGTGCCGGAACGTCGAACAAGTCCTCATAACTCAGTTCTTCGCTGCAAACCTGGTAGCCAGTATCACAATATGTGAAGTAAATTGTGGCGGTGGAAGATCGAAGATTACTGGACATGAGCAAGTAGCTCCGTTGTAAAGCCGATCATCGATCATGAAGCATTCTTGGCGTCCGCCAAGTCCCAGCTATCGAAAGCTTGTGCTGAAGGGTGAACAACTTTTCCAGTTGCCGAAACTCACATGTTTTCTTACGAAGATTGAAGGGGTTAAACTTCCAAAGTCTTTTTTTTTTTCTCCTCGCGATCGCGTGTTGAGCCAGAGAGAAAACCGATATTTACGAGATCTAGAGGGCGAGCAAGAAGAAGGGTACTTGTTCCTCCCTCCCCTCCCCCAAAGACACGAATACTCTGGCGAGTAGTATGGCAACTTTAACATTCGGGCGTGCTAGTTTCTAGAAATTCGTGAGGCAACGATTTGGGGCACGAACAATGTCATTGGGGAGGACTCGAGGGGCCATTCGCTCAGGTGCTAGCCAACTTGAAGGGTTACCGTGCGCCCCTTCAGGTAAGCAGCCTCTGGATTGACCCTGCCTTGAAAAGAACCTGGCGTTGTACAGCTCTCCAAAGACGCAGTCCTGTGCAGCAGAGGTATCACCAAGAAACTTGAATACGGCGATGCAGAGTTGGTGGGAAGAAAGCGTGGAATCAGACTGCTTAGGCTGAGATAGTCATAGGGAACGCAGAGCGGACTTTCCCCGGCCGTCCTTACATTCGGTACCATGGGGATGAGCTAAAGGCTGGAATAAGAGTTTCTTCCACATTGCGTTGGTACTAACAAAGCGTTACGGCAATATCGATTGGCATTCTGATTAGTCCGACTTCAAGATATATGCAATTTTAATCTGGACTAGGTGCGAAATTCGGTGAGAACAGCAGACCGACAGAAGGAAGAAAAGGGAGCGAGCGAGTTAAGACAATTTAACGGCATTGGTAGAGGACGGTAGTGGGCTCCTTTCGAAGGAGGGCCGAGAAATAAACTTGTCGTGCAGCACGGAGAAACCAAGCCGTGAGCTATGTTCACTCCTATGTGCAATTGCAAGTGACCGGTACTGGCTGGCACTTACGTCTCGATGAGGGCGCTCATTGTTCAAGGAAGTACGAGGACCTTCGGGGTGGTGAAGGAACTTGGCCGGTCTCGTGGTCTGGCGCTCGTTTGGTATGAGATGCTTGGAAGAACCCTACGGACAAGGGACGCGGACGCGCAATGCACCCTGGGTCTGGGTGTGCTGCCACAGATACTGCGTATGGCTTGGTCCTCCTACGGTCGTATTTCCTCAGGGGGAATCTGGACGACGAAGTACGAAGCAACAACCTGGGCGTTCAAAGTAACATGACGTCATCAATTCATATTTCTCTGGTCCCTGATCAGCGTCGGCGGCATATCCTAGTTTCAGGAATCACTCTATCGAAGCTGCTCATAGATCCTCGAGTGATTCACATAGCATCACGGTCTTCACGACCTGAAGAAGTGCGGCGTAGCCGATTACTCAGGGAGGGCAAGCACCGTCGGGGTTAAACATCTTTGGGGTTTCAAAGGACTGAAGAAGACTTGACGAGTGCGTCAAACACGGAGCTGCCTTGCTTGCGTCCAGGTTCTTCGAAGTACTAACCCCTAAGGTCAGCTTCTGTTCGAAAGGTCTTCGGCGCCTCACAGCATCGTGTTGTGATAATTAAAGCAATCTCTCGTCACAGACCGCTGCGCCTCAGGTAGCCACGGAGCTGGAACGCTTGCGGACCGAGAATTTATCGCTGCCGCCCATTATGATTTAGTCGGAATAGATATTCCACGCACTCCGGCATTAAGGCGTCTTCATAATACGACATTTCGGGGGTAATGGGCATGCTCACGCCGCACCGTGTCGGGCAGAGCAGGCCGATCGTTGAACTCTGTTTCACGGGAACCGCCCCTTTCGGATCTGGCCAGACTTTTGGCGTGCAGACCTAGGCTCAAGATCAGAACGTTGGACCCACTCGCCTGCGGCCTGCTAGCGAACGTCGTGCCCCCCTCCCCAAACCAAGACGAGGACAGATGATATTCTTTATTATTAAAAATAATTAGGAGAGGAAATGACAGTGAAATTTACGATAACTTTTTATTAGTAGCCCAATCATAAATTAGTCCGCGAGCGTCAAGCCAATCCAAATACCGACTCCAGATACCTCGAGATTTCTTCAAACCCGTGGGCGGATTGGTCTTGTTACCCGACTCTACTCCGTTCTTGAGCAAACTGTCTTCAAAAACAGCAGCGGCCTCAGTCGCGATATCGACCGCGATGTCAAACTTGACGTTTTTGGCACCAGCGCCTGCCCTGGCAGCGGCCAGCCCAGCCCCCTCCACGTATCCAACACGGCCCTGCCTCAGTGTTTTGGCATTGCCCACAATGAAGAGAGCCCGCTTCGCCCGAGTGAGACCGACGTTTAATCGCCTGCGGTCCGCCAAGAAGCCAATGTATCCTGACGGGTTTGAGCGGACGGTGGAAAAAATGATGACTTCCTTCTCCCGTCCTTCGAACCCGTCTACGGTTTTGACCTCGATCGACTCGGTTTCAGCCGCACGGAATTCGCCCAAGGACTCGACGAACCGCTGGTGGGGGGCGGAACCTGTTTTCAACAACCGACCCAGACGGATGATCTGTGCAGCGTAAGGAGCAATCACGCCAATGGATTCGCCTCGCAGGGTCTGACAAGAACAGACGGAAATTAGATTAGACAGATTAGCTAGATGAGGTTGAAGCTCGCTTACGGGGTTTTGAGCAAGCAGGTCTTCGATGAGGTCGCAGACGATCCCAGCCTCTGCCTCGTTGACGCGACTCTTGTCGCGCCTATTCTCTCCTCCAGAGTGATGGATAAAGACCATCGAAGGAACATTGCTAGTTTTAGTCTCAGAATCTTCCGAAGCCACAGCCTGCAGGTGCTTCGAAGTGGGTGGACTAAGTCGCTTGTGAACTTGGCCGAGCGAATCCACCACGCCGTCGCGCAACGTTCCATCGTAGAATTCCTTTGCCGGGAACGCTGCGATATCGGGATGCATGCGATATTGCTGATCCAGCATTACGGTTGGCACGGCTTAGAAGCGAGAGGCAAATGTCAGGTGGAGGCTTATTAACGTACTCAACAACACACGAACCTTGTTCATTAATTAATCTCTCGAAAAGGCTCACGCCCAAGCCATGCTCCAAAGCGTCGGGACTAGTGATAATCGGCGGTAACTGCTGGTGATCACCGATTAACGCAAGATGTTCACACTGGACAAAGGTAAAATAAGCGCCTTTGAGCAAAATTAGCCAACCGCGAATACTCTTACCCCTTTCATCAACGGGATCAGGGATGCCGGCTCCGTGCACATTGAAGCTTCGTCCAAGAAAACAACGGGAAAATCGATGACGTGTAGCGTAATAGATGCTGCGCTGATGCAAGTAGTGCATATCTAAGTTGAAAGTTGATCTGAGCAAGCTAGAGTCGAAACAATACGCGTTGGACTCACGACGTCAGCAGAATGGGTTATTTCATGCAGCATGGTCATGCGAACTTTGTAAATCGCGGATTCTTTTCGTCTGATTAGTGCTTGGATTGCCTCTACAAAGTGCCGAGAAGGCTTGATTAATGAAGATCCCAAGGAGTAAGAGATGAGGCAGCCTTACCATATTTTACTTTCATTTTCAACATTTTTGAAGAATCATCCCTGACCTCCTGAAGCTTTTTGTGTGTTTCGTCTCGGCGTTCCTGGAGTCGTGGCAGATCCTTCATCAGCTCGTCTAGCTCTGGTTTAAGGGGGTGGGCTTCCATTTTGGCCTCCAGCGAGTACTGCGCGACCGATTCCTTGACCTTCCCGGGGGATGCAACGCGTAATGGGTTGACGCCAGCTGCGACAAGGGCTTCGAGGAGATTGTCTACGGCAACGTTGGTATACGTGCAGATGAGAATGGGCTGCGGAACTTGAAAATGGGCCTTGAGGATTTTAACAGTTTCGGCAATCGTCCGAGTCTTCCCTGTCCCGGGTGGCTAAAGAGTTGGGCAGACGTTCATTTCGGAGTTTCTGTTTGCAACAAGCGGAGATGCACTTACACCCTGGATTAGGCTAATCTTGTTGCCAATCATTAATGCGATGGCCTTGATCTGGCTTTCATTGAGGTCCTTGAGGACAGGATCGCCAGGAACATGGATTGGTGATGGCCGTATGTAACGATGAGCCCAGCTTTGGACCAAATGATCTTCAGAGAATGCACCCGACTGGGTTATAGCAAGCGCCTGTTTTCCGTTGCCGGATCCTTCCAGAGCCGGATTACGGAATTCCTGTAACAGGACGTCCCGGAGAAAGGTACCCAGTAGGATGGGCTCTCGCGTGGCGGAGCCACTGGGAGCATTGCCAAGGTCTACACCGAGCGACCGGACAGCTTCAATCATGCGTTGTGAGGCTATATCGGAGGACCAAAGATCCAATCTATGTAGGGTCAGATCAGTCTCTGAGGGACCGGAGCGAAACACCCGACATACTGATCATAAGAGTCCAGTTCGAATCTCTCGTCAAACGTAATTTTGATCTTTGTATCCGACACTTCTATAACGGAGCCAAGGTAGGGTTCGAACTTGTCTTGAGGCTTTAATGATGCCGACAACTGGACTTGGTGGCCTCGTCTGCAGATAACGAGTGACATTAAGACTCGATGAATTTGGGTAACAAGAAAGACACTCACTCGAACCGGTTCCATCCAAACTTCTCCCCAGGTCCAAGAGAAAAGACCGCTACCGGCCGGCCAAAAAAGGTCGCCTTTTGCCAAAATCCGCTCAGGCCAGCAATACGATAGCCTTCTTCTATAAGGCGCTCTTTCGACCATTCTCGGAGACGTTCCTCTAGAACTGCATCGCTTGCCAGTTGTTCGAGCTTGATGAGCGGAAGAAATCTAGAAAGAAACGGTTAACAATGCCCTCACGTCCAGAAAAGGAATAGACACACCTGGACTGATAACTTTTAATCTCTCCATAGTACGGTTCTCCTTCTGTGACTTGAGTAATACCGGGTTTGAATCGGTTTTTCGTCTTCTGTGTGAACCACTGTTCGGCCTTCTGAGGCGAGAGTCTGGATATCGCGCGACTTCTCCAATCATACCGAGATGGTTGAGCATTGTCCATATCTTCGTCTGCTAATAGGCCAGCTTCTCCGTCATCTTCTTCCTGCAACAGGGGTATCTCGGCCACATTATTCGCTGTCGAACCACGTAGAATGCGCTTCTTGGGCCGGGCCACGGGCCCCGCGAAGGAGAGCGTGGTGGATGGTGGCTGTTTACTTGCTTGGTCCCAGGTTGCCACAGGTTGCGCCCTCAAGAATGGAGATCCCGGGTTCGGAGAGTTTCGCTCCATGAGTGTCGCGAAATGGTCAAGCTCGTCATATGCCGCAGCACTAAACGCGCCTGGAGGCTGACGCCGAGTGCTGGGCCCAGCCACCGGCCACGGGGTAATGGGTTCTTGTGGTCGCGTTTTTTGAAGCGCGGCGTAACTGTATTGTCGGGTTGAACGCGTTTGAGATGAATGAGGAAGTAGAATTGGCGTTGAAAAGTAGCGAAAGCGACCGGAGCGAGGTTGAATCGCTGTGGTGAAAACCTGGCTTTGCAGGGATTTGGTTGGTAGCAAAGCCATGCTTGGCTGCTTTGCAGGAGAAGATATAGAGGCTACGAGCCTCGTTGGGTGAGGCGTTGCAAATATTGAGAGCTTGCCAGCGACGGTTGAAATTGGGATTTATTGCGCGTAGACAAGCAGTGTTTGTTTGTTTGGGGTTTATTTTCAGGTTCAACCATGTCCTCGCCCAACCTGTTGAATCTCATTGCCCTTCCATCAGAGATTTTGGATCTGGTTGCAAGCCAGATGCGGAAGAAAAAACACCTCCTGAATCTTGCACTTACCCACACTATACTTTGCGATATTGTCATTCCGCGTCACTTGTATCGTCAAATCAGCGTTTACGGACGAAACTCCGCACGATGGAGTCATCTTCTGGCAGATCCGCAACGCCTCCGCAGTATTAGAAATCTGCGCATAATTTCTCATACTACGTACCAAGTCTCAGGTCATCTAGTCCTGACGAAGGGAGGAGAGCCACTCTACAAGGCTATCACTGAGATGCCGGGTCTCAAACAGCTCGCCGTGTGTCACCAGCCCAATCCAGCCAAGTTCCAATCCAAAGCATTTGATGAAATGCTCTGGGGGACGGTTATACGAGTTTGCTTGGCTATGGAGGACTTCTGTTTTAGTGGCGGATGGAACTGCCTCTACTGCTACGAAACCGCGTTCGGGAAATCCGAGTCAAACGTGAGCAGCCTTATTCCTTCCAGACCTATCTGGAATCACTGAACTAGCTTCGTAAACAGATCTGGTTTCTCGGCTCTTTGGAGTCTGTAGACCTCGAGCTACGCTGCAGCCCTGGTGGTGGGAAACGAGATCACAAGTACGACTTCTCCCCTGTGTACAGCATGCTTCTCCGCTGCCCCACGCTGAAGCGACTCTCCCTAACCTACGACAACATGCATTGCAATATTCTTGAAATTCCAGAATTACTCTCTCTCCGGTTCCCGCACCTCAAAACCCTCCGTTTGACTTCGATCGCCTTCGGGGTGCAAACGGCCTCGTTGCTCTCCTCTTTCATTTCAGCAAATCCGTCCATCATCGACTTTCAATACCTACCTTCTACTGCTCTTACGCTGGACTCAACTCTAGCGCCCTGTAGCATGGATGTCCTTAACTGCCTGACCTCTCTCGAAGGCACCTTGAAAACCTGCGAGAGGTTAATTGGAGCCGCCACACCTACCAAGTTGAAGCACCTGTCAGTGACGTTGGAAACCGCAGAATTTGGAGCTTTGGTAGAGTTTATCTGTTGGCCTGGATCCTTCTTAGAAAATCTCTGTCTCTACTTTAAAGACGTGGGTCAGTTCGACTGGGTACTTCTGACTGACTCTATCCGATCGAGTTGCACTCACCTCCGACGACTGAGGATCCAACAACCTGAGCCCTATGGGCACGCCGACTCATCGAGAATTTTATCAATGGTGAGTTTTCCTTAATACTCTCTTTTTTCTTACTTTAATATATGTTCTCAGAGCGATATCGCCTCCACACTCACTGGATACCACGAGCTATCCGTATTCGATATTCCCTGTTTCATTGCTGCCATGTGCGGCCTGTCATACTACCGTCACTTTAATTCCATCAATCAATCTGAGACACGTGAATCAGTCTTCGGCAGGGAACTCAAGTGGCCGCGGTTCATTCGGACAACAGGCTCGGGCGTGAAACTCGCCGTGGTCAATGGCTCGAATCCAACGGAATCAGAGAAAGATGACCTTCAAATCAAGATTAAATCGCCTGCAGACGAGCAGAAGACTTGCCGGACGGCAAAGTGGACGGTGTGGATATACGATGAGTTGACAGAAGATGAGGTATGTCGGTCGACCATAGTGCTGGAAGGGGGTATTAACCCAACACCCACTCCATCTGGGTACCAGTGCTGGCTCGCGGAAACCCACCCCCAAGCATAACCTGGAATGATACTTCAACTTGCTGGATCATACTAGACTTCCTCGCCCGTGGACCTTTGGCCGACTTTCTTAGTCTGCAGCCCATCTCCCATCGAGACACTTGGTCCCAATATGGCAATCTAGCCAGTACTCTAACTTTTTGATTCTCTTTGAAAAGTATTATAATCGCGTGGTTTGTCGAAATCAAATGACGCAAGGAAAAATACGCCAATGAGGCACCTCTGGACCCAAGTCACAAGGCCTGCAAATAGAAAGCGTATTGATCAATTGCTAACGTAACTTAGCTTAGAGGGAGTTAAGAAACTACACACCGTTGAGCATTATATTCTTGGTTAGGACATTTAATTCTGACCTGGATTCGGACCTCACTCGACCCACCCCAGCTCATGACAACCATGGAGGAGTCCAGTCGAAGCGGTAGGCAGCCTGGCTCACGTATGGCAGTAAAGAAAACATAATCTAGTTGGAATCGGAATAAACTGGTCCTTATTAGGCTCGTTTCGGTCTATTATAGGAGACTCTATACCGGATACTCCGCGACCCCCGCACAGCTGCCCCCTGTGGGTTTTCGTGGTTCGTGAGGGTTGTAGACAAGCGATGTTTGTTTGTCGCTTCTCACCCCGAGCTTATCATCTCCTCTCCCATGACCTTGGTTACCCTTCCTACAGAAATACTGGATGACGTCACTGTATTTATACAGCGCCCTCAACACTTACTCTATCTGGCTCTCACTAGCCCTCTCTTCTATCGTATTGTCGTTCCCCGCCACTTGTACCGCCGACTCAGGGACGGCTCGCCATGCAACACCAGCCTATGGCACCATGTCATCGGGGATCCCGAGCGAGGCAAGAGCGTTCGTTATCTGTATATTGGCTTCTCTGGTAAATCACAACGTTGAAACCACCCATTCTTGCCTGACACCTGCGCCCAAGGGAGTCTCCTGACTCGAGCGGTCGGCGGAATGACAGGACTCAGAACTCTGATCATCCAACAATACAATGCGACCATTGCGTTCGATCACTCCTTTTGGGGGACAGTCGGGCAGACTTGTCTGGCACTTGAAAAGCTATACTTCAGTGGAGGACCCAATTGCTTTCAATGCCATCATGCCACCCCAGGAGAATCGACGGATCTTCCAAGCGTAGGTAACTCATCCAGGGGAACCTTTAATAAGTTAATCAGTCCCTCCAAATAGCTGTGGTCCATGGCCAACTTAACCACTGTGAATTTGACGCTCCGATGCAATTGGAATCCTGGCCACCATTTCACCTTCCAACCGGCGCTCGACATGCTCCTTAGGTGCCCCAAAATAAAGCACTTATATCTTTATCATCACGGAGCTCCCGCAGAGGTTCTCAATATTCCCGAATTCTGCTCACTACGGTTTCCAGAGCTCAAAACCCTCTGCCTTACTTCAATCGCGTTCGGAGACCACACACCTTCACTCCTATCTTCTTTCATCTCCGCAAATTCTTCGGTTCAAGAAATTTGGTTTCTTCCTGGTGATCACTTTCTTGTTGACCCGAGACGGGGTTCCTTCAGCACAGCGGTCATCGACCGGCTTGCTTCCATCAACGGGACCGTGGAAGCCATCGCGAGGTTGATTGGATCGGGTACACCCAAAAAACTGAAATCCATGTCCGTGAGCTTCAATGTGGCACAAACGGAAATTGGGTATCAAGTCCTTTCCGCTGCGGGCCCGTACTTGGAAGGACTGACCTTCTCGGTCGTTGGGCGTGAAGGCAATTTGGACTGGGTGTCGCTCACAGACCTGCTCCGTTCGAATTGCCCTGTAGTCCGAAGGTTGACGATACAGGATGACGGAACAGGTAGCCAAATTACGACCCTGCCTGACCTTTCTCCGGTGAGTTTGCGCCAGGGATGATGTTCCATTGCTTCATATCGACCATTAACTACCCAATGACCAAGTCTGCTCTTGCGTCCTCTCTAAGTGGCTTCCAACACTTGCATTCCTTGGCTATTCCTCTATCCATTGCAGACCAATGTGGGGTCCTTTGGAGCACCGAGGATGGTGCGTCGTTAAGGGCTGCTGTGTTTGGAACGGAGCGCCACTGGCCTAGATCCATCGAAGCCTCCGGGGCTTTCAGTGATTCTGTGATCGTTTTTGGTCCCGACTCGAATGACTCCAAGAAGGAGTTTGGCATAATCCTTAAAGAAAGACTGGATGGTTCAGAAGCGAATGAGAGGAATAAGTGGACCCTATGGAGGCATCAAGTCGACCATTCGACCCTTCTGTCGAAGGTGCGTTCTCCAGCCTACTTAATTTTCGCCTCTGATACCAAGGCATTGACTCGAGGTGTTCCAAGTTCTAATTTCGGACGGGTTTTGATGAACGGGGCATCATTTTATCCAATAGGAGAACGCCCGGGTTCGGTAGTCATACCCCTGCGCGGGAACTCCGGGTTTGCCTGTAGGCATACGAATAACTGTCTAGTAGTCCATATCGAGGCGACGAGAGAAGAAAGATACAATTTATTGTACTCATATTGCCTTCCCACCACGCCAGCTCTCCGAGCTACGTGCCAATGTTCCGTCCTCACCGAACGTGCTCCGCCCTGAAGCTGCACCATCATCCTCAACGGACGAAGACTTCCTTCCAAAGTACATAGCTCCTGTATTCGGCATCGAGCCAGGCTGACTGTCGTATCCTCTGGGTTGAGCCCCCCGTTGACCAAAGTGAGCTGGGGCTGGTCTAGATGGTGTTGGTGCCCACGGATTTTCAAAGTTTGTGGGAGAAGAACGGGTCGCGAAAGGTCTTCGTGGCGGTTGTGATGTCGGTAGTGGACTTGGGGAGGGGGCGTAATGCGATGGAGGGGAAGCCGGTGCGTTGGCCGAACGAGCTGTCAAGAGATTTGCGATGCCTCGGAAGGTCGACCCCTCATCAGAGTCGGGCCGTGGCGGTCTCTGAGGGGCTTGGGGAGCGAGGTACCGAGCTTGAATAGTTTGAGAGCTCCTGTGGGTGTCGTCCGAGCGGGCCCTCCTGTGATCCATCACGGGCGGAGGTGAAGAAATAGGGGCAGGGGCTTCACGAGGGTACGGCGGCCTGTCGTCAAACCGGAACGGGTGACCATCCTGTGTCGATCCATACGACTGGAACGTGCTCCGGGACCTTAAGTCATGTCCGTCCATACTCCTACCACTTCTTCCAACAACCTTCATGGTACGAGGCCTACTCTCATAGCTACCAGAGGGCATCCCATTCCCTCGAATGTCTTCGCCACTACTCGAGCTCTCGATCCGAATGAGGGTCTTGGCCGTGACTCTTTCTCCCTCCGTCAACGTGCTATTGGGACGGTATTTCAGATCGGCCAGCTTCTTCCGCTTGGATTTGGAACGGCGCCAGCTGCCTGACTTCTTGGGGAGGGACGCCATTCGTCCCGCAGCAGGGTAGGACGCTGCCAAGTCTGCCTCCGTCATAGAGATTGGTGGTTGTGTCGGATTATGATCCACGAATGTCGGGGAGGAGGCGTATCCGTCATAGGGTATTACAGGTGGGCTAGTGCTTCCAATTCGCACTCTGGTCGCGTTGAATGGGTCTCTGGCGGTCGAAGGGGACAGTAGCCCACCGCTGTTGGGATTGCTGGGATTTGTAGTCACGGTGCCCATGGCATAGTTATACATCCTCTCGGCGTTATCCTTCTCCAAAATCAAACTTGGGTAGCGTTTGTCATCGTTGAATGGATTGGAGTACTCCGTCGAACTGGCCCCGCCATATAAGTCTCTCTCCTTTGCACGACGTCGGAGAAGATAACGGCGGCGGTACAGGCAAAGAGCCGCTATGAGGACGAGCAAAGTACCAGCAATTACGCCCAACACGATACCAACTAAACGAATGGGCGTTAGATACCATCGCTAAAACTTGGGGAATGCACCCACCTATCGCTCCAATGGACATTCCAGACGAACGAGAGGTCGCACCAAGTTGAGCATCGTTCGTCGCTGAGGCTGAACTGGAAGTAGACTCGGTGTAAGTCGGAGTGAGATCAATGGTAGTGGTGGGTGTGAGTGGAGGTGTGGACACGGGAAGGCTGCTGGTCATGTTTCCCGTCGGGGACACGAAAGCACTGAACGTCATGTCCGTAGGAATCGACGTGTTGACGGAGATAGTAGTACTGGCGCTAAGGGTTCCATCGAGGAGTGAGCCAGTGGATCCTGATAAAGTTGAACTATGTGAGCCAGTTGCTGAACGAGAAGTAGTAGTTGAAGGTGAGCGAGATGTTCCGGCCGCCTTTTTGGAGGTGGTTTGCGTACGTGAGGTGGTTCCTTTCGGTTGTGAAGGATCTGTCGTGGTGAATGAAGGCTGTAAGGGAAGGCGTGAGATCTCATGCTGCCCACGGACCTTGACACGCAAACAACTTACAGAGTGGGTCGAGGATTTAGTAGTAGCCTTGGTGGAAGAGCTACTCTTTCGATGTGAGGACGACATTGTGGAAGATGTTGCTTGACTGGATGAGCTCAAGGATGTTGGGCGAGGCAGTAAGTCCGCCTGAAATATTCCCTTAGCATTGGTAGCGTTCCAAATATGGAAATTTGTTGAGATGCTTTACCTGACGACCTCTGTCATTCACTCCTTCTCCGGTAGCAGTGGGCCGTTCGGTCTCAAGAGAGACGGCCGATGCAGTCGTAGAGGGACTGGGAGGGGGGAGGGAAGAAGGGGTCGCGCTAGGTCGGGAGGTGGACACGTCGAATGAATATACAGGAGTCGCCAACTTCGGTGGAATTCTGCATTCGGACGAATGTTCGCTCACCTTGCGCTCCCGGTTTGATCATGCGTCTTCGATTCTTGAGGGCGTGCGGCCACCAGGGACGGAGCTGCCAATAGGATAACGAAGAAGACGACACCCAGGGTACGATATATAGCCGAAATGTCCGCGCCGGAGATTCGCATGCTTCGGTTGCGGTAGATCTGACCAGCAGCTCTTCTACTATAAACGCGTGTAGTAGTAGTTATGAATTATTAGATGTTCGCTCGAATCACTGGGGAGGTCCAGAAACAGAGGAGGCAAGTTGAGGTGAGGGAGAACGGGATAGATGAGCATACCTCTCAGCGCAATGTTCTGATGGGCGACCGGGCAATCGCCCTTAGGCAATTTTTGTAACTATACAGCTCTGTTCCAGACAAAGAGCGAGAGGGAGAGGAAGGTGTGATAAAAAAGGAGACACTAAATGAAAGGAGAGTTTTGGGTGGCCTTGCAAAATGGCATTCCTTCAGTTCGCTGAGTGCAAGAGCCATAAAACAGACTGAGAAAGCCCCCGACGGGTGCTGCGGGCCGCCTATTCCTTCAAAGCAGGTCGCGAAGGTCGCGTGGGATGTCGAAAGGGTGGCAACGGGCGCGAGGGGTGTTCGGGGAAGAACTTGACGATCCGCCTCAACCTCGATATTACGGTGCTAAGCGGTATCTCCGTGGACCACTACACCTCGCTTCAAGCCGTCACTGGTTGGCTTAACCTTGAGATTTGCTCCAAAGTCTAGACACCTTGAAGGAAAAAGAGCAGATGGTCTAGTTCTTCTAGCAATTTAGTCTCGTCTCTCCCCGCCGGGCAGACCGCATGCTCCAGAAGAGCCGCAATGTGCTCGCTCGGATTTCATGCTGAACGAACGCATCAGGCGCGCATCTTCCGCACGCCATTAGGCATTACCATAGGGAATAATTTGTGTGAATATCTATATTGCTTCCAATTGCCAAGGCATGGCAGTCCGCTAGGTATATGCCTCACGGTAAATTACAGGCACCACACCAGTGCCATAATCGGATCAAAGACGTCAAGGCCTGCTGATGTAGCACGTTCTAATCATACACTCATCCGACCTTTCCAAGTAACGCATAACCCGATCCTTGCGGACCATAAAGCTGCGGGAAGCCAGAATGCCGGTCATCTATCGAGGATCTGCCGACCGCTTGAAACTAAGAAAACCCCAAGACGCACCTTGGCGTAACAAGCCTTGCAATACGGCTCTCCGTCCCTATCTGTAAGACGTGTTGAGTCCAGCGATCTACCGCACTCCGAACATCTCAGGCACGCTTTATGCCACCGCTTCCCAACAGCATTAACCTAACACGGTCCATGTTAACGACGAACAATGTAGACTAGTCATCAAATATCAACCTACCCCTTCCGCATGGTACACGGCCTTCCCGCATTTTGGACACTGATCTTTATTGCCACCACTCCAAACTCCTCCAGTGAAATTTGGGGTCAACTTCTTGGGAGCGCCGAAGACGCCTTGCCCCGTAAAGTTGGGTGTTATGGGCGACCCTGTCCCTCTTCCGGTGAAGTTTGGCGAGAGCGGTTGGGATGCCGAGTTTGGCGACATCGAGCCCGTGAAAGTTTGCGTGAGACGCTTCGTTGGAGAGTATGGCGCTGGTATCGGGACGATTCCTCCTCCAGTTGTCATCGGCACGATACGCTTCAAGAAGCCAGTTGTGGTCGGTGGCGCGCTTTGCGGAGGTTCAGAAACCGACATGCCCATCGGCGTCGAAGCAAGGCCATTTTGCGGCACTGTCGTCACCTCACCCTCCTTGATTTCAGGTGTCGACGATTTTGGAGGAGGTTGCCAACTCGATCGAGGAGAGCCAACCGGGCGACCGACCAGGGGGCGGTCGGGGAAGGTCGCTCCTGTGGCGGTTGCCGGTGGCTGCGGTTGCGATGACGTCGACGCGAGTTGGTCCGGAGAATATATCGGGGACATTGGTCGCCGTGAGTATATTGAGAACCTCTTTGGCGGAGGTGATGGTGACTTCGCGACAGCCTCGACAACGGGCTTGGACTCTTGGGGTAGAACTTCAGGCTCTTCTTTCTCTTCTGGGATGGGTTCGGGGACGTCCACAGGAGGGAAGGAGAACGGTTGCGGAGGAGGTTCCATTGGTGTATCCTGTTCCAAGTCTCGTTTGGGATAAGCAAGATTCGCCAAGTTGAGCTTTCCGGGGGATGTTGGAATCCGATCTCTACTGGGAGAAGTTGGTGCGCTTCCTGTGGGTGTTCGGGAAGGGGATGTTGGAGGAGACGCTTGGGGCAGGTTTGCATGGCGAAGGTCTATAAAAGGTGGGCAAACCCTCATCAGTACTCACAGCCAGTACCTATCGGTGTGCTATGCAAATCAAACCTTTGGTGGAGAAGTTCTTCATATGGCATTGCTTGCAGTAAGGCTACGACCGTAACCAAGGATCAGCCTAACCGAAGGCGGGCGTACCGTCAAAAACAAACCTACCTCACCGTCGTGCTCCACAAGAGAGAATGAATCCAGTCGCTTTGAGCATGACCTGCAAGAGAGACATGGTTTATGATACATCTGCAGGGGGTGGCTGCGGTCAATGCACCACTCTTCCCCGGTTCTGACGCATGCCATCACAGCCGAACGCTGACCTTTCGACCTGGGCCCATGACTTGCTCGGCTGTCATGGATGACACGCCATAGCTCCCGGTCAGTACCTTACGCGCCGCGACTGGCCTCCGCATAACTCACCAGCATAAACGAGCTTCTCGCACCTCGGGCATCGAGGCGTTGCTCCAAAGGGGTTCATTGGTGAGCGTAATCAAAGGCAAAGGAGCCGGTCCTGTGGTTACAGTACAGTTTATGTCGATATATCGCGGTATGTATAGTGCTCGTTGTGCTTAGGGGCCGTGGTCGGTGGTGTGTGGGCGCAGTGAGGCTCAGTCTAGTTCAAAAGGGAAGGTACGATGACGCGCGGGGGTAAGCGACGGACTCGGGCCGAACGCAAGGGCCTCACCATACAACAAACTCGGCCAAAGAGATCTTGTTCCGCCACCACACCAGGCGGAGCCTCCTGCGCTGCCATGAGTCTAACGCAATCCAAGGCACTCGGCCTACCCGTTGAGGTCGTTGATATGATAGCCAACTGGGTCTATCGTTCCAGAGACCTCCTTTCCCTCGCACTCTCCCATTCTCGATTCTACCGACTAATTGTCCCGGATCACCTTCACTATCGCCATGTCGAGTTTTGTATCTTCGACTACGCCATGTGGAAATACCTTTTGGAGGATTCCTGCCGGCTCAACAAGATTGAAACCATTAAATTATCCGCTAATTTCAAACCTCGTGTGCCGCCCATCGAGAACCCCTCAAGTAGCGGGCTAAACGCCCTTGACGAGGCAGCGAAAGTCGACTCGGACTTGATCAACAACGCATTTAAAAGCATGCGCCTCCTGCACACTGTCATTTGGGACTCAGATGGTGCATCCCTCCAAACGATAGCCCAGATCACGTGTCTGCGGGGGATTATATGGAGCGCGATCAGGCACTGCCCTACTGTGCGGAGATTCGATTCTAGGGGTTACTACAGCTGCCTGAGGTGCGACACCGATGGTGATAAAGAAGCAAACCTTTCGGTGAGTAAACCACAGCTCCTCTTTACTTCGTCCACCTGATCCAAGTTCGGAAAGCTCGCAGCCCTAAGCCAACTTACTACACTCACCTACCAAACGAGATGTTGGTTTCACTCGTTGCTGGGAAACGGCTACTTCTCCTTCCTCTCGTCGTTCCAGCGACTCCAGCATCTTACTCTCCTTGGGCAGAGCTCGTTCGGAAGGAGTATACCTGCTATTCTTTCCATGAAATTTCCACTTTTGGAATCACTTACCATCGGTGACCGAGTCCACGTTGCCATCAACGGCGTTCTGGAATTTCTGGCTGCACATCCGCTCTTGCACACACTCAAGCTCAGCGTCCACGAGGGTCCGCTCTCCGCAAATCCTTCAAATAACAGTACAATCGCAGCTTACGATGTCGCTCCACGCCTTGAGATACTTGACTCGCCTCAAAATCTTATTCAACTGCTTTTCCAAACTTCGGACAACGAGCCGGGATGCCGCCGTCCCTTGAGATCTCTATGTACCACGCTCCCACTGGACACTCAAGATCCTCCCGAAGATCTAGCTATTCTTTCCAGAATCGGGCCTCAGCTCGAAGAGCTGACCGTGGGTGAAGAACTCGAGCCTGTGGAATGGCGATGCCCTGATCTCGGTTCCCCGCTTCGCATCATCTCCTCGGCATTTCCGAACCTCCGTCTCTTGGACCTTGGTTCCGTTTATATCATAAGGTACTCTGCATCTAGCAGAGAGCCGCGACCTAAAGTGGTAAGACATTGCACCTGAAATGGTATTCCATTGCTGATCAATGCAAGTTCTACCAGCGCGATTGGATCTCCACATTATCAGAGCTCAGTCATCTTGTTGCTTTGACCATCCCGTGGACCCAAGCAGAAAATAACGGCATGATGATTCGGTCATCCCCGTCCAAGAGACGACATAAAACAATGGAGCAAATCCTCAATCACTGTCGTCGGCTGCGCTTCCTATTCTGCCGGTATTACAGGATTGATAAAACGCGCCAGGAGGTTTCAATCCTAATTGGCCATAACATTCCCGATATTCGGTTTCGTGGAGCCCGTTTGATTGATGAGGGCGCTGTTGAAGACCGAAAGTGGGCGGCGTACGACGGACAGGCAAAGGATCTCATTGACGAGGTATCGGCCGCGGTGAGCGCAAGATTTTGCTGAAGAAGTCCCCTCCACTCGAGGATCGATAATAACAAGCCAGGTTATCACTTATGACACCATCTGCGCTCCTTGTATGGGCCCTCTGTTTTCGAGCTTCTTGGGGGTACTGAATTGCTTCTACGTCGCATTACATTTAGTACTCTGTTCTTGTTTAGTGGCTTTAGCTGGTGGCACTTGTTTAGAGTAAGGCATAGCTTGGATCAAAGGGAGAGATAATTCCAGTATAGAATACGGCGGAAAATCCCAAACGTTGGGGGTGATCGTCCCAGCCGCCAGTGGGAACGGATGCATCGGTAAGGAAAGCTTAAATGATGGGTAGTGGTTAAAGTCCAATCACATGAATGGATTTATAGTCCTGAAAGAAACCTACTGGTAGTTTCCAATTTGGCCCAAGCAAATCATACGTATACGTCAGGAAGGGGTGCTGGCCTCGCAACCGATTTTCATTGCATAGGAAATCAGCTAAGCTGAAAGACAAAAGGTGTACAGTGTTTGTAGTGCCTAGAGGCCGTAAGTGATGATGCGTCAACGCAATGAGGCTCAGGCTGGTTCAAAGGGAAGGTGCGATGACGCGGGGGTAAGCGACGGACTCGGCCCAGAAGCAAGCGGCCTCTTTACACAACAAACCCAGCCAAAGAGAACTTGTTCCACCACCACCACAGGCTTCTGCGCTGCCATGAGTCTAACGCAATCCAAGGCACTCGGCCTCCCCGTTGAGGTGGTTGATATGATAGCTAACTGGGTCTATCGCCCAAGAGACCTCCTTTCCCTCGCACTCTCCCATTCTCGATTCTACCAGATAATCATCCCAGATCACCTTCACTATCGCCATGTCGAGTTTTTTGTCTGCGACTACGCAATGTGGAGATATCTGCTTGAAGATTCCCGTCGACTTGGCAAGATCGAGAGCATCAAGTTTCTCGCTTATCGCCGGCCCTCCGTACCACCCATCAGACCCTCGTCGACGCACGGATCGGACACCCTCGTCGACGCAGCTAAAATCGACTCAAAACTAATCAGTAATGCGTTCAAGGGCATGCGTGTTCTTCATACCGTCATTTGGGACTCAGAGAGTGTCGAAGGGATCCCAGACGTAACGTATTTGCAAAGGGCAATATGGAAAGCGATCGATCAGCACTGTCCCACTGTGCATACGGTGGATACGAGCGGTCGTTACAATTGCTGGACGTGCTTATATAGAAATGACGGAAAAGAAGCAGAGGTACGAATAAAGTATCCTCCCCTTCACATAATCCTCTCTAATTGGGGTTCGGACAGGTCGCAAAATTAACTCAAATCACGGGGTTCACCTACCAAACTAGATGCACTTATCACGTGTGGTCGGAAAACAGCTACTTCTCCTTCCTATCCTCGTTCCAACGGCTACAGCATCTCACCCTCATCGGGAAAAGCCCGTTTCCTAATGCACAAAATCTATCTTATGTCCTTTCCATGAAGTTTCCGCTTTTAGAATCATTTACCGTGAAACCCCAACTCAACGGCTCTACCAATGGCGTTCTTCAATTCCTGGCGGCACATCCGCTCTTATACACTTTCAAGTGCGGTACGCATTGGGGTCAACCCGAGCTCTCCACAAATCCCCCCAATACTGGCAGCATCGCAATCTTCAAGGTTTCCCCACGTCTTGCTATACTCGAATCACCCCTAGGCTTTGTCCAATCACTCTTTCAAACTTCGGACAACCAATCTGGATCTCGGCGTCCCATGAGGTCTCTATGCACCATGCTCTCGCTAGACACTCAAAACTCTTCCGAACACCTCGCTCTTCTTTCTGGAATTGGACCCCAGCTCGAAGAGTTGATTGTAGGCGAAGAATTCCGAACTGTGCAATGGCGTTGCAGTGATCTAGGTGCCCCCCTGCGCATCATATCCTCAGCATTCCCAAACCTCCGTCTCTTGGACCTTGGGTCTGTTTATATTACGAAGTATTCAGCATCGACCAAAGATCCACGACCTAAAGTGGTAAGATTTCCCTCCAGAGATTGTGTGTGGCACCTTTACATTGCTAACAAATGTCCCTACCACCAAGCACGATTGGATATCCACCTTCTCCGAGCTCAGTCATCTTGTTGCTTTAACCATCCCGTGGATTCAAGCGGAGGATAACGGCATTATGGTTCGGTCATCACCATCTAAAAGACGGCATAAAACAATGGAGCACTTCCTCGATCACTGTCGTCGGCTGCGCTTCCTATTCTCTCACTGTTGCAGGGTTTGGGAGCCTCGCAAGGATATTTCAATTCTAATTGGCCACAGTGATGCCGATCTTCGGTTTCGCGGAGCCCGTTTGATTGATGAGGGCGCTGTCGAAGACCGAAAGTGGGCGGCATACGACGGAGAGGCAAAGGATCTCACCGACGAGGTATCGGCCGCGGTGAGAGCAAGAGTTTGCTGAAGAAGTCCTCTCCACTCGGGGATTGATAATAAAGAGTCAGATGATCACTTATGAGCCCATCTGTACTCGTTGTGCGGGTACTCTGTTTTGGAGCTTCTCGGGGTACCGAATCGCTTCTACGTCGCATTACATTTAGTACTCTGTTCTTATTTAGGGGCTTTAGTTGGTGGCGCACGTCCAAAGTAAGGCCTATTTTGGATCAAGAGAGAGATAATTCCCCTATAGAATACGGCGGGAATCCTACATGTCGGTGGAGATCGCCCCAGCAACCAATGGGAGGGGATGCATCGGCAAGGAAAGCTTAAAAGATGGGTAGAGATTAAAGTACAATCACATGAATGGATTTATAGTCTTGAAATTAAACTACTGGTAGTTTTCTTGTCTGGAACAAATCATACGTTTATGTCGGGAAGGGGTGTTGGCTCTCAAGTCAGGCGTTACCCTATTTTCATTGCATGGGAAATCAGGTAAGCTGAAGGCCCAAAGATGTACAGTTTTCGTGGTGCTTGGGGGCCGTAATTGATGATGTGTGAGCGCAGTGAGGCCTCAGGCTGGTTCAAACGGAAGGTGCGATGATGCGGCGGTAAGCGACGGACTCGGGCCGAAAGCAAGCGGCCTCATGACGCGACAAACTCAGCCAAAGAGAACTTGTTCCACCACCACAGGCTTCTACGCTGCCATGAGTCTAACACAATCCAAGACACTCGACCTCCCCGTTGAGGTGGTTGATATGATAGCTAACTGGGTCTATCGCCCAAGAGACCTTCTTTCCCTCGCACTCTCCCATTCTCGATTCTACCAAATAATCGTCCCAGATCACCTTCACTATCGCCACGTCGAGTTTTTCGTCTCCGACTACGCCATGTGGAAATGCCTGCTTAGAGATTCCCGTCGACTTAGCAAAATCGAGAGCATCAAGTTTTTCGCTGATCGCCAGCCCTCCGTACCGCCCATCAAACCCGCGTCGACGCACGGATCGGACACCCTCAAAGACGCAGCTAAAATCAACTCGAATCTAATCAGTAATGCGTTCAAAGGCATGCGTGTTCTTCACACCGTCATTTGGGACTCAGAGGATGTCGACGTAGGGATACTGGCACGCTTACCGGATTTGCAAAGGGCAATATGGAAAGCGATCGATCAGCACTGTCCCACCGTGCGTAAGGTGGATACTGGCGGCTTTTCCAATTGCTGGATATGCTTATGTGGCAATGGCGGAGGAGAAGCAGAGGTACGAATAAAGTGTCCTCTCACATAATCCGCTCTGATCAAGGTTCGGTCAGGTGGAAAAATTAAATCAAATCACGACATTTAACTACCAGACTAGATGCAGTAATCACCTGTGGTCGGGACACAGCTACTTCTCCTTCCTCTACTCGTTCCAACGGCTACAGCACCTGACCCTCTTCGGGAGAAGCCCGTTTCCAAATGCACAGAATCTATCTTATGTCCTTTCTATGAAGTTTCCACTTTTGGAATCCTTTGTTGTGAAAAACCACCTCAATGTCACCACCGATCCCATTCTTCGATTCCTAGCCGCACATCCGCTCTTACAAACTTTCAAGTGCGGTACGCATTGGAGTTGGAACGAACCCCCTACGAGTCCCCTGAATACTGGTAGTGTCACAGCCTGCAAGGTTGCCCCACGTCTGGCGATACTCGAATCACCCATAGCCTTGGTCCAAGCGCTCTTTCAAACTTCGGACAACGAATCCGAATCTCTGCGTCCCATGAGATCTCTATACACTATCCTCCCGCTGAGCATTCAAAACTCTTCCGATCATCTTGCTCTTCTTTCTGAAATTGGGCCCCAACTCGAGGACTTGACTGTAGGCGAAGTATTCCAACCCGTGCAATGGCATTGCGGTGATCTAGGCGCCCCGCTGCGTATCATATCCTCAGCATTCCCAAACCTCCGTCGCTTGGACTTTGGGTCAGTTGTTATCGTAAAGCAACGAGCGTCGACCAGGGACGCCCGGCCTAAAGTGGTAAGGTTTCCCTCCATATAATTTGTGTACCACCCTTTCGCTGCTGACAAATGTTCCGAACACCAGCACGACTGGATATCCGCCTTTTCGGAGCTCCCTCGTCTTGTTGCTTTAACCATCCCGTGGGATCGAGCAGAGGATAACGTCATTCTGGTCCGGTCATCAACATCTAGGAGGCGACAGAAAACAATGGAGCACTTCCTCAATCATTGTCCTCGGCTGCGCTTCCTATTCTCATATTGTTGCACGGGTTGGGTGCCACACGAGGAGATTTCAATTCTAATCGGCCATAACGATGCTGATATTCGGTTTCGCGGAGCCCGTTTGATTGATAAGGGCGCTGTCGAAGACCGAAAGTGGGCGTTATACGACGGAAGAGCAAAGGATCTCACCGACGAGGTTTTGGCTGCGGTGAGAGCAAGAGCCTGAGCTTGCTGAAGAAGTGCTCTCCACTCGGTGATTGAGGAAACGAATCAGGTCATCATTTATCGCCCATCTGCGCTCGTTGTACGGGTATACTGTTTTGGGCTCCTTTGGTCACTGAATCGTTTACCCGTCGCATCACAAATAATATGTACTCTTTTGTTATTTAGCGGTTTTAGTTGACGGCGCGTGTTCAGTCGACGTCCCAGCTTGCATTAAAGAGAGAGATAATCCCAGTATAGAGTACGGCGGGAAAACCTAAACGTCCAGAGAGATCGTCTTCGATATCCACGTGCAAAGTCTGGAAAAGTGGATTAGTTGGTGTAACGGGAGTTGAAGCAGCTGAATGAACGAGCAGAGAGTAACCCTCCTCCACACCCGGTCACGTTGCACATCTTTTCGGCTCTCCAACGTTTGAGTTTGAAAGGCGGCAGGGGGCCAGGCGCGGGAGTTTTTACTCTCACGAACACGTGGTCACCATGAGGTTTGTTTGTTTTGTTTCAATCCCGACCGCACTTCATCTTTACCTCCGTCTCCCCACTTCGCCCTCCCCGACCATCCTCCACTCCACCTATTCCCCCCTGCCCCCACCCACCATGACCACCATCTACTCCGGAGCATTGCAACCAAAGAAGAAACATGAGCTCCAAGCACTCGCAGCAGATCTTGGCTTAGACAACACAGGAACCAAGGATGACGTCCAGGAACGTATCAAAACCCATTTGGCATCGCACCAGGAGCTCTCGCAAGATGAACGTTTCGCAGGTTTATACTCTAGGAAGAAATCTGCCCGCGGTCTCAAGTTAGTATCAAAGTGTACTGAAAACTGAATGACTATCTCACAGCCACTCTGCTCGTTTCGTTTCAGAGAATCATCTGCTCAACCTCCCGACGTCCCATCAGTCGATGATACTCATCATACAATGACCACCCGTCGTGGCTCCCAGCGTGTCTTCCCGAGCCCTGACCCCAAACACAAGCGCTCTATTATCCCAGAGCCAGAGCCCGAGACTGAGCAAGCTGTTGCCGAACTTCCACCTCCACCATCCTCCCCGGTTCGCTCTGTGATTGCAGCTTTCAACAAGGCTGTTGCTTCGGCTCCCGAAGCAGAGGTCGTCAAGCAGATTGTCGAAGAGCGTGGAAAGCAAGCTTATGCCGAAGCCGACAGGGCCCTCATCAATGCGAGAACGGTGCGTTCTCGTCCAGTTATCCTCCCTTAATACCACAATCCTGAACCACACCCACTACTACCAGTTCCTCTCAAATGCCAAGAATATCTCAACTATCACTATCTTTGCCGAACTTTTGTTCGCTATCTACACTTTCGTTCCGTGGGCTTACTACGACGTACGTCAATTCTTGGTCTGGATTGAAATGTCCCGGTTCTCATCACTCATTATGTCTTCCCTCGACTAGGTCCCTCTGAACGCCCCTTACCGCACACACTACGATGGTCCAATTCCTCCTGTCGGCAACCCCACAGGTGCTCCACTAGTCTCAAGTCGCATCATGCACGTCCCGTACCCTCCCGGTTGGTTCCTCCAAACGCTCTGGCCATATACCACCGTGCTTTTATGGCTTATCCCGACCGTGATCCTACCTCAACTCATCGGAACACTCGTCTCCTTCCGACCTCTCACCCGAGGTGCCGTCAAGGGCGATGGCGAAGCCACCGAGGTCCAACAAGCTGGTGGAGAGGCTGATCCCCTTACCGCTGCCATCATCCGCGTTGCTTGCGTTTTCGCTGGCGACTGGGGCCTTGATTGGTCGACCGTCGGAATCAATAAGAAGTGGAGGGTACTGGGCTCATCTGTTGCCGCTGCCTTTGCCTTGGCTGAGGCCGTCGGGGAGAGGAAGGCAGCCCTCCTGGCAGCTGGCGTTATTGAGGAGGAAGTTGAAGAGGAAGAGGAGCCTCAGGAGCGATCCCTGACTCTTCGTCGACGCCCTGTGAAGAGCGACTGAACTCGCTATCAATCGGGGAGCTCACCCACAACATATGGTTTAGAAGTTCACTGACCTTCAAGACAACCTGACTTATGACACTAATTACGACTGACTAAAGCCTGCTTAAGCACTGCACCCAGATATGTTTCTCGTTCTCTATCTCGTTCTCGCTTTGTTCTGTGCTCTCGCTGTGATGAACGGGTTATGTGCCGCTGTCTTTGTGTACTACCATCCTTTGTACTAACACACGACCATGTCCCCATCTAGCTCAAGTATACCGTTTTCCCTCCCCCCCCTTTTGTTTTGTATATAGTTCCACCTTATATGCGTGTACTTTGATCTGGCATTCATGGCTCACGTAGTGGATTTTCTTATTCTTTGATTCTACTCTTTTGTATGCTATGAATATCCTCGTTCCTGGTCCTTCAAAGTACCTGCAGGCGATTTGGTGCATTGTAGACAGTGGGCTTTCGATCTCGGTGGTTTATGACCACTCGTCGTCCTCCACTAGCCATGCCTCAGTCCCTGCCGTCATCCTCAGCGGGATGAGCTCGGCGACAACGTGACCCAACTCCTTCTCTCGAACATCCTCGTACAACGACCACGTTCGAGCCATAGTCTGGCCCTGATCCAATAGTTTGCCCTTTTTAAGGACGATGAGTCCGGCTTCGTGAACATCGCTAACCACCAACGCCAGGTTTCTCTGCGTAAACAGCAGACGAATCTTGGGAAGCCATTCAACACACTGCTCGGCCGCGAGTCGCAACGCAGCACCCTTCGACCCTGCATCGTCCACATCAGCTTGCCAGATAACGTGAGGAAGTTGGAGGGCGACAAGTTCTTGAAGATGGGAGAGTGCTGATTTCCAGCCGTCCTGAAGGCACACATCAGACCCAAAGTGAGTCGATATCCATCTCGCATGTGGAGGAACACCTGATTACCGTTTCGTCGCGGAAGTCCTCGGGAGCTATCCTGCCATCTTGGGCTTTGATGGCTAGTCCTCTAAGCCTGGGACAGCCCACGGCTATCCTGCTCAACCATGTCGTCCAAAGCAGGTCTTGCTCCTGTGTTGGACGCGAATTTGGTGGTTGGGCCGTCACGATCGTAGTTATGGCGAGGTACCGTAGATTTTCCCCAACCAAATACTTGTGGTCTGTCAAAGCCTTTGATACAATGTCGACAACGCGCTCCTCCAGATCGTTACTGTCGCTTCTGAGGATGTTAACTTGAGATAGTTTTCGGAATGTCCCATCGGGTAGAGGATTGAATGTGAATTGTGCATCCTCCCAACAGCCTGTAAACGATTCCAGCAAAGGAACCACGCTGGACCCCGATGGTATTTCCGTGAGCTCGGGCCTTGGATCGATCGTCCAGGCTCCCAGACGATATTCGAGGTGGAAGGAGCGGAGCCGCGGGCTGGCTCTCAGGAGATGCAAAAGTCCATCCGGTTCTTCGAAACCGACGTTGATCAGCGTTAGGTCCTTCAGCAAGGGAAGTTGGAGGTTGGAAAATGCCAGGATCTGACTACGTCTGAGGCACAACGATTCAAGCCTCGAAAAAGCCGCGAACAGGCGGCTCTGAATCGCTCTGGATGGGCTATCCCCGAGACCTTGGCGCTCATGAGTACACCGGAGCGAGTCCCCTCTGAATGCCCGAATTTCGTTTAAGCGATGTAGCTGTCGGAGATTCTGAGCACGAGCCCGCACAATCGCATAGGAAATATGTACCGACCTCGCTAAGCGACGCGCAATACCAACATTCCCGAGACCGATACCAGGAGATCAAAGACAGACTGATCACCTGAACTCCACGGCAGATCCGAGGCATTGCATCCCAAAATGCTCGTTCGCATTCGTCCAAGTGTTCTATCCCCCAACGCGGGGCAACTGCCACATCCTCCCAGTACACTTCACGAAGATTTGTCATGCCCTGTAAAGCTGAACGGATCAAGTTGACAGGATTGGATCCTGTGTAAGTGATGTCATCGGGAAGAGGGGGAACGGGGTTCCAAGATCTCCCGAACCCATACACCACTCCAATCCGTAGAACTTCCACAGTGGCAAGTCGGCGACTATCTTCGAGCAGGTAGCTCCACATTTCAAAGTGAGTCATTCGTATGACTACCTCCCTGAAGCGAAGATAATATGGGATTAGAATGTCGTGAAAAGACGAATGGACCAGTCCGAATGATAGTAAATCCCGCTGCCGGGGAGTGTGTCGGGCGATCAGGATAAGTATTTCAGGAAGAAGTAGCGCCTTGAAGATTGCTGAGGATGGTCTTGTAGTCATATTACACGGCCGAATTACGCTTCTGGCCGGCTTGCTACGGATGGGTTAGGTGGTAGGAGGCGTGTCTTTGATTCTCAAACACGTGTTCTACATATAAATACTTCGATCCTCCCCACGTTACTTCTGAGTTACGCCGAAGGTAAGGAGGCGCGCGAAGCCCTGCTTCCAATCTATAATACGGTGTAGCACTATGAAGGTTCTAGTAAAAGAGCTCTCCGTCGGACGAATCGGGATTTAGAAGGTTCAAGTTAAGTTTGGCATGCTGGATTTGCTTGGCCCGACCAAGTGACTTCGACGTCGATGACAAATCTGATCAACTTTCCGCATCAAATCAGTACCACGAAAAGGGTTTAGAACTATAATTTACGCGAAACTTGCTGTTTAGAGCGGTTCTTCCTGATACAATGCCAACGTTTCCCCTCCTGCTGAACACCCTTAACTACTAGATTTCCCTCTATAGAGATCTTAATATCTCGTTGCGCATTCTGTAGGCCAGCCAACATGTCACTATATCGTCTACCTGCGCTACCAGCACCTAAACAAGCGGACAAGATGTTCATGCAATAAGTCTTTCTATCTGCTCATCAAAGTCATTCCAGAAAAGGAGCTTGAATAACGCCCAACATCGCTTCATCACCAGACCGGAATGGAGGAGCGTTCCGCGTTTAGGGGGAGTGGCTGCGTGGGTTTCTTCGGGATGGATCACTAAGACTAAATGATCCGCCGGGAAGAACAAACGAGGGCGAGGGAACCACTGCAAACAGCGTTCGGCGGCACGCTGTTCTGTTTGCACCTGGGCTAGGCCTTCCTGAGAGGCTTCGGCTTGCCAAAGTATAGTCGGTAGCTTGAGTACGGAAAGGTCTTTGAGGCGAGATAGAGTCGGTCCCCAATCATCCTGATATATCAGAACGTTGGTGTTAGACTTAATGCAAAGAACGTTTCAAATAGAATCCCACCGACAGTTTCATCTAGATACTGGTACTCCGTGTCGGGGTCATAGATCTCGATGAATAATCCCCGAAGCTTTGGACAAAATTTTACGATCCTTCGTAGCCAGGTAACCCAGAGAAGACCGCCAGGTTCCTTCCCATCCTCGTTCATATCGAAGTTCCGATCGAACAAAGTGTATATTGCAAGCACAAAGAGGTCCTGCCCAACTCCGATCGTGGAATGCTCAAAAGCAGAACCCAGAGATGGTAGGAGCTCTTCAGCGGAGTTGCCCAGAATCTTGAGCCTTGAAATCCTCCGCAGTCTCCCGTCCAACAACGGATTGAAGAAGAGGATTTGAGCGTCTTCATAATGGCCGGTGAACGAAGTGAGTAGGGGCACAATATTTAGCGAAGGTGCAGCACCTCCTTGGTTCTCATCCGGGACCAACATTGCGGAGCCGTGGAGGTCCAGATGAAGAGAATGGATTTGAGGGCAGGACTCCAACATGCGCAGGGGACCGTCACTTGAATTGAAGACAACGTTGACCAAGCTCAGTGTTATGAGCGAGGGAAATTGTATGTCTGGAAGCGCTTGGAGCTCTGTGTCCGCTAAGCTGAGTTCTCTTAGTTTTGAAAAGGCAGAGAATATGCTGTCCTGCGTTGTGCGAGCTTGTGCTACGAGCAGATCTGATTGGTTGTGATCACAAGAGAAGAGGTCTCCAGTGAAGGTCCGTAGGCTCTGCAAATGATGCAACTGGAAAACGATTGTCAGTCTGCCTGGCACTCAACGTACATTTACCAACCTCGCTCAAGAGAGATCCGCATAACCAGCAAGAATCATCCTTGATTTGAGGGCGTCGTATAAGAGTGATGGTATCAACTCCCTTGCAGAGTCTCGGCATAACAGCCCAGAACTTTTGTTTGCATTCGTTCAGATCGGCTTCGCGCTCCTCGCGAGGCTTCGCACACCAGAAAGCTTCATCCCATATTATTTCATGCAGGCGTGTCATTCCTTCGAGTGCTCTTTGTATTTGGTCCAGTGGATCCCCTTCGGTATGAACTGTGTTTTCGGGCAGAGGAGGTTGCGATCCGCTCCTCCCGTGACGGTAGCTCAGCACGATCCGAAGAACCTCCACACTCGCTAGTCGACGAGGGTCTCCCACCAGGTACTCCCACATTTTGATATTGTTAACCTCCATAATGACCTCTCTGAATTTCAGATAGTACGGGATTACGATATCGTGAAAGGATGAATGAATTAGTCCAAATGAGAGGAGATCGTTTTTCTGAGGGATTTGGCGTGCGATGGCGTAAATGAGTTCGGGAGGAAGGAGAAGGATATTGCGGATTTGTTTTCCATCCATCTTTTTGAGCCGTTGACAAGGTGAGTCCATTGGGACCAGGAGCGGTGGCTGAGGTTCTTCTGACGTATTCGGGACCTGAAGCTACCGCACCGAGGACGTTGCACGTGCTATTGTCTCACGGCTCGATTCGACAAGAGGAAATATTGAAGTCTTGACTCTCGACTCGTCCTCCACTGGGGCTCAAATCAGGCAGCACAGAACGACGCTTAAACAATGCCGCCGAAGCGTTCAACGACAGCCGCTGCTCCGGTGACAGGCGGACCCCCTGCTAACCCTGCAATGCGCCGCACCATGATGAAGAAGCAGGACCCAGAAGCCGCCAAGGCGCAGGAGGAACGGGTTCACCGGGAAAAGGAGCGAGAGGCACAAGAACAACGCGATCTTCAAGAATGGGAATCTCTGAACAGAAAGACTTGGAGAGGGCTGGGGCTGACCGATCCAGTTAAAACAGTCGAGGTGAGCTTCGTGTCATGTTCACTCCACCTTAAGCTGAAGTCAAGTCTGTCTGTCGTTCGTAGGACAAATGGCTTTTACTTCCAGCCTTCCTCAAAGTCAAGGGTCTTGTCAAGCAGCACATCGACTCGTTCAATTACTTCGTTGACGTCGACCTCAAGAACATTCTCGCCGCTAACAACATGATTACCTCGGACGTCGAGCCTCGCTTCTGGCTCCGCTACACCAATATCTACGTCCAACATCCTTCCCGAACCGACAAAAACGCGCACGACCTTAGTATCACTCCCAACGAGTGTCGCCTCAGAGACCAGACATATTCGGGTCGGATCATGGTTACGATCGAGTACACTCGCGGAGGCAATATCATTCGCAAGTCAGACGTCTCTATTGGAAGAATACCCATCATGCTGCGAAGCAACAAGTGCGTTCTGGCGGGAAAGGATCATAAACAACTTGCGCGAATGATGGAGTGTCCGCTGGATCCTGGAGGTTACTTCATCGTGAAAGGGACGGAAAAGGTCATCCTCGTCCAGGAGCAACTGAGTAAGAACCGTATTATTGTTGAAACGGACCCGGTCAAAAATGTCGTTCAGGCTTCTGTGACATCATCCACTCATGAACGAAAGTCCAAAACCTACGTCGCAACGAAGCATAACAAGATCTATCTTCGGCATAACACGTTTACGGAGGACATCCCGATCGTGATCGCGCTAAAGGCTCTCGGAGTTCAATCCGACAAGGAAATCCTTCTACTATGCGCCGGAAACGAGGATTCGTACAAGAACACGTTTGCGATCAACCTCGAAGAGGCGTCCAGGTTAGAAGTCTTTACGCACCACCAGGCACTTGAGTATATTGGAAGTAGAGTGAAGGCGAAACGCTCGTTTGGCTTTGGCCCAGTAGCAAAACGACCACCATGGGAGGAAGCCATGGAAGCCTTGGCCACCATTGTGCTAGCGCATGTTCCTGTCACCAATTTTGACTTCAAACCCAAAGCCATTTATGTCGGTACCATGACCCGGCGCGTCTTGATGGCAATGGATAACGAGAAGCTGGTGGATGACAGAGACTACGTTGGTAATAAACGATTGGAACTGTATGGACCTTTTGATCGTGAAGGAGGCCAGTACTTACTATTATTCTAGTGCTGGCCAACTGCTCTCTCTTCTTTTCGAAGACTTGTTCAAGAAGTTCAATCAGGATATCAAGATGCTTGTGGACAAAGAATTCAAAAAGACTTCCCGGACTCAGGTGGTCGATGCCTATCAATACATGTCGTATGGCGACGCCATCACCGCAGGTTTTGTACGAGCTATCAGTACCGGAAACTGGTCTCTGAAACGGTTCAAGATGGAACGTGCCGGAGTCACACATGTCCTTAGTCGGCTAAGCTTTATTTCGGCTTTGGGCATGATGACAAGGATCTCGTCGCAATTCGAAAAGACCCGAAAAGTGTCAGGACCCCGTGCATTGCAACCAAGTCAATGGGGCGTGCTTTGTCCCAGCGACACTCCGGAAGGAGAAGCTTGCGGTTTGGTTAAGAACTTGGCTCTTATGACACATATCACCACCGATGTCGATGAAGATCCAATCGTCCGTCTGGTTTTCATGCTCGGCGTTGAGGGTGAGTCACCGTCGCCTTCCCTAACGAATTTTATTATCTGATTTCAAGCTTCATAAGATATCACCCTGGCTACTGGCGCCGAAATATATTTTCCTGGAACATTTGTCGTCAATGTCAACGGATCAATTGTTGGTCTAACACGCGCGCCTCATCGCTTCGTCACCAATTTCCGCAAGATCCGAAGAGCTGGTAGGATCAACGAATTCGTTAGTATCTACATCAACCATCACCACCGAACGGTTCATATAGCGAGTGATGGAGGACGCATCTGTCGGCCTTTGATCATAGTCGAGAACGGGAGGCCCACCGTTACAGCAGACCACATCAGAGCAAGGAATAACTTAATTTGTTCGTTGTCATCCAAAGTATTGATTGTTTTGCTTTCTCCCGCAGCTTCTGAAAACGGGCTCAGTATCTTTCGACGACTTCCTGACGAAAGGCCTAGTGGAGTATTTGGACGTGAACGAAGAGAACGACTCCTATATTGCACTATATGAACATATGATTTCACCCACCACGACCCACCTCGAAATCGAACCTTTCACGCTTCTCGGCGCTGTTGCAGGCTTGATCCCTTACCCTCATCACAACCAGTCCCCCCGTAACACTTACCAGTGCGCAATGGGCAAACAAGCAATTGGCGCCATCGCCTCCAACCAGTTCAATCGCATCGACACTTTGCTTTATTTCTCTGTCTATCCACAACAACCCATGGTCAAGACAAAGACGATTGAGTTAATTGGCTACGATCAACTTCCAGCAGGACAAAATGCCACAGTAGCAGTTATGAGCTATTCGGGTTACGACATTGAAGACGCACTTATCCTGAATAAGGCACGTCCGCATGGTTGCCTGCTCCTTCAAACTACTGATTTCTTCCATTAGGCCAGTCTCGATCGAGGATATGGGCGTTGTCAGGTTCTGCGAAAGAATACGGCAATAATTAGGCACTACCCCAACGGAACGTAAGCTATCAACTGAATTCTTGTTCGGGAAAAGGACTCTAAGAACTGGGTAACCCTAGGTTTGATCGCCTAGCAGATCCTCCTCAACAGGATGATTACTTGGCCGTCGACACCGATGGACTAGGCGCCCCCGGAGAGCGCATAGAAAGTGGCGACGTCTACGTCAACAAGCAGACCCCCGTGGAGACCAAGGAAATGGTCCCCGATTCAAACAAAACGCTATATAAATCGACCCCTATGAAGTACAAGAGTCCGATCCACGGTTATATCGACAAGGTTCTCCTCACGAACATGGAGAACGATCAAGTCCTTATAAAGGTCAACATCCGGCAGACTCGGCGTCCCGAGTTGGGCGACAAATTCTCCTCCCGTCATGGTCAAAAAGGTGTTTGTGGGTTGATTGTCAACCAAGAGGATCTCCCTTTTAATGATCAGGGCATCAATCCTGGTAATTCTCATTCTGCCCGACCTTTGGTAACGGCCCACGAGCTTATCGCTGCTTGCAGATACAATCATGAATCCTCACGGATTCCCATCCCGAATGACTGTCGGTAAGATGATAGAACTCTTAGCTGGGAAGGTAATGTAGCACACATTGATACAGTAAGTAACGTGCTGACTCCGGGGGAAAGGCTGGTGTCTTAACAGGGAAACTTCAGTATGGGACGGCCTTTGGTGGCTCAAAGGTTCGGCTGCATCTCTGTCCAATTACATATTCACTTTTAACACCTTCCTCGAACAGGTGGAGGACATGTCGCGGTTATTGATTGAATGCGGGTTCAATTACGCGGGCAAAGACTCGTTGACTAGTGGGATTACGGGTGAAGTGCAGGAAGCATACACATACTTCGGTCCCATTTTCTATCAGGTAAGTACCTGAATACGTCCGGCCTTTGGAGCTGTACTGATTCGTACTGCTTCTATTAGAAACTCAGTGCGTTCGCTATGCCCGTCCCATCGCTTGCTGGTAATTCTCACATTTGATTGGCTTCCATAGAGCACATGGTAGTCGACAAAATGCATGCTCGAGCACGGTGAGGAGGGCATGAGGATCTTAACTTTTACTGTATCTCTAATTATCGTGTCGTTTTAGTGGACCGCGGGCCGCGCTAACCCGACAGCCGACAGAAGGTCGCTCTCGTATGGGTGGTCTCCGCCTCGGAGAGATGGAGCGTGACTGTCTTATCGGCTACGGCGCTACTCAACTTATGTTAGAGCGACTAATGCTGTCGTCGGACGCCTTTGAAATCGATGCCTGCCAGGAATGCGGCCTCATGGGTTACAACGGATATTGTACCTATTGCAAGAGCTCCAAGAAGGTCTCGAAGCTCAAGATTCCGTATGCAGCAAAACTTTTATTCCAAGAGGCGAGTTTTGCGTTACCCGAAGTGTGTGCAGAATACTCATAACTTTGAATTTAGTTGATGGCTATGAACGTCGTACCGCGTCTGGTACTGGAGGATGATGGCTAGCTTCGTAATACGCCAGTTGAAAGTCTTAATTTGGGTTTCCACGTTCTCGTTGGTTTTGATTCACACTGTAGCCTTATCATCTTGAATAGGAAATAGACTTGTCAGGTCTTTAACAGTTGCGGGGACGAGATGACAGACTGGTATCCGAGTAAGGATTGTTTTCAACAATTGCTTCCAACAACAAAATGCCCAAATCTACGTAATGGAGACAAGTGGCGATAAAGGATAGGTCTTCCGGTAGTTTACTTGAACTGGAATCGAGAAGGTGGGAGAGGTATTCAATCGATCAGCCTGGACGCACTAAGCTTTGATCAACTTACATTCTTGCCATCGACCCACTTCTTGCCATCTATCTCCAAGTCCCATGCAAGTGCGGCCTCAAAGTACGCCTTATCGGCTTCGTTCTCGAGGTTGATGGGCTCGAAGTCGTAGCTCTCCCAATCTGGGGCAACATCGATGACGGGCTTGTAGTCGGGCCCACGACAAATGAAGCAACCAGCGATGATACTGTTGCTGGGCTCGCCGAGCACACCCATCGAGCCAAATAGGTACTTCCTTGAAGCCTCGAGGCGGTCTAAAGAAGGGGATCAGAACGACAAGAAGAGTGGAGGAAATCAGGATCAACGAGTGCGTACTGAAGAAGCCACCGATTTGGTTCGAAGACATGAAGGTCAGCGTAAGCTCCTCGTTGTACTTGAACTTGCACTTCCAAAGCGAGAATCCCTCCTTATCGAAGCTTAAAATACGTGGAATCAGTCTGATGCACGATATAGCTCCATCTTGAAATACATACTTTTGGTAGAACCATTCCAGTGAACCACCAGCACCACGGGTGTCGCGGTTAGAGTACTCTCGCTTCCATTGCTCGAGGTTGAAGTTGCTCTTTGGGAGGTCGTCAAGAGGATTCTTAACCTTGGGCTCTTCAGGAACCAACGGCTCCTCCTCTTCATCGGCCTCCGCTTCCTTCTTGGCCGGTCTCGGTTTTGGCGTCGCCGTGGCAGGAGCAGCCTCCTTCTCCTTCTTGGGCTTGGCCGGGGGCACGTATTGGGGACTCTTGTCGACGTATTCCAAGTCTCCCCAGATAGCCTTGATGGCTGGCTGATTGGCGACGGTCTCGTAGAAGCGGATGGTGTTGGGGATGGTGGCGCGTTCAGAGGCACCGATGAGCCAAAAGAAGCCAGATTTCAAGACGGAGGCGACGCTGATATCGGCGAGTGTGATGCGTTCGGAGACGAGGAAGGTGCGGGTCGCGAGGTGGGATTCCAGGAATTTGAGGGCACGGGTGTTGCGTTCACGATAAAAGTTGTCAAGCTCCAGATCGGGAAGAGCAATGCGTAAGCTAAGTCCTCGCCGTGTGGCTCAAATAGGGTAGTTGAACCTACACCTTTGTTGTATGGAAGATTGCCATTGAGGAGGTTGTTGATGATTCGACCATTAGAGAAAACTTCGTCCTCCGCAAAGGAGACCCATTGGTCAACCTGGGCCGCTTCTTCTAGAGTAGATCCCAGTAGAAGAGCTTTCCTTGAGAAGCTAGCAACTAGCGTGATAGGATCACTATGTTTCAGTATTTTATGGCTCAGTCGAAAAGGGACAAACCATAGCGTCCGATTGCGAAAGTTTCAGATAAGTTGAGCCCTGACTGGGCCTCAAAACCAGGGATCTTGCCCAAAGGAAACTTTTCCAAGTATTCTGGTTTCTTGTTGTCCACATAAAGCTTAAAATCTGGGACTACCTCTATCTGGACGCCCCCAAAAGCCGCAACTGCTCGGATCTAACAAGCAAGTTAAAATGTGAGTTGCCGCGTATAATATAGAAGCTCGTGACTTTGACTTACGTACTCGCCTTGAGGTTGCGTAGGAATGCTGTAGAGCTTTCCAACAGACATTCTGGATGGTCGAGGGGGTGTGGAGGATAGGTGTTGAATTGGTGGAGGTGAGTATTTGATGACAAAGCCCACCCCCTTTGCCAAAATAGGCCACGATGAACGAGAAGTTTATGCTTAAGCGTGCATGCAAACCGAAGGAGAAGTTTAGGTTGTCGAGGTAAGTATGCCCAGTGGACCGGTAAAGCCAAGCAACGATTCATCCTTTTATACGATGGAATAGCAGTGAATGCAAGGTGGTTCTATTTGGAGTTTGCCCCCCACATGAAACCCCTCCCGAACGCATTGTCAGCCATCCCCGATTCCGTGGTGCCCCAATGCCGTCATGATCGGGGACCAGGCAAGTTGAAAGGTGCTGGTACCGAATCTCAAACATTAGCTTGGACGAGCGAATGGGACATCCAGAGGCTTCGCAGAGGGGAGGGTACACAAAGAGAATATATTCGTCAACAGTACTACTAAGCGAGCGATAGATGCGGACGAGCTAGGGTAGCTAAGGTGAAGAGGGAACGTTACCAGGGCTCGCCCACGAGGAGGCCCGCTTTCCGACTTTCGAGCCCCACCAAAACACCACGCCGATCAAGGAGCTCCAAGAAGATGGAATCTCAGCTTGTGGTGACTCCGAGTTCGCTGCAGTGCCAACAGCAGGACGACGCCAGACAAGCGTCCTCCACTCGTGGAAGAGAAGTTGACAGACGTATGGCAACGCCAGGTCGCCAACATTATCATTGGGACTGTGACAGGCTCAATCACTGCAGCAGGGCCAGGCTCGCGGTGCCAACTGCCGATCTTGTCGTCAAAAGACGAATACAGTCTAATGGCGGGTGGTTGAAACACGGATAAGGATCAAGCAGTCTTCGATTCGGAGCAGGACTTACCCAGCTCTCGAAGCAGGACCACACTTAAACGCCCAGTTGAGTTTGTTGAAGGGAATGAAGGCATCTAACTGGGAGATAAAGTCATCAGAGATGCAAGAGTGTTGTACTCATCCATCTTGACACAGTCTCTGAACGATTCACTTGAAGGGTGATGGACGTCGATGGAAGTCCGGACTGCTGAAAAAAGCAACAAACACCAGCAAACGTCCCTTGGTCCGTTCCTCAATTACAACCACACTCGGCCAAGATGGCCCAGAAGAGAAACGTTGACGGTAAATGTTCATAACATGATGCTGCATCAGCTACGTGTTGCCTTACAGGCTTGAGCCCAGGCACTCAGTTAGACGGCCGACCTCTGAAGAAGCCTCGGAATGCAGTTGACCATGATTTCGAACCGAGCTCGTCCCCTGCCGCAGACTACTCCCAGTCTGCCCAAACCACTACCGTTAACCCCGGCGCTTTGACGCGTAGAATTGAATCGGAAAGGGAAACGCGCAACGGACCATCCGCTCATCCTAGTGCGACCGATGTTCAAACCCTGCCGACGAAAACAGCCAGGAAATCAATTAAGAATTGCGGAGACACGGAGCTCATGACTCACATATTCGAGAAGAACGATTTCTCATTCATGGAACTGAAAGAAGATCACGTATCCCGGCCTTTGTGGATCAACCCTGCAGACGCGAGCGTCATCCTTGAAGGCTTCTCCCCAATCGCGGAGCAAGTTCAAGACTTCCTTGTCGCAATAAGCGAACCCATCTCGAGGTGAGCATATGCTTATGGATGATCAGTTTGGTCTACCATCTCATTCCCAATACTCCAAGACCAACGTTCATGCACGAATATAAGATAACCGCGTACTCGCTCTACGCAGCCGTTTCCATCGGTCTTGAAACCAACGATATCATCTCGGTCCTCAGTCACTTGTCGAAAACTCCAGTTCCCGAAAGCATCATTCAGTTGATCATGGATTGTACCGTCTCATATGGCAAAATAAAGCTTGTGCTCAAGCGTAACCGGTACCATGTGGAAACCACCGACCCGAAGGTGCTGCAAATGCTCCTGAACGATCCAATTGTGTCATCCACTCGAGTTATGTCTGATTGGATGGGTCAAATCACCAGCGAACT
Source organism: Tulasnella calospora MUT 4182 (assembly GCA_000827465.1). Lineage (NCBI taxonomy): Eukaryota > Fungi > Basidiomycota > Agaricomycetes > Cantharellales > Tulasnellaceae > Tulasnella > Tulasnella calospora. The sequence continues at coordinate 243,447 of KN822972.1, forward strand.
TAGAGGGCTTCTCGCCAGTGTTAACTCGCAGAATGTTGATATCGCTACAACGTCAACTGCCCCGTCAGTCACAGCAAGCGCAAGTCGCGGTATGCTCGCGGTAGATGGTAACAATAACCCAATACATACGGATTTGTTTGCATCCGTGGTTGGAGCCGCCAGTGGTAAGTTTGAGCTACTTCGTCACTTGCAAGTACTTACGCGACTTCACACTAGATGACAACGACGAAGACGATCAGAACAGCCACTCGTTTGAGGTTTCTCATACGAAGCTTGAAGTGAGGCCTCGTCATGTGCTCTTTACTCTCTATCTAGCCTTAGATTGTCTCGCTCCAGGACCTCAAGAAGCGATGCCTTGAGCTCGATTACCCTTTACTAGAGGAATACGACTTCCGAAACGATACAGTCAATCCCAAGCTAAACATAGATCTCAAACCCCTGACCGTCATTCGACCATATCAAGAGAAGTGTCTCGGCAAGATGTTTAGTAACGGACGAGCCAGGTCGGGTATCATCGTTTTGCCCTGTGGAGCTGGAAAGACTTTGGTCGGCATCACAGCTGCGTGTACTATCAAAAAAACTTGTCTTATTTTATGTACTTCTGGGTACGTCGTATTATCTTGGAAATCCCCATGTTGAAGCTAACTCGACATCGCCGTAGTGTTTCCGTTTTGCAATGGCAGCAGCAATTCCTTCAGTGGTCTAACATCCATAAGTCGAAAATCTGTGCTTTTACAGCCGAACATCGGGCCAAGGTATACATTTTCTTGCATTGGGTATCATGATCTACCTCACAAGAACCCCTTAGCCTACCGCGGACGTTGGAATCGTCGTTTCAACCTACTCTATGGTCGCCCATACTGGGAAAAGGTCTCTCGATGCGAAAAGAATGATGGAATTTTTGACGTCCCGCGAGTGGGGTTTGGTCATTCTTGATGAGGTGCATGTGGTGCCAGCCGACATGTTCCGCCGAGTCGTTACGACCATCAAGGCTCACTCCAAGCTTGGTTTGACTGGTATGATGCTTCTATCTACAAAATATTTTACAGCTAACCCGAGATCCTTCGTAGCAACACTGGTTCGCGAAGACGACAGAATCGACGACTTGAACTACATGATTGGGCCAAAGCTCTACGAGGCGAACTGGATGGAGCTCGCCGCGAAAGGGCACATTGCTACTGTACAAGTGCGTTAAAATTTGCCCGAAACTCGGACGTCGTTCACTTACGTTCGGCGGTAGTGCGCAGAAGTTTGGTGTCCGATGACGCCAGAGTTCTACTATGAGTACCTGAAAGCCAAGACCAGAGAGAAAGTGCTACTTTGGTGCATGAACCCGAACAAGCTCCAGGCTTGCCAATTTCTCATCAACTTCCATGAAAAGAGAGGGGACAAAATTATCGTTTTCTCTGACAATGTCTTCACACTTAAGGTGAGTACCCATGAGTGCGTTCAAGGTTTCTCATTTCAGTGTCGTCGCGTAGGAGTATGCCCGTCAGCTTGGGAAACCCTTCATCTGCGGCGAGGTTAGCCAAACCGAACGGATCGCCGTTCTCCAGGCTTTTCAACAAGACCCTTCTATAAATACAATTTTCTTGTCAAAGGTGCGTTGGGTGTTGTGCTGCTACGGCGGTGGCAGCCTTTGAAAACCAATCCCAACAGGTCGGAGATACCTCAATTGACCTGCCGGAAGCGACATGCCTTATCCAAGTCTCATCGCATTTCGGCTCTCGCCGACAAGAAGCACAAAGACTGGGTCAGCCACGCAGTACACCATTCTGACAGTTCCTCACCCTGACCACTTGCCGTACCTCACAGGTCGTATTCTCCGAGCAAAGCGACGTAACGATGAGGGCTTCAACGCCTATTTCTACTCCCTCGTCTCAAGAGACACTCAAGAGATGTACTACTCAACGAAACGCCAGCAGTTCCTGATAGACCAAGGATACTCCTTCAGAGTAATCACTCAATTGGAAGGGATGGAGAGGACGCCCGGGCTAGTCCTCCGAGCGAAGTCCGAGCAGATTGAGCTCCTGAAGAAAACTCTCCAGGCGACAGATGAGGACAGAGCGCTAGGCTCCGACGTTGCCCGTGGCGAGGGCGATTTAGCCGGCACCGTTACGTCCAATCTTGCCTCTCGCCCACTCTTCGAGGAAGAGAGCTGACGCGTTTACCCTCTCCCCAACTGTCAATGTTGAGCGTGAAAAAAGGAGGGACGAGGCGATGTCATCTCATAGACGGAATGTACATTAGATTGTCTCCCGGTACTCTTTCTATACACTGCCATCTTTTTGAACCTTCATCTGGAACCTGCCAATAGAAAGGGGCGGGGACGGAATACGACTTCCTGGTTAGACGCGCACGTGATCGTGTTGGCCAATTGTTTGTTTTCGCAATCTCAGTCCCCCGAATCACACCCTGACATGCTCCGAAGTGCTTCACGATCTTGGAGCTCTGTAAAGGCGAGGAAATATCACTTATATGCTACTGAAAGTTGTTATTGGTCATCTTTTCCCCTTGCAGGCTGTCCTTTCCAAATTTCTCAGACCAGCTCGTCCTAGAACCGGGGGGAATGCTCATCATCGACCGGGGACGGAAAACGGTCCTACCAGAAACTATGTGCGACCCAATCGACTACATAAGCAGCACCGTCACCCCCGTCGTCATTCAGCTTCGGCTTTAGAGTTCAGCAGCACGTCCCCACCCCAGAGAAGGACCTTGGTAAAGAAACCACCCCGCACCGTTTCCGAATCAGCTGTACATCGTCTAACGAAGCGATATGACACTCAAATCGACTCTCTTCGCCTCAAGCTTCACGGAACGGAGCTTGACGTATTCCGAGAACGCTTTGACAAGGAACGCGTTGTAGGCGAACTGCTCGACGCACAGACGACTCTCACGAATGAACGCTTGAAACGACGTCACCTCGAAAGTATAATGAAGGAGACCGCCAGAGCTGTGGAGGGCCTTCATTTTGACTCCGAGATCCCTCTCACCGATTCTGAGACTGACTCCTTCGATCTCGATAACCCCGACACCCTTCCTGAACTCCTTCGTCGAATCCGTACTCGTGTCCAAGCACTTCACGTGGCTCATGCTCGCGACTTCAATACAATAGGTTTGTTGGAACGTGAGCTCGAAGACCTGCGAGAAGCATTTGTAGAACGAGAGCTGCAGTGGTATCGAGAACGCCAACCAACTTTTCAGACTCTCTCTCTTCTGCAGGAACTCCAGCTCGAATACGGTATGGCCCTCTGGCGACAACGTGGAATGGAACTCGAGATTCTCTCTGTTCATCGCGAACTTGATGCTCTACATGATTCTCACGACATCTACAGGCGAATGATCAGCAGCACCGAAGAACAGGCTGCTTACATCGAAGAATTGGAGCCCCGTCTGGCAAACTTGGAGCAGAGTTTACAACTAGACTCCGAGTCTAGCAAAAGTATGTTCAAACTGGAACGATCTGCTGAAGAGAGGGATCGAGCACCCCGGAAGGCCAAAGAACCTCAACGACAGCCAACATCTCGTCAGTCCAAGGGCGAAAGCTTCGAGAGCACCCAAACGGCAGTGAATCAACCGAAAAATCCTCCTGCTAATTCTCCAAGAAAGTCTGTCCACTTCAAGCTTGACGATTGCGATCTCGCACCTACCGCCTCGACTTTCAACACACCCGAATCTCCAATATCAAAGTAGATTCTCCCTCAAAGCACCCGTATCGGTAGATTCTTGTGGGGAGTGCGACTCTCCGGTATTACTCTTAGATCAAAATAGAATAAGAAATAAACGTTTATCCATGGTTTGTGAGGGCTCCGAAAAGATGTTGGATCGGCCCATCTAGAGGTCACTCAGGGTCCTCACTAAGCACTAAATGCTTACACTATTCAACCCTGCGAATGACAGTGCCCGTCGCGAGTGCGCAACCCGCCAATAAAAGGTCGCCAAGTTCCGACGAGCTTCTGCCCGGGATAGAGCTTATTGCTTGGCTCACGTGACCGTGACAGCAAATTCGTTTGTTTTCGCAGTCCTGGTATCCCTAGGCACACCCTGAGATGTTTCTTAGGGTATCACGGTCTTGGTTCTCTGTGAAGGCAAGGGAATATCACCGATGCGCTACTTGAAGTTTCAATGGCCATCAGCTCATTTCCTCCCATAGGCTGCCGTATTCGAATTTCTCAAACCCGACTCGCCCTATAATCCGGAGGAATACAGTAAACCGACCGAGGACTAACAATGACCCTACTAAAAACTCAGTGGGACATAACTGACTCCATGACCAGCAGCGTCACTCTGGACGCGATGCAACCAGAGCTTTGGAATTCGGCCGCACGTCTAGGCCACAGAGGAGGATGTTGGTGAAGAAACCGCCTCGCACCCTTCCTGAATCAGCTGTACACCGTCTCATGAAGTCGTATAACTCCTAACTCTACTTTCCTCGTCCCAAACTTTTCAGGGCGGAACTTGACATTTTCCGCGAATGCTTTAACAAAGAACGCGTCGGTAAGCGAACTACTCAACACAGAGACTACCCTCACGAATGAACGCTCGAAGCGCCTCCACTTCTAAAGTAGAATGAAGGAAATTGCGAGAGTTGTGGAGCAGAGTTAACCGGACGTTCGTTATCAAATGTGTATGTTGAAAGGTAGATGCAACAAAGTCCATCAAATGTTCAATTCAGACTGACCAATCCGGAGGACCGGTCAACGGCGCCCCATTATGTTCTCGAATGGACTTCACAATGGCATTAGTATCAATACACTGTCGTAAAGCTTTAATGATCCCTGTTGACTTGGTGATTCGTGTTTCATAACAGTTGGATTGTACTGGTGCACCCAAGTTCACAGGGTCCTTGAATCGGAGCCCCCTTTGTGTTGGTGGCTGCTTGGAAACATTCCCCGTCTCACGTACCTCCCAATACCGCGAAACGGGTTGCTATGGCACCACGCTGTTTCCGCGCGGCGATATCAACTATACTTGTCGCCTCACCATTACAAGGACGGTACACAATCTCATCGTCCTCTCAGGCACTCCAACTCGTGCCGATGATACCCTGAATTCGCATTCTCTTTCAAAAGCAACTGCTCTCAGAATCATGCATCCGAAATAATCCAACTCGCTCTCTAGAGCCAAGTAACGCACTTCCAGACCCCCCATCTCCAAATGTCGCGCAAGATCGCCTCGTCAAGTCTTCCCATCCAACCCGCCCGACGGCCTTGTCTGTCTCTCCCACAAGCCCAAACACCCACGCCCTCCCCCCCGCTGCTATTATCACCTTCTCAAAACACGCTTTCCCCGAGGAAGTCTCTCCTGCCGCCAGAAGTGGAGCTGCTCTCCCCACAACCCGAGAGGAGCAAATCCTTCATCCAGGATTACGGAATACGGGGAGACGCAACGTTTTCGCCATGTAGACCACTAGGAATAGATTCAAGCCTTAACGTATTTCGCTGGCCGAACTTGGGTCCGTCTGGCTCCGAGCTGGGTCTCTGTGAGTCCCCAACGAGAACGGCTATCCAGCATGGAAGCAACCCCGCGGTAAGAAGAATCGTGTTTATGCGCCTTCCCTCGATATTAATCTTACAATCAATTTAGCTGTATGATCTTCTTGTCAAACTGGACCCCGATGCTTTCAGGCCGCGGCTCGGTGGTCATGAAACGAGGTTGAGCAGCCTCATGATCATCTACTTGGGGAACCAAACAACTTTCAAAATCAACGACTCTTTTGACCGTCTGACGATCTATCACGTGGAAGACATCCCCGCGGAGCAGATAAAAAAGGAGGCTCTAAGAGCAACGAAGGGAGGAGTTTCGGATCTTGAATGTTGAAATCGCTGCCTCATCAAGACCTGTGTTCTGTGCTGCGCGTAGTGTCATGTAATTATATGCTTTAGTATGTGCCCCGGTTCATTTGTTCTTTCCCTCTGTATTTTGGACTTTATTCGATCATGGACTGAATTTTGAAAACACTATGGAGACTATCTGTCATTATCTCATGTATTTAGAATCAGTGTACATTACACAGAAGGCGGTTAGAAAGGGGTTACGTCGACAGCCTCTACCTGTAAGTACTTCGTGGGGAAAGGTTCTTCACCGAAATGCCTTCAAGCCTCTAGGTTAGAAAGGTGGGAGCCAGTGGTCTTGGAAACTTACATATCTACATGCGGCAAAGGTAATCCTGTCTTGTCGCAGTCTTCGCCATTTGTGACCTTGGAGAGCTCAAGGGCTGATTTAGGTTTGTCGTCCAAAGTCCAGTACCGCTTCCGCGCCCGCCCAAACTGATCCATGTGAACGTAGAAATGGATCGGATTTCGCGTACTCTTCGTCAGGGCCTCAACGGATGCTGCATCCAAGCCATGGACTGTTTCAGTTACTATTGGCCAACGTGAGTTCAGAGATGGAGAAAGCTTCAGGGGAAGGATTTGAACATACAGAGAACCAAGTCTTGTGGGAGGACGTTGTGCTTCGATCCTATGCGCACCGCATTCTTGCGCAACCACTCCAATTCAATAGCCCTATCTGTGAGCTGATTGCGCCAGCAGAGCATAAAGTCTTTTATGGAGTTTTTCCCAAAAGGCTCGCATGTTGCTCTGTGGGATTTTGGGTTGTTTAGAGTTACGAGTTCTCTCAGGACATGAGGAGTAGAATGCAACAAACTTGAAAATCTTTTCCCCAACCTGCTCAAAGTCACTGACGTCCAGCGTGGTATCGACGCCCCCCAGATCTTGAGAGATAGACTCCAGTTTCCGGAAAGAGAGTCCCCTCTCTGCAGTCCTCTCGAAGACGCCGATGTCGCCTGGCGTAAAATCGCCTGTGCGAAGACCGGGTGGCCAATTTAAATATCGACTTGCAGGAGCGATCCAGAGTTGATGCAGGTAGTCCAAAGCCGCCTCGAGGGATCCAAATTCCGAAGGTGACTTGCTCAAAACTGCTGCAGCGCTTCCACTTAAAGCGTATCCCAATGGTCGCAGAGGGCGCAAATAAGCTATTTCGACCCAGATTCAGCATCAATAAAGCTAGTTGCAAACTATCTCTAACCTCTTTGAAGAACCTATTCATCGCGCAAACGTGAGCCTCTTTCCTCTAGGCTCTACCATACCCTGAGAGACTCACCGCAGCCCAAGCGAAGCGAACAACGTCTTCCATGGAGCCTTGATAGGGAGCTCCACAATCCCCATACTCTGGGGTAAGCACAACGTTTCCTTGATCATCGACGTGAGCTTTCTGCGATAGAGCCCCCAAGTAAGCCTTCTGAGATGGATGAGCGAAAAGTGTCCGAGAACGTACTCCAATCACATCACAAATTGCGATCGATCCTATTGAGGAATTATTGGCTAAAATATGAGCTCCTTTGTTCTATGGGTACACGTCAATACGATCAAAGCGTTCGCGATAGAAGGTATCGTCATACCCTCATGTCTATGAGCTGGGGAAGAAAAGGATTAATTAGAAGCCGTATTCGATAAAGGGCGATAGAAGCTCTTACCAGCTGCCAAACGCGTTGCAAAGCAGTATCGGGGGACTTTGCGACTAGGGTCGATATGTAGTCACAAAACGGTGTAAGGGAGGCTGCCAGAGTTCGGAAAAAGTCAAAGAAAGCCGATCGAAGTTTTAAGAGCAAAGCTTACACGCCGAGAATATAATGCAGGGTGTGGCTCCATCATTTGAAAGGCCGTACACACGAGGGCCAGTGACTCTGAGAACAGAGACATCAGAGTCCAGACACAAATGAAGTCGAGACAGCACACCTCTCCTCCCTCTTCAGGGTTTCTAGATCACGAATGAAGGCCTTTTCACCACCAGCGGCATGTGTATAGACCTTGGCCAAGAGGGGTTTTCCTTCAACTTCGGCAAGAATTACGTCCGACCAGAACGTTGAGGAACGATTATCTTTCCACATGAGTTCTTTGGCGCGGCCGGTCATCCGAATGGAATTAAAAGGAAGTGTGACCTTTTCTCAACATTAGTATCATGAGCGACGAAAGGCATAACGATTTGCTCACCGGCGTCGAGCCTGGTCCCATACCCATTTCGAAGCCGACCTGCGGCTGGTACTGTAAAGTTTGAACTGAAGCCATTATTTGAAGAGGGAATCTAGCTTTAATAAGAGGGTGCAGATGAGTGAATGGCGCCCGAAAGCAGTTGGATCGTTGTCTACTTAAAGCGTCAAGCCCGAGCCCAGGAGAACAACGATTGGGTAAAAGCCTTGAGCGCGTTTCAATGGGTCGAAAGAGTCAGGCGCATTGAAAGAACGGCATTGGTTGGTGTTTGAAGAGGTCGCCATTATGCTAGCCAAAACGGTTGAATGAGCGAGATGCAGCGCTCGTGCAACAAACACAGCACACCTCAAGCTCTCAAAGCAGGTGTTAGGGCACCACTGCGTTGCTTTCGTGTGGAATGAGTTGCAACGGTAAAAGAAAGGATCAACTATTCACTCGAAAGGGTGTATGTGGAGTTGCAGGTTACTGCAGGGGCAGGGGGCGCTTCCTCGTTTGAAGCCTGCAGTTCCTGCGTGCCCCACTGAAGTCATGGTCGGAGTCCGGGCCTGCTCTGATTAGTTGAATCGATTACATTATTTCTGTTGCGGTCTTTGATATAACTATCTTCTTGAGGAGAGCTTCCATCGCAGAGGAGGAGAGTTCGAGAGCCCCGTTTTACTTCGGACTGCCAGGCACGGCTGGGCTAAGTCACGTGACAGCGAGCGATCGCTGAGTAACCACCGGGTTTCGCAAGATGCAGTCTTTCTCGGATCATCGAAGTACTCTATTATCGTCTCTTATCATTGGGCCCAGATGCCACACGCCGACTCTAGTCTCATACCATCCATTATTCAAACAAAAGAAGATTTCTGGTCCCATGTCCACCAGCAATTAGAGGCTCTGATCGAAAGTCCAGGGAACTGGGTATCTCACTCCCCGACCCCGAAGTGTGATTAACCGGCTTACTGATATCTGTATTTGCAGGTATCAAACCTCTCCAATGCAGCGTCTCTAGTGTATAATGCTTTAAGAAGCTTTAAGTCATTTGGGGATGGAGAAAGGGCAGTGAATTGGTGTGGTGCGTGTGATGACTTCACTGACTGATGCCCATTGCTGATGCAGGTAATTAGGGTTCTATCTTGATGCTGCGATGTTCCCAGGACAATCATCTACTACGTTTGGAAGGATTCTCCATCTCGGACCATTCAATGGCCGCCCAGCTTGCCAGCTTATTCGGTGTGAGGCTGGGAAGGGGGTCTGCGCCGACGCTTGGGCTCAGAGGCGGACCATTCTCGTCGAAGAAGTTGACGCGTATCCCGGGCACATAGCATGCGACGGTGAAACAAAAAGCGAGATAGTGGTCCCTATGATATGGGATGGAGAAGGGGGTTCAACAGTACTGGGTGTGATGGATTTGGATTGTCTAGCACTCGGTGGGTTTGACGAGGCAGATCAGAGAGGACTCGAGAAAATCGTTCAATTACTTGTTAAATCTTGTCTGTGGAACATATGAGTACAACCGCGGGCCGAAAAACACACCTGAATCATAGACGTACAAATTTCCGAAAACAGGTCTACATACTTCAACATGAATCATCCATCTCCTTGCAAAGCATTCTTAATCAATGACTTGAGTTCCAGAGTATCGCACTTCAAAATCCAAAGGCTACTATCATCTTCCCCCGGCCTTAACCGTATAGCCGCTGAAATTTGTCCATCCGAAGTCAAAAGCATGCCCAATATTTCGTTGTCGTGGAAAGTCTGATCCTTGGCTATAAGGGAAGGTCGATTATGATACGAGGGAATTAACAATGTGCAATTCGTGGGGCTACGCACCTTTTATACCTGCCTCGATGCTTGGAAAAGCCATGATGAAACCGAGCCCCGCGTCTTGAAGGGTGCCGGCCACCGTTGCAGGCGGGGACTCCGACCATCCCCGAGTTGTGGACTTGATGGAGTTCCATGACACATCGAAACTTTGAAGGAAGGATTCCTCACTGATACCACTCGAGGGGTCTGCTTGTATATCGTTCTTCAGCGCTTCAGCAATTCCCGTTGGTGGTTCGGCATGGAACGGCGACTCCAGAGTGATCAGATCAACTTTGGATGCCTAAGGATGCAAATCGCCGCGTTAGATTACATTCTTTTCCACTTCGAAGCTAGTATGATTGACCAGCGCCTCGGAAACGATGGAAGGTCCTCCAGGCTGAATATGGTTTCCCTAGATGGCACACAATGAATCGGTGGCTTCGCATAGAGGTGGGACAAGCCACTCACAACAGCAAAGTTTCTTAACCCTTCATCCCCCTCCGCCAATGCTACCAAGCCAGCGGGTGTAATCGTCTGCGCCAGGGGGTCTTCGCCATTTAATATCGGCGACCGCTGAAATTCCTCGCTATAAGCTGCCGAGGAACGAGTCGATGGAGTTTGAGAAGGTCGACGAGTCCGAACTTGATGACGATCCTGGCTCTTCCTACGCGATGCTCCCGGCGCATCATACGCATCGTACCGGAGAGCCGACGGTCCGGCAGCACCGCGGGGCGAAACCGCGCGAGAAGATGCAGAAGACGGGCTAGTAACTGGTTTTGGTAGTTTGCGGAATTGTTCTTCTATGGCCAGTAAGATATCTGGGAGCTAAATACTGGCAGGCGCCTTAGCGGTAATCAGACCGGACATGGGAGTTTTCGCACCGTTTGAGACTTAGCATTCTGAACAACCGTTTTGAGCATCGCCTTGTCCTTGACTAGTCGCAAAAATTGATCGCATCTCTGAGTTCGAAGGTCATTTAGCAAGCCAACCACACTATCAAGGCGATTCTCATACATGTCGCATGTGTTTCCGACTTTGCTTCAAGAGTTCCTCCACCCGTGTCACTACTGCTACAGGGCTTGACTCGTCGTCAAACATTGCTACGACCTTAGTCAGAGCAATCAACAAAGCCTCTTGCACGCCTACTAAAATATACAACAAAAGGGTGAGGAAGGGTGTTACACAACCGGAGGCCAATACATACCAGGCGAGGTAGCAAGACAGTTGGTTAATCCTTCAGCAACTGTCGATGGTGGAAGAGTAACTAGCTGGGAGTACTCGCAAGCAACTGCTGCGCATATAACTGTTGCTGTAGGTACTGGAGCTGCAACACCAGTGAAGGATTCTTGTAGGTCCTGGAGGGTCTTTTCGACAAAGGTTTTTCGGAACTCGTCCGTTGCTAAAGCCCTCGGAAATGCCTCAGTAAACGACTCCGTCGGAGTGCTAGTGAAGTTTGCTCACATTCACGTAACCTGTCGAGAACTGGTTCTACCACGGATTCCAAGACTGCGTTGACGCCAGCCCCTGAGCCTTCGTCATGCGCTCTGCCTCGTCTAGGGCTGTCTTTTCCCGCTGCATCCTTATGAGGGACTTGGACCGCTTGCAGTACCACCTTAAGTCTACTAGCAAATGCTTCTCCATTCTCTGCGTCCAGCACCGTGGATACCTCTAAAGCGCGGGAAGCATAGACTTCACAGGTCGCGAGAGTGGTCGACGTCGGAGATGGGGTTGATTCTATAAACCGACTAAACCAAGCCTCGAGGATTGCGGGGTCGACACGGTACAGAAGTTGAATCGTCTGTACGGATTATTTAGTGTACCACCTTCCGGGAAGAATTAGGCGGAACTCGTACCATCCTCCGTATGGTCAAATCGCTGCCATCCAAGAACGACATGATTCGATGAACTTCGTTCTCCTGAAGTTGAGCGGGGATGGCTTCATCCACTCCAACCCAAAGCTTCACGTCGATGGCCAGCAAGCAAGCCAAGAAAGTATAGTGAAGGTTCGGGTCCTTCGACATGAGCATGTAATGAATCCCCGAGACTGGGTGTTGCAAGTCGGAAGAAGGCGAAAGAACCATCATAAGAATTGGCTCCGGAGTGACCGAGAGTGCCCGGAAACATTCGAGTACGATTTCTATGCAAGTGGCAAAGTTGTTGAGTCGTTGCTCCAGCGAGGGCCGGCTCCATGCCTGAGAAACTCACTGCTTGATTTGGATGACGTTAAGCACTTTTGAATAAGGACCTCAGCTAGAGATTTGACCTCTCTGAGACGTGGAAGCTTTTCATCAGGCTCGGCATGTAATCTCGGGAAGCTTGCCTCAGACGCACCCGGAATTGGGGTCGATGACAATCAGCTGACCGACGCATCGAATGGCAGCAACCGCAGGACTGTGGATTCGGCGCCCTTGAGAGTTCGAGCGGTCCTTCTGTATCACTTCGACAGCTGCGTGACCGACTTCGATTCCGGAGATCATGCCTGCCTGACGATGGGAGACGAAGGAATGATATTAGGTAGAACATCCCAAGGCAAGGGACCTTTAGTGTACCTTGACCAACTCAGCCGCGAGACTGAAAGCCGACGAAGCAACGACATCGTCTCGAAGCCGCTTGAAGATCTTTCGGGTCGTTCGTTGGAGGAGGTCAGGGTTATGGCGAGAGAGAGTTTTGAAGGTCGCCATGGCGCGACGCTTGACTTGGAATCTAACCACAACAAGGTGCGTCAATCTTCATGAATGATTGGAACCCAGAAGCCGACGAGTTACGGACGACTTATGAGAGAGAAGATCTTCCAGCCTTGACTGAATAGCAGGGACAACGTCCGATGAGGATACTTGGAGTAGCATGTCGAGTGCCAGGCAGATATGCGTTTCATCTCGACTTTCCAAGTCCTATGGCGGAACTTCAGGACCGTCTTCCGATCGAATGAGATAATAGAATGATTATTACCTTTCTAAACGTGTTAACCAGCATTAGGTGCAGTTCATGCTCGGGTGGCATTACAGCAGCGCAGAATTCATACCCTATTTCGCGCGTATAGTATGTCAGGGATTCGAGGCTAACCGCAAGAGCCTAGAGGATACCACGCACCCACCCGACGATCCGATAGCTTCGCTCCACCACCTGCCAACCCAACAGCTGCAGGAAGCGCAAATTCCAGGTAATCAGATCGAGGAAGTTCAAACGTCATTGCCATCGAGCAATGCAATAATATGAGCAACCACTCTCTACATGCCCTCTTTTCAAAAGGCCCCTTGGTCAACAGCCTCACTCTCTCGAAGAGGGAGCAGAAATGCACGCTTACAGAGTCCGGAGTAAAACCAGCTTTCGCAAACCTTCTCCGTATGGTATCAATTTCCTGAATGATGGCATCATCCGCAAGGGAAGGGCTACTAGCGTTCTCGATTTTTTGGACAAGGGCGTAGTGCGCACGGTTGATCGCCCCCGAGTTGTTGAATGTAACCTCCATTATCTGGGGGTGCCGGAGCTGGAGGCGCTGTGGCCTGGTCGTTGGGGAACGTGGTTCCTTCTGAACCGGTGACCGGGGTCCTTCCTCGCGAGGAATCCCAACAACCGCCACCACCGTTCGTTCGCACCCAGGACCGTCAGTTCCATCACGGGTTTCGGACAATGGCCGACCCAACGACTTCCATAGCAAAAGCACTTCAAGTCAAAGCCCACGCATTCAACAAACTCTTAAACCAGCCCAGACTTTCGACTAAATTTCGAACCCAGGCGGATATCGATGATGGGTTGAAGAAGTTGAGGAGGCTGATTCTTGTTGAGGGGATTCCTTTCGCCATCGTAAGTATTCGAAGTCCACTGGGAGTGGAGGGTTGAATGACATGCTTTGTCCCGTGGTGTGTGGTGGATTAGGACCCGACCTTACGACCGAGGATATGGAAACTCTTACTTGGAGTTACTGGGGGCTTGTCATCGGAAATGTATCTGAAATACGTTGCGAAAGGGCCTTGTGCGGTTAGGGAGAAGATTCGGAATGATACCTTCCGGTTAGTCTTATCCGGATCCCCGTCTGAAAGGTCACTGATATCCCACCACAGAACACTCGCCACTGACCGAGGGTTCAAAGAAAAAGTCAGTGAGGTGATGCTGGTCCGTCTCTTAGACGCATTTGTGTGGAGAAGTCAAGGTTCGCTACTGTCCGTTCTCTCTTTCAGGCTTATCTCATGAGTTGATCGTTGGATGGTGGCCTGCCTGGGGACTAGACCGCTCGGAAACACAAGCTCAAATCTTGGACTTTACTTATGTGCAAGGGATGAACGTGTTGGCTGCACCTTTCCTCTACACCATGCCCTCAGAGGTGGAAGCGTTTGCGGCGTTTTCCAAATTCATCGAGGTGCACTGCCCGCTTTACGTTCAGCCCACTTTGGAAGGGGTTCACCGTGGTTTAAGAGTGAGTCCTCTTCTTAACTCGCCACAAATACCTCGAAGTGGAAGCTTACCCCACATGTATACTTCTCCAGCTGCTGGACCAGTGCCTTCAGATCGTGGATTCAGAACTGTATGGATACCTAAGAAAAAAGAACCTTTCCGCAGAGCTCTACGCCTTCCCATGTGGGTCTAACTCGGCTGTGGCGTCTTCGCGTGAAGACTGACGGTCATTTAACCCAATAATAGCGGTACTCACCCTCTGCGCATGCACTCCGCCTCTTGATCAAGTCCTTCAACTTTGGGACTTCCTGCTGGCTTTTGGTGTTCATCTCAACGTACTCTGTGTGATTGCTCAACTTCTCCTCATCCGCGAAGAAGTCATGGCGTCTCCTAGGTGAGTGGGAACTGATACTTCTCGGGGGTCGACGCTGAACTCGGTGCCGACTCCAGTCCTATGAAACTTCTTCGCACGTTCCCTCCACTGGAAGCTCTCCCAGTCATCGGTATCGCTGTCGCACTTGTGCGAGACATTCCTGAAGACCTCTACGACGAACTTGTTCGGCATCCTTATGAAGTCCGATCATGACGTTTCCCCCTCTCCTTTACCATTTTCACCTCCGCATCTTCAATCATGCAAAATTTTCTCAATCCTGCAGCATCTTATTGTATGCATACCACTCGTTTGTATCTATACCCTAACCACAAAACCACTATTCGTCCGGCCCTCACGTGGTGGGCGGGCCTGATTTGTTTGGCCTGGATGACCTAAGCGACGAGCATTGAGAGCTCGAAGCAAAACTTCACCAACACTCTGTAACACCCTGGTCATCATCCCATGGGCCCGTCGTCCATCGAACAGGTGAGCTGTGCAGTTATTCTCGGTTCTTGCTCCTTCCTCTATTCTTGCGGTGATGACAACAACATCGACCAAATTTACATCGTCTGCATCCACCATGGAGACACCCAATTTGATTTCAGACTTGCCTGACCTCCTATCCATTGCTCTCTCTTCCTTGCTCTAATATAATGACAATGCGCTGACACTATCTCTGTCTGCTGCAGGTGGCTAGGGTACAGGTGGCGAAGGCCGAGAGGGATGCAGAGATAGGCAGGCAATCGGACTCCCTTGTGTAGATGGCTAGGAACTTGTACGTATGATCGAAAAGAAATGAAGCATATTCTTATTCCAGAGCTGCGAGCTCGATGGGTGCTGTCTGTCGGGGTGATAACTGGCTGCATGGGTGCAAGACTGGATCAGTCGAAAGTGGAATATTCTGTTTAGCTCCTTCCAGTCACCATTTAGCACCGCCCCAACGCTTCCCCCCTTCCAGGACAGCCAGTCTAGATCTACTTCCACACTCACCAATGGTCTCGATGAGCACTCCAACCCCGACCTCTACCGCACCTGACCCAACGCCTACAGGAGGAGCGGTAGGACACGCAGCGCAGAGTCAGTAGCATGCTCCCTTGCAAGTCTTGCACGCTTTGGCAATAACATTCGAATTCTAAAAAACGCGAAAAACACTCTGTGTTTTCTTCTTTCTCCCACTCGGGACCGTCTCATCAACTCCACCACCTCCCACTGTGCTAACCTCTGATGGGCTTCGCTCCTGGCGCGACCGCAAACGCTCTCGCCGCTTACCGCGATCGGTACTCCATCCTTACGCGCGGTCTAAATTATGCATTCGCGCCTATATTCGAATATCTAGGCCTTACGGGACAAGAAGATAAGGACAAGGTGGCATCTATGCTGCCGCGGTCAGAGACACCAGGCGTGCCCGGTGGTGAGCACTCCACGCAATGCACGCCCCTATTACAGGCAGGATTGACCAGAGGGCCCCTTTCAGATGAGAACCAGCTATCCGAACATGATTTGTATCAGCTCGCACAACAGTTGAAGGACGAGGAGGCGAACAAACGGGTAACACACGGGCCCGATCAGAACCACAGGTAGTGCATCGCTGACGTCACGCTCATAACCGTCCGCAGCCGTTAATATCTTCAGCCGAACCTTTGAGCGCTCTCCGGGAAGAATACACGAATGGCACAGGCAACTTCCTTGAAAAGATCGAATGGTTAATGTCTCAAGGATGGCGTGGACTACGACGAACGCGTGGTGATGGAGACTGTTTCTATCGATGTGAGCTCACCAGAAAAGTTTCTGGATGTTTTGCCGCTAATTGGATTACCAAACGCTTCTTCCCCTTGCCATTGCGACTCCTACGCAACCCAGCTCTAGCCTATGCCTACGTCGAACGACTTCTTTTTGCTGATGACCAGGACTTGGCTGTAGCATCTACCAAGTCGATCTTGGAGGCAAAATTGAAGGTTTTGGAACAAGTTGGATTTGAAAAACTCGCTGTACGTCCTTATTCCGCATTTATTCGGTCTTGACTCGAGGCCAACTCCGGATCTAACCTCCTCTTCTTCCCAGTACGAGGATTTCTACGATGCTTTCGTTGAAGTAATCGACTTGATCGTCAAGCCAAACCAACACGGACGGAAACTCGACGCCAATGGTTTACTCGAGTTTTTCCAAACTCCTGAGCGTGCGCGCCTTCCTGCTTTTCTACAAGCGAGAGAGAACTTAATCCCCCTTTCGCCGAACCTTTGCAGTTTCCAACTCGGCCGTATTCTTCCTCAAACTCGTGACATCTGCACAAATGAGATCCGAACCCGCTTTGTACGAGGGATTCTTGATGAACCCCGATACAGGAGATCCGATGGGGGTGAAGGAATTCTGCGAGAGATTCGTTGAAGCCGCTGGCAAAGAAGCAGGTGCGCGTCCATTCTTTCTCCTACCTTGCCCCTTCCCTCCCAGTCTGCACCTCATATCTCTTTTACTTGAACTCTTGTGCAGGCGCTAACAATATTCCCTTCCACATCCCCACTAGATGATCCGATGATAAGCGCCCTCACAAGTGCCTTGTCCGTCCCGGTCAACGTAGCTTACCTCAGTAACGCCGGCTTCAGTGATTCATCGCACAAGGTCAATTTTGTAGAATTCCAATCTGAAGGAACGGGTCTGAGTGGAGCTGAACCTATAACACTTCTATATCGGTACGTGCCTCTTCTATGAACGCTGCAAACGCTCAACTTTCGTCATGAATCGGATGATTGGGGAAAACTGATTGAGGGCTTCCCTTTCTTTCGTTTAATTTTACGCATTCAGACCAGGTCACTATGATATCCTCGAAAAGCGGGCGGACGATCTGGAAACCAGGCCAGACAGGAAGTGACCCCTTCGTTTTCGCTCGCATTGAAGGAATCGGATCTTGGAACGTGTTACGTTGTTATAGAACATAAGTTTCTTTATAATGAAGCTGCTGTATAGCTAAGTATGCGGGGAGCGCCAGGTCTTTTCCCGACATATCCAATATCGTCGGCCGCTCGATACGACCAGACCAACCGACCCATTAGATTGAAGCGCTTTATCTTCTATTTGATAGTGAGCTCTTTGATCTATTTCTCATCTCATATCGCTCTCAGTGGCGGCAAGAACTCCTGGAACCTTAGGTGAGGCTTCCCTGGCGAGGTGTGTCCTTGAAGAGCCTATTACCCCATAGTGGCGTTCTAGAGTCCGTTAATTGAGGAAATAATGTATGGCACTCATGCCTCTGAGATATAGACGTATGCCGCAAGCACGTCAGATAGGTGGTGGACGAGAATCGCTCCTGAGTCGAGGAGCGTGGCAGCAATTAATTTCTCCTTTTCAAATCCCTGAGACCCCAACTCTCCAACTTTCCCAAGCTTGATCGCCTACATCTGAGCACCTACTCTTATCGACCAGGAGGTTATTCTTCGGAGGGCATTCAACGCCGTTCGAGTAGAATGTCAGCGCTCGTTAGGGACATCACCTTGTAGAATCGAACGAACCTTACCGCCCTATCCAGACTGGCCACATATCCGTTTAAAGATGCCCAGTTATATGAGCAAGAACCACGGCCCTTCGCCGAAATCCCACCCAGAAGCTTCACTACGAATACCCTCCAATTGAGATGTTGCCCAAGATGGGTTAAGTCACGCTTCTTCGGTGCCTCGAGAAGCAATGATTACGGTGCAGTGGTTCGCCAGAACCCCACCCCAGTACTCCGGCGGGTGTGGGATTTCTTCTCGCATCGATCCCTCCCTCGGGTCTGTTGGCAGAGTTCTCGACGAGTTCGATTACAAGATACTTCAGAGATGCCACAAAGATGCGGAAAATAGGGGTTTTCGGATAATCTAATAGGGTACGATAAGGACAGACCTGTGAGGTGGATCGCTATCCTTCCATGTCCTCGTCCTCGTTTGGGGCTTGTTTCAATGCTTCTGCGGCCCTTCTAAGCGTCCTGACCTTTTCTCGCATTATTCGGATAGACTCCGGAAGTAAGTCCTGAGGCGGATAAGCTCCAGTAGACTCGATGCTGACTTTGAGGTGTAAGGGAGTCTTCCAGTTAGGAAGGCGCCATTCCGGGTAGAAAGCGCGGTCTGGAACTCACAGAGGAAGAAATCTCTTATCCGCGTGAGCTCTACCATTCCATCGAACTCGCTATGGCGATAGACCTCGCGGCTCATGGATTCCAGTCGTGGGTTGGCTACAACCACCTCTTTCTCTCCATCGGACTTGTCCTTGACCTCGATTACGCCAGGAGAGAAGCACGTTCGGAATTTCTCGCAAAGGTGGGATGGGATGGGATTTCGGAATACGATATGGGGCAATAGACGGTAGGTGGCGGTGGCTGTGTGATTAATGGGGCAATATTGACCATCATTGCGAGCAGCGATGCTCGGCCATAGCCGAGGACGTGACACGTACCTACCGGTGACCATTTTGCGTGCGTCATTCCAATTCCTTTATTCGCGTGGAGCTCCATTTCTAATGTCTGAGAGAGCCGGTCAAGCCACATGTCAGACAGACCCTGTTACGAGATGCAACGCAACATCGAAGGCGATCAATGAAAATCGTACCTGACCGGGACGCAGTTTCGCAAGAAGGATATTATCATTCGAGGGTCGTGGAGGAAATTCGGCGAAGACCGTTTGTTGATCGCCTGCTGGTGCCCAGACCAAATCCCGTGAGTAAACTAGGATGAAAATGTGAGAGTACCCAGAATGAGGGTAGATGCAAGTGTCAACGAAGCTACAATATAGCCCTCAATTGTGACAGCACTTACCATTAGAGTTGATGTACAGCTTCTCTGGGTCTGTTTCTCCTCTTGGGGCTTTCGGTCTGTGCTTGCAGGCGACGTTCAATTTGAAAACGATCGTATCCCTGTCCGTGGGGGTCTCTTCCGATCCTATTGTAAACGTTTCGGCCAGCTGAGCACTTCCGAGGATAGGTGGATAACATGCCACACGCACCCTTCATGTTTAGGAGCCGTGGGTCGACCGCCATCGGTATGAGGCCAACTCGGTGTGCAAAGACTTCATCATGGATGACCGAAGTATTGTTCCACACGTAGACATTTTCTATTGCAATAGATGGAACCTAAAACGTGAAATCATGAACCAGCTCTCACCTTCTACGGGTTCGCATCGAAGTGGGGCTAACCTCGGACATGAGGATTCGGCGCAAAGCGTTGGCAATGGAAGCGTCCACCCCCACTATGTCCAGCTCTATGGATTTCCCACTTAGACGTTGTATTTGTACTACCAGTTTCTCTTTGAAGTACTGGAGGTCCCAGGAATGATCTTCTCCAGGGTACACCCCTGGATACTCGGTGCTTGATACCTGTGGCGAGAGCGTTAGAGCCGCCTCCAGTAGAGACACTCAGTCAAGCATACATTGGAGACGTGTTCATGGTGAAGTTTAACGTGTCTCCTTTCGTCATCTAAGTCACCAACGTTGGGCATCGTCATCCTGGAGGAGTTCGGCAACAGGGAGTCGGAGGTTGAGGTTCGGTAAATGCCGAGGAACAAATTTCCAGGTACAAACAGGTAAACAGTCCCCCACAGTAAATTTCCTCAGCCACCAGATCCCCTGTTCCCCCTCGTCTTTGGACTTTTAATTACCATGGTGAAAAAAGGTACCAAAAGGACGAGAAAGTTTGCCGCAAAGGGTGGGATTCAGGCTGCTATTAACGCCCGCCGAAAACACCAGAAGAAGGCCCGACCAATTATAGCCAAGAAAGCGGAGCGAGCGAGAGCTAAGGAAAGCGGAGCGCCTTCCGGCCGTGACAGAAAAGGGGAAGAGAGTGAAGAGGAGCTTCCTGAAGGAACAAAGTAAATCAACTGAGCGCCTTCAAGTTATTGACGGCTGATACATACGTTCGCTCTCTCTAGGTTCAAAGGCATGAGTGTGGACGATTTCCTCAAAGGAGACTTCATGGGAGATGACTCTGAGGTTCGCAATAAAAACGCGGTCAATTCTTTGGTGGTGCTGACAAGGTCATCCACAGGACGGCAGTGGGTCCGAGAACGGCGATTCTGAGGACGACTCCGCCTCGTTTGCTTCGTTAGACGAGTACGACGGTAGGCACGTCTTCCTTTCGGCGTTATCTGTATATTGACTCGACGGCTTCTAAGATGAGGAGAGACATATGCAGGAGCTTTCCCTACTTGCTCAGAAGGATCCCGAGTTTTACAAGTATCTTCAGGAAAACGAACCGACACTTCTAGGCTTCTCGAAGAGCGGAGAATCACCCGAAGAAGTCGACGAGGTTGAGATGTCTGATGAAGAGGAAGAGGAAGATGGTCGCAAGATCCTGACTAAGGAGATGCTCGATGCCTGGAAAGCTGACATCCTGAAATATCGAAGCTTGAAGAGTCTAAGGCAGTTGTTGACGGCCTTCCGAGCAAGTAGCAACCTTGACGACGAAAAGTCGGGCGCGAAGCGCACATACAAAACCGAAAGCCCAGAATGTTGGTCTTAATTGCTCTCATTTCCACGAGAGCTATGAAGCTAACATTGCCCCCAAGTGTTCAATCAGCTTGTCGTTGCGTCGCTCAAGTTTACGCCGATGGTTTTGATGCACCATATCCCCTATAAGGAGCTTCCAGACGGACGGTTGTGAGTTTCCGGCTTCCGAGATTTCCGTTATGGCACTATCCTGACGATCTAGGCAGTAAACCACCAACGCAGGTCCCAAAGACCGAGAAAATCTCTCGTCTCGTTGCTTCATTCCTCTCCAGCATAGCCAAACTCATGACCACTCTCTCTGACGCTGATACCCAAGTCCTTGCTCTCAACGAGACTTCGAAACTCATTCCATATGTGAGCGGACAGAGGAGAGCAGTGAAGAACTATCTCAAGGTATTTGTCCAACCTCGGTTGAGGAAAGGATGTTATTGAAGTTTTCACTGAAGATGTCTCTGGAACTGTGGTCGAACGGAGAGGACGAAGTTCGACTTGCGGCATATATGGCTTTACGAAAGCTTGGAGCAAGTTCAGACACTTCGCTGTTAGACATGGTGCTCAAGGTGAGCTGAGAGGCGGATCTGCCTGTTTTGCATTTCTTACCGTCTGGCTTTAGGCGTCATATCTCACAATGGTTCGGGGAGCCTCGACGACCAACGACCACACCATGCCTTCTCTTAACCTCATGAAGAATACTGCATCAGAGTTGTACTGCATGAACCAAGGGCTGTCGTACCAGCATGCGTTTAGCTACATCCGTCAACTTGCATTCCACCTTCGCGGCGCCATGAAAGTCGGAACCTCTTCGGTAAGTCTTTTCCATCATTCGCTATATCGATGGCAAACTCTGAACTACTGTCGTCCAGGATGCGTTGAGGCAAGTATACAACTGGCAGTTCGTTCACTGCGTAGACTTCTGGTGTATGGTTCTTGCGAAAGCCTCTGCTGAAGATGTTATGGTCTTCGGTAAAAAGAAGAAGGGGAAATCAAACGGAGAGAGCGAGCTGAGGCCACTGATATTCCCTCTCATCCAAGTAGCTCTGGGTGCCATCAAGTGAGTAGTTGTTACATGTTCGTCAGACCGACAACTGATGCTGCCGCTCAACAGGCTCGGACCGGGTATGCGTCATTATCCCCTTCATCTTCACTTAATAAGATCTTTATTGCATCTCGTTCGACACACGAAGACCTATATTCCACTGGCCCCATACATTCTCCCCATCCTCACCGCCCCAATCTCCCCATCCACCAAATTCCTGCCTGCGAAGGAGAAGCTGAAGCCACTCGACCTCTCTGTATCAATTCACGTTCCAGCAGGGTACATGAAAACACGCATTCTTGCGGAATCAATCGTCGATGAAGCCTCATTCCTTCTCGCCGAATGGTCGGAGTCCCTCCAGGGGAGCATCGCCTTCCCAGAACTCATGCTGCCTGTAACCGTGACGCTTAAGCGATGCGTGCGCAAGAGCAAAGGTGGTAAGAACGCGATGCATGTCAAGACCCTGGTAGAGAGGATTGAGGAAGGCTGCCGATGGGTGGAAAGCAAGCGAGCGAACGTTCGATTTGCTCCCGGCGATGGAAGAGAAGTGGAAGCATGGGAAGGTGGCATTGACATTACGGAAAGTCCAGTAGCAAAATGGGTCAAAGTCCAACGCAAGGCCAGGGCAGTCAGAGAGGAAATGAAGAGAAAGGTTTGTGGGGACTGCACGGTCTAGACGCGTTCACGAATTGAATGCGCTTTTTTCATAATTACAGGCTGCAACTGGGGAGGGTGAGATGCTTGACGACGAAGAATCGGCTGAAGATGCGCCGATGGGCGAGGACGATGATGACGAGGACGATGGCGGCGATAGCGACGATGACGACGATGACGAAGATTGAATATAGCGTCAGCATTCCCTCCGGATCCTATCGTGATGTACGATTATGGTTTACTGGTCTGCAGGTGTACATGCCGTCCTAAATCCACGCGGACGGGACGGCGAGACTATTCATGACATTTGTTGTTCAACTTTCTCCGAAATGAAATTGCGCTAATAACATGTGTCGACACTAGTAACCACCCCATCGGATCAGAGCGACGCCACCGCGGACTTCTTATCATGAACAGCCCTGCGAGCGGAGACAAACTCAGAAAAGGAAGTCTGCTTGCACCCTGCCCAATAATTGGGATAAAATGTTTTAACTTTTTAGCGTTTTCTCTTGCCCTTCCCTGGGAGTCATAAATGCCCTCGTGGCCCGCGGATACGGCGTTCACAGCGCCCGAAATCACCCCAAAAGGTAGGATCATTGTCGTAACAGGGGACAGGGCCTTCGAATTTCAAATGGAGCAAGAAGGATCTAAGCAAGTTCATTACCCAACTGTCTCTTCTGGTTCGATCACCCGAGAGACACTCGGTCGTTGGACTAGTTGGGCGGACCCAGCCCGAGGCTGAGGTTTCGTTTCGGAAGGGGGCCTGCCGAACAGAACGCTCGGTTCTTCCGCAGAAACTTTCTCATAGAGAATACTGGGGAAAATTGGGGGTTTTGGACGCTGGTTGACCTCAAAGAATGCCTCGCCTGGAAAGGCTCACCGGGCCGAGCCTTAACTCCCCAGATAGAAGCATCTGTCTTGCCGATCAGGCGACTTGTCTCTGAGATATTGCGTATTATGTAAGCCAGCTCTTGATATTGGTCGTAAATAAGTGATATTCCAAGAAATGGCTCAGAAACGTGCCGAGCACTTGCGCCTCCCTAGGATGGGGGCACGAAGGAACTTTAGCTTATTAGACGGCCGTGGGTGGTGCTCGTGGGCAAAGCTGAGTCAGAAAAGGCCAAATATACCATTATTTCTAAGCCAATATTAATATAAACGGATCAACGCACACCGCTAGGCAACGATGTAAGCGTGTCTGGAGCTTCGGGCTTTGGTGGGCCGAAGAGGCCATGCTTCGTTCGTCTGGTTTCTAAGATCTAGAGATTCACTGCATCTGGGAAATCAGAGTCTCAGCCCTCCGACACAGAGTACAGGGAGCTCTTGGCAGCGCTTTTCACAGCTTCTAGCTGAGAGCACGCTAATTAAACATAGCTCGTCGGGGCACAGCGAGATGCGGAAAGACGCTCACAACGAATAAGCGCCCGCCGTGACTTCCGGGAAGTCGCCGAAGTTGACATTCCAACTGGCAATCTCGTTCCATCCACCCTCCCTCGTCACCGTCTTTTCTCTCTTGCACGTCGTCAAATGGGCTGCTGTGGCGAACCAAGAAGCAAGACTCTTCCTCCTCCTCCTCCACAAGGGAACAACGCAGGTCAAGGAGCTATTTATCCTCCATCATACCCAACAAATACCCAACCCTCCCCCCATCCTGGCTTGCAATATCCCGACCCGAGCAAGACTCCGCATCCTCCTAATGGTTATACGAACGGCAATGGGACGATGCATGGGCAGATGCCATCGGTTCACCAAATGCAAACTTTGAACGGTCATCCCCATGTTGTGCCAACCAACCCCCCACCAAACGACTTCGGTCCAACCGGCTATCCTCCAGGACCACAGCCTACGATGGGGCACCAAGGTCCGCCACAGAACAACTTTGGGCCGATGCTGGATCCGACTATTCAAAGGCCGACGCCCATTCATCCACCTCAACGGTCAACAACCGTCAGTCCGCCGCTCGCGATGGGAACACCGGGACCTTTTACCGGACCCGGTTCCATGACCTCTTCGACACCATCTGGCGCCGGTGGATCAACCTTTGACGATGGGAAACTCAGCATCAGCGTCGAGTGAGATCTACGTGCTTGGCGCGACTTAAATTCAGCCACCCTGATTGAACTAATTTTGGCATACTTTTTCGCGCCCGATAGCTTCGGTACAACGATGTCCGGTATCGCCTACGGATCGTCTCGAATCAATGCAGGTCGCGTCCAAAACATTATTCATTGGCCCGGATCGTTCGAAACCTTCCGGAAAGTTCCAACCTGCTTATTGTACGATTCGAACGGCCGCGTGCTGGCCTGGGGACTTGAAGCCAAGAATGCCGGACCCATGCCAGGCACGATACGTTGTGAATGGTAGGTCATTCACCATTTCTGAATTTAATATTGGCGGGCGCTAGATATATTTTGACTGTCCTTCAGGTTTAAGCTCTTCCTTGAGCCACGAGCGTTACGAGATCCAACGACCATTGACCCACGACTTCCCTTACTTCCCGTAAGTCCAGCCTAGCAACGGTGGATTCTAGTCTAACTCTATCTTTCGCCTATAGCCTAACAAGACCGCCACGGACTTGATTATTGACTACCTTTCATGTTTGTACGAATACGCTAAAGAACAAATTACGCGAGAGACTGGTGCCGTTTCCGATCTGAGTACGTCTTTCTGCATAATCGCCACTGGGCCAGATTACTTACAGCACGAAACTGACGTCTTAACTTTTCCCTTGTCGATCACTTTAAACTGTTGTCAATCGACTGCTCCAATGCTAAATCTTTGCCTTTGGCGACGGAATTTTGTCATCCTCCCGATCCCCGAAATTGCCGACCGATCCAACGACCATGACGCCTCCCAACCGGCACAAACCTTGTACAACAAAATGATTTCTCGATGCGATAAACGGCAATAATTTCAACAGATGCCGCCGACGTTTGGCTGACGGTCCCTGCCGCTTGGGATGCTGCTGGCTGTGACCTAATGCGCGAAGCTGCCATCAAAGCCGGTCTCGTGCAGAGTGCGCACGCTGGTGATAGGAACTGGAGGGACCGTCTCAGGATCATTACGTGAGTCTGACTTTTCCTTTCACTGCTATTTCTATTTCCGTTTTGGTCTGCTTGGGTGACGCACGGGACGGTGTCTTGTGGCCACCTTTGGAGCGGCCGATCAAGGCTGTGCCCAAACCCGGTTCCCGTTAGACCGCTTCCCACTTCGATGCGCGCCTGCACTGTTTAGCCTTTCGAAAAGCCACTTTCGGGGGCTAATCGACGTTCGAGACATTTCGCTTCTGCTCGTCACGCGTTCAGACAGTCACCCCGCGTGGGTGTGGCGTCGGCGCGCCTCCGCCGCGGACAACAGCTGTCCTTGATCGGTCGTCATGGGCTCGGGAAAAGCCACCCTTGCTTTCAACGGAGGCGAGGAGACCCCGTGGGCAATGGCAATTTCCGTGTCGCAGTAGGTTTGCGTTTCGAAGGCGGGGAGGGAAAAGTGCACGAGTCATCTGTTCTCGCTAGACTGAGGTCAGACGGCGACTTGTGGCGAGCGAATGTCGGCATCTTCCGGATATGGTGTGGTCTGCCATCCCGTCCACCCCCCTTCGGCATTTTGCGTAGCTCGCTGACGTCATCGGCTGACAACACGTTCTCTTTTCGTCTAATCCATTCTTGGACTGCACGGCGTGCTTAATCCCACCCTCGCTCTAACCACTTTTTACCTCCGCACGAACTTTCATCATCAAATCAATCGGACGCGCCTTCAATATCGATACACGCCTGTGCAATTTTGACCCTCTAATCCCAACATCTCCGCAATCCGACCGACTTGACGATCTCTCGGCTAACCCCAACCTGGCTCCCAACTTCTCATGCACAAACGCTCGGCGATCTGGGGATCTCGACCTCTTGGATCGACCCGCACCTTGGGTTCCCCCGATATACCCATCCCGATATCACAACCCTTGTATTGGCACCCGGACCCCAATCTTGTCACCTGTTGGCCTGCACGTCCCATCGCAAATCACCGGCGCGGCGTCGAATGACCATCCGCATCGCTTGTCAATAGCGAACCGGAAGCAGCTGCGGTTCACTGCGCTCACCTTACGGATCTCCATAAGCTGAAGCCTTCCCAAAACTTCCTTATCTGCGATGCTGGTGGAGGAACGGTCGACCTTGCCATCTACAAACTCATCGGCTCGCTCAGCAACTTGGAAATTGCAGAAGTGTGTGCGAGGAGCGGAGCAAACTGGTAGGTCCAAACCTTCTATCTGGTTGACGTTTTGCGTGCCATATGGGTCAATGCGATAGGGAGCGCTGATGCCATGAGATGAGACGTCGGTCTTGTCCATCGCGAAGTCCGCGGCGCTACTTGAGGTAGTGCCCGACGCCCATTGGTCGGCCTTGAATGCGGCGCGGCTTCTTGCATCCCCGGCGGAAGCCCGAACCGACATCCATCAGGGTCAACTGGTTGACTCACGGTCTGACGAATGCCTTCTCCACAGTGGCTCAATCTTCTTGGACCTTCGTTTCCGCGAACTTGTCCGGACGTTGCTGGCCGACCATCCTGCTCATTTGGATCCGGCCTCGCAAGCCTTCTTCATGCACGCGTTCGCCGAATCTGACAAGTTGGCATACAATGGGGAAGAGGACGATGGTGCGTGATTCTCCCCATTTGGGCTAGTGTCAGGAACTAGTAGCTCCCGCCCACTCATTCACACTCGGAAACCCCCTTTACTACCATTTATCCAGAAAACTACTTCCACTTTAACTGCTTCAATGTTGAAGACCCAGATGATCCTTCAGTGGGGTTGGTCAACGGCGAACTGGCAATCCCCGGTATTTTGCTCCGGAGAGAGGTCTTTGACCCCGTCATTGAAGAGGTACGATGCCCGATGCCCGAACGCCCAAGACCGAAATGTGGTCGTTTCGGTCTCCTATCAGATGGTCCTTATCGCTAACCGATGGGTCTCGCCTTCCCCGTTTAACTTTCTGCGTTTTACACACCCCGCAGGTCCTGAATCTGCTCGAGGAACAGATCAAGCGAGCCGCTGCACCGATCGACGCGTTGATGATGGTCGGAGGCTTTTCCGAGAGTCATTACTTGTTCAAGCGGGTGGAGGACCGATTCAAGGGTAGAATCGGGGTTCTCGCTAGACCGAATGACGCCGACACTGCGACAAGTCGTGGAGCTGCTCAGGTGAGATTTTATTGTAAATTATGGTCTCCAAAGAATTATTCCTTCTGCTTCGCATGGTTGTGTCTGCGAACCATCTTGACGTTCAAGTCGAGGTCCGCTCGGACTGATCCCCGGCGGCATGGTCGTGCCCGTCGCAACGTCTGAAGATCGTCTCGTTTCGTTGTTCCGGCTGCCACACATTGCACACACACCTTTACGTTACGTCGCGGATTTGGAGACTCCGGATTCCCAGTTCAATAATCGACGAATATTATCTCGGAACGTTGGGTGTTTATTGTGTTACTGACTGTGTTTGCGCTTCTTGTCCCATTTAGTATGGTTTGGCGCGGCGGCCATTGGTGTCCAGTGTTATCGCAGGAAGGTCGTACCTCATGAAGGTGAGTACTTCTGAGTTATATTTTTTGGGGTTGTTGTGTCCTTGGAACCGTCGGTTGGGAGCCATGCCGCTTTGCCACAGCACTTTCGGACCCCCAATCCCGCTAGCATTGTCGAGCGCTCCGGAGCTGGCGGAACTCGGGCTGCGCGACTTATGCCTTTGAGACGCGCGCTCGAACGCTCGCCACTTGTGTGTCGCATCCTGCATGTCCGTGACTGGAAGGAGCGGCCCAAGTCTCAGTGTTGCCTTGCGCTGAGAGGAGGTTCGGTGTCTTGAGTGGATTCCCACCGAGCCTGTCCCTTCCCAATCGTGCGGGTTTTGATTACTCAGGCACCTGGGACAAGGGCAGTGCACCGGCCAAGTGTGTCGCTATGTTTGAGATCCATTGGTCCATCGTTTCACTTCCTTTTTAGGCTTCGGGCGCAACGAGGATCTTGTTCGGACCACTGACGCTTGTTCCCAATTTTTCTCTTCTCCCTCCCTCTTTGTTTTGTTACACAATAGGTCAAGCTTCCTGCCGAACCTGAGGACTGGCAGAAGCGACCGGCTTACATTCGCGAGAACGATGCCGGGATCAGCATATGTGAGAACCGGTGCGTGTGTTTTCTCTCTTTGTGTCTCTTTCTCCTTGCATTGCACATGCGTGTCGGCTGGGGGAGAAGGCCTTGCTGCGATGAGTCAGCGGAATCTGATGATTTGATCTTATATTTTATTTTTCCTTCGATCGACCCTTGGGGCTTCTTCATTATGATCTCCTGCCTAAACGGGAAAATTATTCCTGCCTGGGGGGCATGCAACGCAACGTGGATTTGGGTTTGTTGTTTTGGGCGCAGAATCCAATACCTCGTGCAGAAGGGAGCGATCCTTCGGAAGGGACAGAGGATCAAGACCAAGTTCTGTAAATTCTCCGCCACGCCTCAAGGTATGTAACATTCTCCGGCACTTCTTGATTCTCAAAGAAGCCCCCCCGAGAGAAGCAG
Organism: Tulasnella calospora MUT 4182; assembly: GCA_000827465.1. NCBI lineage: Eukaryota > Fungi > Basidiomycota > Agaricomycetes > Cantharellales > Tulasnellaceae > Tulasnella > Tulasnella calospora. The sequence continues at coordinate 272,692 of KN822972.1, forward strand.
GAGGGTTTCGGGCCTCTGACTCTGGGGAATGGGCGAGGGAGTTGGTTGTTATTGGTCCCGGGTCTTGTGGGTTCTTATTCGCCTTTCGGGCGGATCCGATCGGTGAGAAGGACCACTGGCGAGAGCGAGCGCTAGGCTTCTCTGGAGCGAGGATCTTTTCGGAGGGGGCCATGAACCTTGCACAGTTCCGCGACCCTCGTACTGTGCAATCCAGATCGCGTCAGACGGGACCTCGGCCGACGTCACTTTAAAAGTGGCTTTAAATTCATCGACGATTCGCCGGCGTTCCTCGCTTGGCTCTCTCATTCATTAAGCTGACCCTCTTTTTCTTTCGTTCCTTCCTTCGAAATTCTTTTTCTACAAACAGATCGCATATTCGTGGCGGTATTATTCACTAGCGATGTGGACAAGACCATGAGATACACCGACGAGGGAGCCATCGAAGAGCTGTGCAAGTGGTCCGTGGATTTGGGTATGTTGCCGACCTTCCAGATGCACGCAAACATGCCGCACCCCAACGGTTTCTATACCGATTTCGAACTTGGATTGGAACTGGACAGCGCGGGTGAGTAAAAAAAATTGTTCTATTTTTCCATTTTTCGGAGCTCTTTCCTTCCATTCCCGCTTCTGCGAGTCACCCCACCCCCAGTCCTCCTTCCATTCGTCACCTTTTCCGTCTGGGGCAACGGTCCCGCCGGGTTGGGTATTCATCGCCATGCCATTGGGAGTCGGCTGCGAGCGCGCGTGCCGATTCGAGCGGCTTTCCCCCCTTCAGATTGCGAGGGGGCGTGCCGCGACGTTATTATCCTTTTAGAGGCGATTTGTTTGTGAGGGGGCCCACAAGATGATGCTGCGTGTTCCGGCCCTCCCCACGCTCTCTCTATTTTGGGTCGGCATCAGCTTCTGCTGTTTCTCCGAGGAGAAGGCGGAGGGGAAGGAAAGAAGGAGCACTCGTGTCTTCTCTTTGAAATTGAGGGGGGAATTTGAGGGGGAGTGGTGGTTGGTGGTGCCTTGACCTTGTCTTGCAGTTGCGTTGCACTGTCAAGTGGTCATGGCCGGTGGACGAATGGGTGTACGTGGATGGATGGATGAGAGTACGGATGAAGGGAGGGTGGTGGTTGTGGACGGTGGACGGTGGACAGCGGCGTGTGGCGTCTGTGCGAGTTGCGGCCATTGGGCGGGTGTTCGAGCGGTCGATCTAGGTTCCACCTCCTCTCGCGCGTTCCTGTATCTGCGGATTGGGGTTCAATCGCTCTTTAGAGCGGAGCGATGAGATCCACCGACTGACCGAAATCTCTCTTTCCTTTGACAGAGGTTCGAGGCGTGTTACTGCACAACGGAGACGAGGTGTCGCGCGTCGTGTTCGATTTCTTCCAGGTGAGAGAGCGAGGTTCTTTTGACTTCGATTTTTCGGCGGCGCCACCCTCCCCGCCTCCCTCTTCCCCTTTGGCTTCTTCTTCGTGCGTCATGTCAACCATCGGTGGAATTGGTCATGATAGCATGGGGGGAGGGGGGGAGGTTTACGGCGTATCGTTTGACTGCGAAAGAAGGATCGAATGCTAATCTTGGGTCCCTCAATTTCGTTCCGCATGACATTTTAGTGATAACCCGACGGGACAGGGCCAACAAGCACGCTTGTGTTTCTTTAACCTTTTACTTCGCCTCCCATCATTATCCACGTCTGACGATACGACCTATCAACCATTTGGCTTTTCCTGGGTTCTGTGTGCGCTTCTGGTTCTTCTCTCCATTAAACGAAATGCTATGTTATGCTTTGGGGGGGAACGGAGATGGGATCGAGGTTGGGGGAGAATTCGAACCCAGATGGAGATTGCGAGTGCGACACAGCAGATGGGAACGTTATAATGAGATTTGCAGCTGACCGCTCGTAACGGATTCTTTAACACAAGCGTGGCCCAGATATGATGATGAGATGAGCTGGAGAGGGAGAGCAGACTTCGATGATTGATATCTATCGCCCCCTAGTGGAAGTAAATAATCTCTCCAAGAGGGAGAGAGGGTGTTGATATGATGATGCGCCCGGATGATGTTATGGGATTATCTTCCGGGCCTTGCAATGCAGCTGCAGCTTTGCAGCGCGCGTGTCGAGGTTGGTGTGGGAGAAGTGGGTGCAGAGCGGCAGTTGGCGGCGATTTGAGGAAGATAGTACGAGTAACGCCCCCCTCGCAAAACTCGTGTTTTTTGTTCCTTCGTTATCTATCGGTAACACGGAGAGAGATTTGCAAACTGATGCGGGTGATCATGATCATATGAATTTAGCTCGCCCGAACTAAGAGAGCTGCTGAACACGATGCACCTGTTTGGGTGAGCGGTGCTTTTTAGTCCGAGATTGGCGGTTCGACCTTCAGGGCAGGGTGGGGGTGTACGTTGTGCTGGTGGATTGCCGGCAAGTGCCGCTCGCTGCACTCTTTCGATTCCCGCAACCACGGGAATTGCCCTTTCATTGTGCCCACTTTCCCCCCGACAAACGGCACGACACGTACGGGTTGGGACGGTGCATGTGTCCTTTTGTCTTTTCTGATGGGTCCCTACTTTTATTATTTTTTCTTTTCTTTTTGGGCGTTCTAGGCTGAAGGTCACGCTCTCAGTCGGAAAATAATGAGCCGGGCTTCCCATCTTGAACGCTTGCAATAACATATGTGCCGTGTCTCTGATGACTGCAGTAGCGCCATGGAAAGGGGGGGAAATTTGGGGGAGGATATTGTCCTCTCTCCCAAAACAAGTCAGCGGTAACGCGTGTCGCATGGAAACCGGATCAGTTGTGTCTCTGTCCATCCTCATCTCTCTTGTGTCTGCGATATATTCCGCGGCTCCAAATTTTGATTTTTAGGCTTATTTTTTTCCTGGTTTCCATTTCTGCTTGCTTCTCCGCGTCTATCACGGTCCCGCGTTTCCGGGTATGAGAGTGCAACTTTACCGCTAATCACTTGTTTATTACTGTAATGGATTGCCGAGCGCTGGGAGGAGGGTGGGAGGACAGATAGGAATTTGTACTTGCGGGCCCAAGCTAGGCTTGTCCGGCGCAGCTGTTTACTGTCGAAAGAGGAGTGGGAGAAAGATATTTGTCTTTTTCGTGTGCTCGGCTAGATTACGGAGAGAGTCCAGAGCGTCTAGAGGGAGGGTTGGCAAAGTCGCCGAGAAAGGAGGTTAACCTGTGAGCGCCCAGAATTTCCTTTCTCATGAAACTTTTACGGAGAGGTTGCCTGAACTTTTGGGGGGGTGGGGGTGCCGTCAACAACAAGGTCCGCTGATGCAGTTTAGCCTACTCTGTCCGCGAAGGGTGACAGAAAGTGGCGCATGGTGGGTGATATTGGGAATGTCCCTGTGTCGCAGTCGGTCATCGCGTGGGCTTGTCGGTTGCGCGGTCTCAGGATATCAATGGTATGATTTACCGCGACGCGCCCGCCTGGGGCCTTGAATGAAGCACTAAAAAAATTTTGCCAATTGGGCTCAAGGGACTTCCTGACTAGCGGGGATCCCTGAGCGGCCCGCCCTTTTGTCTTCCAAGGGCCACAAGAAGGTCTCGAGCGTGATACGCTTTTAGCTTGAAAGACGAACGAAGAGAACGGGAAGTGGCGACGCGTTCAAAAGAAAAGGAAAACTTCATTTGGTGGTCGTCAGCTTCCGCGGGCGTGGACAAGTTGTCGTCGTTGGTTGGACCGGTTCCCGCAGTGGCCGGCCGTGTGCTACGTCAGCGAAATTTGGGTGGTCCATGTAGACAAAAAAAAAAGAAGAAAAAATTATACACATATGGATACACAGAACTGGGGAAGGGGAAAACCGGGAGATTGGATCGAGACGTGAGCTTGGATAGACGAGGTTGACCCTGTGGTGGGTGAAAGCCCTAAATTTCTGGTCCCAGGATTTCCAGCCGCTTGGGTCGAGCGTCCGCTTGTGCCCACAACATCCTCGCTCTCTCGAATGGCCCCTTCTCCGTACTTGCCTCATCATACGGCCTTACTTCCCCCCGCGCTCGCTCTCTACACCCAAATAAAAATAAAAAGCCAAATATCCCCCATATAAGCTCCCCTTCCCGCTTCCTCCCCTTGACTCTCACTCCCCCCACCGCCCCATCCCCCTCACACCTCTCTCTTCTCCTCATCATTACGCACATAACACAGTGTGCAGCCACCTTGCAAGTCGATCGGAATCCATACGCAGCAGCATCCACTTTTTTACGCATCCACCGGCATCGCTTTTATTTTGCTCCCGACATCACGTCGTAATCTCTCTCTCTCGCGGCTAGCTCCGTCTCTCCGTTTCGCCACCTGCTATTTGCAAGCCCAAACGCGACAAGCCTCTTGGTTCTGCCCCGTCGCCGTCATACAACTCGACAAAGTTTGCAAACACACAGCCATCGTTCGAATTCCTCGTCATTCTGTTTCTTATTTGGGATATTCTAAAACGTGAGTTTTCCGTTCCGCATTCGCCTGGTCCATTCGCCAACCGTCGGGAGGCGGAACCGTCAGCAAGCCC
>KN822972.1:277308-294004 GCA_000827465.1 Tulasnella calospora MUT 4182
CCCCGTCCAACAAATCCACCAAGCTTGTGTCTCCACACCCGACTCTCGATCGACCGTCAAGACAGACTAGAAAAGGGCGGACCGACTCGCTGTCAGAAGACCATATTCTTTCCCCCCCTTCCCGCTTTTTCCCTTCTTCGTCGTACCTTTCGCCCTTTCCTCCCCCGTCACAAGACCAGACCTTTATAACCAACCCCCTTCGCTGAAGAACGCGAAAAAATGACAATTGTTTCACCAACCCCGACATCTTCCATATTCCCTTCCATGTCATCATCATCATCAATACCGCTTCCGCCACCACCACCACCAACGTCCTGCTCGACCGACCATCTCGAGCGGTTGCTCGCCACGATCGAGCTCTCATCGACCTCGCCCCAAGCCTCATTCTCCAATTGGGCCAAGACGTACCACTGCAAGCCCTCGAGGACGTACATGCCCACCGACACTCGGCAGTTGCCCTTCATCTTCGAACTTGCGAGGAGAGAGGGATCGACCGTCCGGCCTGCTGGATCGGGTCACAGTCCGAGCGACTTGGCTTGCACGAACGGAATCATGGTCCGCACGGACAAGTTGGATAAAGTGCTCGAGGTGAGTTGTGTTTTCAAGTTTGCAGCGACTGAGCCTTGTTGGCCCGGCGTTGTTTATTTGGTGCTGGGTGTTTTTTTCCGTTCGGGAATTGCCGTTTTGGGATCTTGACTGACCGCCTTTTTGCCCCTCCGGACGCGCTCTCCCCATCCCCCCCTTCCTCACCTCGTCCTCACCTCACCTCTCTCACCTTCCCCCCTCCCCGCCCATTACCCTCACTGCCATCGTCGCCGTTACTATTTCCCGTCCTCCTCCCCTTTTCGTTTCTAGGTCAACACCGAAAAGGAATATGTCGTCGTTGAAGGCGGCATCAGCCTGCACGTCCTGCACGTCGTCCTCGCGCAACACGACCTCGCCATGTCCAACCTCGGCTCCATATCCGACCAGACCATCGCAGGCATCGTCACCACCGCCACGCACGGCACCGGAATTCAATTCGGCGTCATCCCCACCATGGTCCTAGCCCTGGACGTCATGCTGCCCACCGGCCGAGTCCTGCGGTGCTCTGAAACCGAGAACAGAGATCTGTTTCAGGCGAGCAGGTGTGGACTGGGCGCGACGGGCTTCATCGTGGCTGTTACTTTGAAAGTAGAGCGCGCGTTTCGGCTGAGAGAGAGGCGGCAGGTCGTCGATTTCGATACCGCGCTGAGGGACTTGGACCAACTCGTCGTCGCCTCGCAGCACCCCAAGCTGTGGTGGTTCCCCTCGACTGGGAAAATGAGGTATTTTGCAGCGGATAGGACCTACGACGTGAGTACCCCTTTACTCTTTCCCCTAGTGTGTGTGGGTGTGGACTGACGGATGGTCTTTTGTTGGTCTTCTCTCACCTGCCTGCCTACATTGGCTGTTTCATTACGCTTCCTTTCTCCGGGACCGCCATGCCTGTCGAATGTGCTTTCTGTTCTGTTCGGGGTGTTCTTGCACGTTGCACGACTCGAACGCGTGTTTTCTCGCCGCCGCCCCTCCCCTACCCACAACACCCTTGCGAAAAAACGAAAAACGAAAACGAAACAACAGCCTGCTCAACCTCCACAGGCAAATTGGTTCTGGGATATGTTTGTAGGATTCCACTTGATCCAATTGGCGCTCTTCCTCGGCCGATACTTTTCCTGGATCGTCCCGTACATCGGCATGGTCGTATTGTGGCTCGGTGGAGAACAAGGTGTGGTGTGCGATGACAGTCATCGGATATTCAACCTTGATTGTCTGGTGAGCAACATCCTTACTATTCGTCGAAATGCTAGTTTTCTGACGATCTTCCCTCCCTTGGCAGTTCGCGCAATACACCACCGAATGGTCTATCCCTTACGAAGACACCCGAGCGTGCTTGAGCGAATTGAAGCAGTGGTTGGACGAGGAGCACCAAGATCCCAACGGCCTGCGACCTCACTTCCCCATCGAGATCCGCTTTTCGGAAAAGGACGATATCTGGCTGAGCCCCAGTTACGGACGAAGGAGCTGCTGGATCGGCATCGTTCAGTTCAAGTGAGTATATCCTTCACCCTTTGTCGAATCATGCCCCGCCCTCTTCCCTCTACATGTTGGGAAGGGAGGGGCGTGGTGCAAAAGGGGAGTTGGTTGCTGACCTTCATATCGTCCTCTTTTCTAGGCCGTACAACCTCCCCGTCTCCTACCGCAAACTCTTCGCCCGGTTCGAAGAGATCGTGTCCAAATACCAAGGCCGACCGCACTGGGCCAAAGCGCACGGATTCACTCCCGACGACTTCCGCGCCACGTACCCCGAATTCGATCGGTTCGTCAAGGTGCTCAAGGACGTCGACCCCCAGGGCATGTTCATCAATCCTTACGTTCGACGACACATCCTTGGAGAGGACACGGCGGAAGTTGGTGGCAGGGTGTTCAAGGAGCGCCCTTGAGCGGGTGGTGATGGAGGTTGGGGGTGGTCTACTACGACTGCTCGTCCTGCATCCCCATCGGCTGGTTTCCGATTCCCTCGTGCACTCGTCTTCCCCCCCTCCTCCCGCCTCCCTTCGCTTTTCTCTCCGCCGCGCCTCATTTCGCAGTCGCTGGACAGTCTTTTTGTCTTCCAGACTCTTTTATTCTTTCTTCGTTCTACGTTCCAAGGTATCACTTCATTTTATCGCCCCCCCCTCCCCTTCCCCTCCCACCCACACACCCACCGCTTTTCTTCGTCATTTCTTTCCACTTCCACTTTTGGTCCCGACCTTGCAAACCTTTTTACGCTTTCTGCCCGCATCCCGTCTCTGCTTTCACGACAACTCCCCCTCACGTTAATTTTTTCCCCCTTCAAAAAACCAACTCCCTAATATGCCCTTCCCCCTTCCCCCCTCCGTCATCCTCACTCAGCCACAGTATGCGTGCAGCTCGCACCCCCCAAAAAAGACTTTTCTTTATATCGTCGCTCTCAAAAAAATTAGTTTACTTAATGCGTCCTAATTCCTTACCCCTCCCCTCTCGTCATGCTTGATGATCATGATGCCTTTTTTCGTTCTTCTTCCAACATCCTCTTTTTCTCTTTTGCATACGACCCGTTTCTCGCTCTCTCTCTCTCGACTGTAGCAACAATATATCCGTATATACATAGCTCCTCGATCATATCTGTCTCCTCGCTTTCGTATATTTTGCTTTATACATCGACTCTCTCAGAGGTCTCTCTGACTGATTCTGCTAAATGTCGCCTTCCTTCAAGTCTCCTTCCACGTCCGGCACCCAGATTCATAATGCCTATCTGGGTCATTTCGCGCCGTGTGGTAAGGAGTGGATGCTGCTCACTGCACCGTGCTGGACACGGCCTTTGACTTCTAGATGTCGTATCGTCACCTTTACAGTATGAGAGTTAAGCAAGGGTTTAATTGTGAACTCGACTGGTTGGCTTGTCATCGCCACCATCCTGGTCTTCGACCACGCGAAATCCAACCTAAAAGTAACTCGCCCTTCGCTTCCTCAACAGAGGCCCTTCTGACTTCTGGCATTCCCGCCCCTCGATTATTGTTCCCCCATCCCCCCACTGTGGGTGCTCTCCAGAATCGGAAGCGTTATCATCGTCTTCGGTTGGAGGTTTATTTGCACGAGGGTCGTTGAGTGGCAGGATGTCAGTCATTCACGCTTCGAACCGTCATCGTTTGAAGGCCTCCTCACCGCCTGAAGCCAAGGCTCGTGGCCACAATACTGGTGCTGCTTAGGATGATCTAACCCTACTGATTAGATATACTTCTGCGCTTATTCTCATGGGTCGGATAAGAAGCTATGCCGGCTGGGCGCTCTCTCGCGGGCACATGTCGACTTCAAGGCTCTACTGCAAGGTTGCTGTACAGCGGGCAATGCTCATTCAAGATGTGAGTGTGTCATATGCGAGTTGCTCTCACATAGAACGGCGTTATGGGTCGACTGCGGTATGAGAGAGTCTGACTGTTCTTTGCAGACGAGGGGACTCTCTCGGAAATTGCCACCTCGTCCTTCGTACACGTCCGTCACCCAGCTTCCCATTCTATGTGCGGTGCACGTCAGTCGCGACAAGTTGCTGGCCTCGGTCATCTCACGATCGGGACCGTTGCTGTGCGCAACAGGCTGGAGGTTCTGGTGCGTGCATGCCATCTGCGAGGCGGTTGACCTCGTTGATCTCCTAGCATGAACGGCATATTCCGACGTCTAAGATTAGCGCCAAAAGCTCACGGATTCAGATCGAGCTTCCGACAAGCGAATTTGCAATCTAGGTCGTGAAAATCCCGCTAAACTGTCTCATGAAGAACTGATCGACGGGTGGGAGGTCCTGCAAAAGGCCTTTCAGGGATCTTTCCGGATTCTCTCAACCAAGTTCCCCTCGAGCCGGCTTCCCCGGAGGACGGGCGTTCCTGGAAGTGACTTTTGGGTGACTCGCCTGGAATTCAGATCTGAGGCTAGGGGGGTTGGGGATGGAAACAAGCCGATCGCGGGGATGGGAAAAGACGCCCGCCGGCCCCGAACCGGAATTATTGAATGAAAGATCCCGCTCGCACGCTGATTTGAAATACGAGAGGCTTATGAAGACCAAGGAAGTCGAATTTTATTCCTTATGGGAAATTTACGACCGTCGGAACCAGGAAAAAATCCCTTTGCCGGGTTTTGTCGCGGCGCGGAGGGTCGTCGTGGTCGTCGGTTTCGGCGACTCGATTCCCAACCGTTTTTTGAACTGACCAGGTAGCTCGATGTTTGTTCCTTGTGCCCACATCCCGCGGCGGGCTTTTCTAAATGGATAATCCAGGTTTAGTCTTCAAACACGCTGCAGAATGGAAAACTGTGTGGTTACTTTGCTTGTTCCTCCACTCGATGGTGAGCCTCTTTTCCAGCTTGGCCGTATTCAGCATTTGCTTGTTCGTACTGTGTGATTATGGTGTTAGCCGTGGACAGTGCTGATTTAAGTGATCGCCGAGCGTTGGCACGTACCACGCTAGCCCACCCAGAAGACAACATCAACAAAGAGAGGTTCCGTCCGCGAGATATCCAGTAAGGAATAAGTGGGTATGGGACGTAAGGCACGGCAACCTATCGGTTTTGGGTGTTAAAGCGAAATGGATTGGAGCTTGATAGGACTACGGCTCACAGTTCGCTTGTATTGATCGCGGTAAACAAGCTGACACCATAAGCGTCTGCCGAGAATCTTGTTCTCAAGCCAGAGACGGGCTTCTTCTGCTCCAGGTTGACCTGGCTTACCGAAGTGCGCTGCCTGTGGAGGTTGCTACGTTAGTTTGAACATGGAGTTCGGGATCATTCCTGACGCTTACCTCCGGTGCATCTACACCAGCCATCCGGATGTGCAGCGTTTGGTCTTTCAGGGCTGCACGTTGTGGAATGACGTCAGCCCATGCAAGGTGCTTGACAGCTCGGTAACAGACCTTTAGTCTCAGTCGGGACTCTCCTTAGTTTGATGGGCCACCTCCAGAAGAGTCCTGGCGTATGATATAGTCGGAAGTTGTCACCGTCACCTACGCTTGAATCGACTTCAGGTCAGCCGTCAAAGGTTGAACGAGTGCGCTGGCAAGGACTCGCCTGGTCACCACACCCTTGACCCATCTCCGCTTCTCGAATGCGTTTGGAGGGACATGATCTGAATTTGGAATGCGCTTCAAGAACCTCCGCCGAACAGTAATCAAGCCGAAAGTTCCCGCCGAGCCAAGGAGTGCAAAAACTACCGCTTGCTGTCCAGGAGAAAGAGTCGTAAGACCTAAGGATTCTGCTTGGACTACCGTTTTCTTCTTGAATTCATCAAATGATGGTAGTTTGTCCATCTGTCTTTTGGTTGAAGTTGGTTCAAAGTAGCGGCAGAGATGGCAAGAAGGTGGGAAGAGCGGAGACCTGCACGCACGGCCAAGCACAGCCACGCGATTCCACTCTCGACTTGCGCTAACCTCTCTCCACTCTGCACACTCTCTAAAAGATTCCAAAGTTTCTGGAAACTAGCGCGTCACTCCCACCACCTAGGACGCGTCTCAATCATGAGCTCTCACTGGAACGACATCCCAGCGGACGCCAAAGGCAAGGATGGGCCGACAGGCCTCGGCATTGCAACCAAGGCAGCCGCAGCAACAAGCTCAGTCAACACCCAGAATGTCTCTGGCACCGGCGCAAGCTCGGCCCCTGCTAATCCAACTAGGACAGTAGCTCATGAAGAACCTGTGAGAATTTAGCTCGAGGGAGGTCACCCTTGGGTCGCCGGTCGTGCTGACGTCGTCATCCCTTCGCCATGCCTTGTCGTCCTGCCCATAGCCAAACATCTTCCTCGCGGCGCAAAGAGGCGACGTGGATACTCTCAAGCAACTCATAGAGTCTGGAACGGCCAAAGCAACGGACCGTGACGACCAGAATGTAACGCCATTACATTGGGCAGCTATCAACGCGCAACTGCCCGCATGCAAGTACCTATTGGAACAGGGAGCAGATGTCGATGCCCTCGGAGGCGACTTGCACGCTACTCCGATGCAATGGGCTGCTGTGAGTCGAGAATCCGTCCTGACGGGATCGCGCCTCCTCTCTCCGGCCGCTAATCTATGATCCCCATAGCGAAATGGCTATTTATACATCATCGACATTCTCATATCCCACAACGCTGACCCCAGCATTTCCGACTCGCAAGGCTACAATACCCTCCACCTTGTAACCCACAGCAGCACTGTCATGCCGTTGTTATATCTCCTCCATCTCTGCCCCATATCGCCCGACTCTCCGGATTCCGCCGGCCATACCTCCTTAATGTGGGCCGCTTACCAAGGCGATGGTATTTCCGTCGAAATACTCTTGAATGCTGGGGCTAGTCCACTCAAGAAGGACAACGCCGGGCTGACTGCGCTGCACTGGGCAGTTGTGAGAGGGAACAAGTGGTGCATCCGGAAGCTGATTGAAGCTGGAGCCGACTTGAATGCCAGAGATGACAGTGGCAAGACTCCTCGGGAAATGGCCGCCGAGCTCAAGGCGTTGGGACCGTGGCGAAAAGCACTCGAAGATGGTGGCCTCACTGAGGACGGGAGGAAGATCCAAGGACCATTGAGCGAGGTGCGCGCACTAGTATTGTTGCCGTCGTAGCGAATGCTCAGAGTGAAATGCCTCTAGCGAAACACGAAATTTGCCATCTTGGTCCTTCCCACCATCTTTTTCTACATCATCTTCTCCACATTCGCAGCAATGCCTTGGTTCACGGGCAGGTCGATTCCTCACAATGACAAACACGAGATGGACTAATACTCAAGGTGTTTGCAGGTATTCCTTTGGCCGCTGCCGAGTTCTTCGGCATGCACCACATCAGCACCCGCGTTCTGCTGAACGGCAAAAACTACACAGAAAATGTCACTTCATCTCCATATTTTGCCGCCATCATCGGTGCTAGCATGTTTTGGGTCGGTGAGGCTTGGGTAACCAGATTAATGCCGAGTAGGTTATCCTCAGCTTCCGTTCTGATTGCCTTGAGCGCTGACTTTCTCTTACACAGTAACGCAAGGCCATGCTTTTGCTCATCTGTTCTATGCTATAATGTGGATGCTCTGTGCCTATAACTTCTTTAGAGCCGTAACTTTGGACCCGGGAACGTGCCCTAAACCTGCGAATGAGCAAGAGTTGAAATTGGTCTGCATGTCTCGCTTACCTTCATCAGGCGCATTAACCTAAAACGGATACATTCCCACCAGATCTTACAGGATCTGACTAGTCAGGGACGGTTGAACGGACAGACCTTCTGTGTTTCTTGTATGGTACGTGCCAATCTCTTGCCACCCGCGTGTCCGGGCAAATCAAAGATATGGGCGTTAATTGGACCTGCGGACAATCTTGATAGGCTCGAAAACCCCTGCGGTCGAAGCACTGTCGAGTATGTGATAAGTGCATTGCCAGGCATGATCAGTGAGTGGAGGCTCCATTGCCATTCGCGTCGTAGTGGCCTCGTGTTATCCCCATTGAGGTGATTAGGGCCTACTTTACTGATGCGGCTTTCTACTCGCTTCCCTTACTCCATGCTTTTTTGGCCACCCCGTTCATCTGGTTCTGCCTGCCTCGTTGCCTGCCCTCGTTCCTGCGGCCTTCGCTGGATCTGAACCGCCTGATCGGCTTTCTCTCCGGTGCAACGCCTTCAACTCAAACTCGCACTCCGTCCAGCCACTGTCCATGGGTGTGGAACTGCGTTGGAGCGAATAACCACCGGCAATTCGTTCTCTTCGTTATCACCCTAGTTCTGGGTATTATTTCCTTCGACTATCTCACCGTAGCTTGTGCGTATCCCCGATTTCCCCACTAAGCTCTTTCGCAGACTGACCACCGGGTCCAAATCTTAGACTTCTCTACCCCCGCTCCAGCGCCGCCTCGGTCCGCAGATCCACCCTTGCTCTCGACCTCCCCGCCTTCGCCTTCCGAGGACGATTCGGCAGCAAGCTGTTTGCTTCCCGACCCTCTTTGCTCCGCCGTCCGCCGGGATGCATTCCTCTTTAGCATTGCGGCATGGTCAACCCTCCAGCTTACCTGGACTGTGGTTCTACTAGCTTCGCAATTATGGCAGATCGCCCGTCAAATGACCACTCTCGAAGTCAGTAACCTCGGACGGTACGGCTTTATGGGTGGACGAGGCGGCAGCAGCATGGCTGGCCAACAGGGTCATCAACACCTTAGCGGCGATGCTGGGGATGAGATCAGTTCAGCTCATCATCACGCGCACGGACACAAGAAAGCGACCGGCTTCCTGCTTAGCGTGCTCGGCTTCGATCGGTTCACCAAGGGCAAAGCCGCCGATGGCCTCAAGAAGGCAGCCCATGCACCTAATCCATTCGACCTCGGATGGACCGGGAACTGCAAGGACTTCTGGACCAAAGGAAAAGAGTTGGGTGTAGAGTATGAAACGGTAGGTTTGTTTCCTGTAACCTACCCGAGCACGAACTCTAAGAGATGAACGGATCACTAGTTATATGATGTTCCTCAAGAGGGCTTCCGGGAAGCTAAGCGCCGTCGCGCTCATGAAGATGCGGATGACGGTTTCTCCTCTGGATACAAGCGAAATAGCGGAATGTTTGCTCGGACCATGATGATGGGTCGGAACCTGACTGGCCTTGGAGGTAGATCGCGAGGATATGGAGGCTATGAGCCCGTCAACTCTGGCGCCGGTGATGTGTGAACGTTGGAGAGGTGGACCAGGATCCATTCTTGGACTTAATGACTGGCATGACGGATACCTGTTGTATACCAAATGTATCGCCCCATCTCATCCGCTGAATTTGACTTGAGTGCCTTATACATGATGGGAAAAGCGGACTTGTTCATCACGAAGAATAGACCTGTGCACTATCGACGCTGTAGTTGCCAATAGTGGGGTTCTTGGGTATCCTCCTTTGGGTGGATGTGTGGGCCTAGTGATGAGGTACCTAAGAAAAAGAAAGAAACCTTGGGGGGATTCTAGAAAGGCTAACTTCAGACGTAACGAGTTGACGGATGAAGTTGTGCAAGGTGCATGCTGTAAAATATGCAACAAAGTCCAATTGTTCATGTCATCCGGTATAGTGTAATGGCTATCATACCGCTCTCTCATCAGTCATGTGATCAGCGGTGATCTGGGTTCAATTCCCAGTGCCGGAACATTGATTTTTGATGACACAGTTCTATTAGAACTCACTAACCTCGAAATATTGTAATCCCCCCCCCCTGAGATTCACAACTTCCCAGCTAGTCTTGATACCGTGTTGGGAAAATCGGTGTACTTCTTAAATGATCGTTCCCGGCTTCGATAAGGAGACTACTGTGTTTTCGTCGTGACTACCCCAAGAGAAGACAGCCAGGAAGCGAGTGGGTTTCGGTAATTGGATCATTTTCTAGTTCATTTCGTTAGAGGGTACAACACAGAAACAGTCGTTAACTCGTATAAATCTAGCTAGGTGTACCTAGGTGATAAGCTCCCAGCTTTTTTCAATGCTCGCAAAAGTTAAACTCTGCTTTGAAATGCATCTCGTCCTGCGTCTCAACAAACGCCGTCCTCTCATCCATCAACTCCAAGCGATACTTCTTTGCTTCATCTAATGTCATCAGGTTAGGTAACTGGCGCGTAGTCTCTCTCACGAGCTCTGCAGGTAACTTTCGGAGGAGCGAGGTCGGGGGAGCTTGTTGCATGGCATCTTCGTACCATTCAGCTTGTTGAGGCGGGATGTCGGTAGTACTAAAGCGCGGGTTTTCAGGGTCCACGAGGAAGAAGGCAACAATTTTGCGATGCCCGGGTTTCATTTTGTCGACGAGTTCGAATGGAGAGACCTTGTGCTGGTAAATATTTGGGAAGGCGAGACACCTTCCAGCATGAGTGGGGGTGGCGCCCACGGGTTGATTTCCACCACTTTCCCTACAGATTGGAGCCAAATATAGATAGGTTCAGACTTTTTACATGCGGGTGGTCGAAGAACGAGTACAGACCTTGTGATCCCCCATACCCTCATTATTCCAAGGGCGTCGGACTGTTCATAATCAAGGTCTTCTGCACTGACCACCGCGCGGAATTGTAGTTCACTCTCGCTGATGTTTTCAGAGTCGTAGTAGTAAATGCCCGATGCGATGATCCTTTCGTTGACCATGCCTTCCACATGCCACGACCCACCAGGGTACACAGGCTTTTCCGGCGTCTAAGGGTAAAATAATCAGATTCGATCGCTGTCCTCTTAGCTTCTTCCCCCACACTCACCAAGTGGATATTAGCTAATTTGACGATTATTTGCGCCTCTTTGCCACGAATTGTATACGTCTTGGGTCGGTTGGAGATGTCCATTGTATAACCCTTCGGTGGAACGGTAGGCAAGGTTATCGACCTCTGCATGTTCCAGGTTGCTATCCGAGTCTCGTACTCTTCGTCCTCTTCTTCTTCCTCCTGTTCTGGCTTCTCTTCGTCATCATTTTCAAATGTATAATCACCAATAATGCGAAGATGCCATGACTCGTAGTAGTTGCTCAAATCGGTCAGGACACGATCAAAAAGGAAAGAGAATCGTGCCACGAGAGCCTCGATGATCGAGTAGAGTTCCGTATGAGATGGGTGGAGGTTGTTGATATAGGAAACCGCTTTGGCTGAGCTTCCGTCTTCGGCTATTTTGAAGTCCGTTGATAGCCACGCGAACTTATCGGAAAAAGCCCAGTCTTCACCAGGGGTGACGCTTCGGTCTGGTGCGATAACGGGCCAGAAGTCTTCTACCTTGCGTTCTTCGGGTTTGGTTCCTTCTGGATACCTCAAAGTCCGGCCATATACAATAGGGTAAAGTGACGGGTGAACTAGGTCGAGTACTTGACCTTCGGATCTAGGATGCCAGTCCTTTCGGTCTTCGGGAACGTTCTCCAAGACTTTGACGGCCTCTTTCAGCCTATCGCGCAATTCGGGTGGAATGAGAGTGTCTGACTCGTAAATTCTGGTAAAGCATGATTGCTAAAAAGAAGTTGTTTATCAGACGAGGACCCATCTCCGGAGGGGGAAAGGAGGAGGCTTGCCTGGATTCCAGTTGCGTCGTCTCTCAGCTTCTCATATCCAGCTTTTCATCATAGAAATTGAGCCAAATTGTCGTTAATCTTGCAAAGGATCAGTCTTACCGAGCTCATCTAAAACGTAGTCTACTTCGGGCTCGAGTAGTTTGTCGATGCCGATGACGGGCGCCGCAAGGGCCTCAGCCTTCCATTTGCTGCGAATCGTTTCGTCCTTGTATTTCGTCCACCAAGACGGTTTAGACCGCAGATTATATGACATGGCTTGTAGCTTGAGGTCCTGGAGCTGAAAAGCAATTCACTGTATTAGACGCCGGGCCGAGCCTTTTAGAAAATATAAGCACACCTACCGTCAGGGCTGTCTGGTGGTGACAGTCGGGCGTATCGAATGGCACAGGAAATTGTTCAGGCATGGCGGATCTATAAGATATAGCCATCGAGAGAGAGGGCGAAAATGAGAGGGGTTGAAAATGAGTTGTGAAGGGAGGAGGGGCAAGGACACGACGGGTATATGTAAAGCCACGGGCACCACTATTACGTTCTCCGGCGGCATTTCTTGCTCCGTTGGAACGCCAAGATATTCCGGAAGCAAACTTAAACCATGGCTGTTCTGTTTCTCCGACGTTGATGCAAATTGATAAGACGTAGCTATAGCGCAGCACCCTTGTAAAGCGTGCCGCTAACCGTAATTGGAACAATTTATACTATTGAGTCACATTATCTAAGTATCAATATTTTCTCATCTTGAGCGTTCTAGCTCCTGATGCCAATGATTCTAGCACGTAGCAAAGCATTTTATCTAGGTGCCCATGTTAGGCTTGTCTGTTCTATGAAAAGTTCGGAAAGAGTCGCTAGCTGAGTACAAGGTATTATCTCAGTCCATGGGCCGAGATCATCCTAAGCAAATTCAAACACCTGCGCCAAAAGATGAGTATGACCTGACGAGTTGGGACTTTTTTACTGAATATCACTCCGGTTGACGACAGGGACAGGGGCGGTATTGTATTGTACCCCAGAGAATCGAGGATTTCTGACCACCAAGTATTCTTCATGCGCAAATGGAACGCCGTCATAGCAATCACCAGAATGCAATTCTTTGAGTCGTACAATACTAGAGAACATTCATCCCAACTCGTATTAAGATCATGTCACAGCTTTACGACTGCTGCGTGCGTTTCCGCGTCCTTTCAATGTTCACAAAAGTTAAAGTCCGAAGCGAAATAGTTCTCGTCTTGGGTCTCAACGAATGCCGTCCTCTCATCCATCAGCTCCAACCGATACTTCTGCGCTTCATCCAACGTCATCAGATTGGGCAACTGACGCGTGGTTTCCTTCATGATCTCCGCGGGCAGTTTGTGGAAGAGCGAGGTCTTGGGAGCTTGCTGCATGGCCACTTCGTACCATTCGGCTTGTTGAGGTGGGATGTCCGTGGTACTGAAGCGCGGGTGTTCGGGGTCCAAGAGGAACAAGGCGACGATCTTGCGGTGGCCCGGTTTTGTTTTATCGGCGAGCTCGAATGGAGATACTTTGTGCTGGTAGATGTTTGGGAAGGCGAGGCATCTTCCGGCAGGAGTCGGGGTTGCGCCCACGCGTTGATTCGCGGGACCATGGCTGTGACCAGACAGATAGTTCTTGTCAAACCCTCAGCGGACAGGTAGTTGGATGAGAAGAACAGACCGTTTAATCCCCCACACCCTCATCACGCCAAGCGCGTCGTCTTGTTCAATTGAGAGGTCGTCGGAGCCGACCACTGTACGGAACTGAAGCTCGCTCTCGGTGATGTTCTCCGAGTCGTAATAGTAGATGCCCGACGAGATGATTCTTTCGTTTGCCATTCCCTCGACGTGCCAAGAGCCGCCAGGGTAAACGGGCTTTTCCGGTGTCTGACCGCAACCGAGTTCGCGAGGGGAAGATGTTAACGAGAAGTCATTGGTTGAGCCTGTTCTGTCGTCTCACCAGATGAATGTTCGCCAATTTGACGATGATTTGCACCTCTTTACCACGAACAGTATAGGTCTTCGATCGGTTAGAAATATCCCCAGTATAGCCATCCGACGGAACGGTAGGCAGGTCGATGGGTCTCTGCATGTTCCACGTGTCTACCCGTGCTTCATATTCTTCGTCGTCTTCACCCTCCTGCTGCTCTGGTTTCTCCGAATCATCTTTGAAATAGTATCCATCGTTAATGCGAAGGGTAAACGACTCTTCGTAGCAGATCAAATCCGTTAGGACGCGGTCGAAAAGGAAGGAAAACCGAGCCACCAGTGCTTCGATGATCGAGTACAACTCGGTGTTAGAGGGATGGAGGTTGTTGATGTAAGACACCGCCTTTGCTGAGCTTCCGTCTTCGGTGATTTTGAAATCCGTCGATAGCCATGCGAACTTGCGGGAGAAGGACCAGTCCTCGCCGGGGGTAATGCTCGAATCGGGAGCGACGATAGGTTGGAAGTGTTCGATTTTGCGTTCTTCGGGTTTAGCTCCTTCTGGATATCGCAAGGTTCGACCATAGACGATAGGGTAAAGTGACGGATGAACAAGGTCGAGGACCTGGCCATCGGACCTAGGGTGCCAGTCCTTTTGGGCCTCGGGAACGTTCTCCAAGGCCTTGACCGCCGCTTTCAACCTATCGCACAGTTCGGGTGGAACAAGTGTATCCGACTCATAGATCCGCGTATAGCATGATTGCTGGGCAATAGCATGGTCGGATAAATGAAGGAATCCTTATGAGGTCGGTTGTCGGGGACTTGCCTGGATGCCTGTCGCTTCATCTCTCATCTTCTCATAACCAGCTATTGTGATGAGGGAGCTATAATGAGTATCTCAAGTCATACGAGGATTAAGACCTACCAAGCTCGTTCAGAATATAATCGACCTCGGGCTCGAGTATTGGATCTCCTGCGACGGGTGCTGCCAGGGCTTCGGCCTTCCACTTGCTGCGAATCGTTTCGTCCTTATACTTGGTCCACCATGACGGCTTGGATCGTAGACTATACGACATGGCTTGCAACTTGAGGTCTTGGAGCTAGAATAGATTCGGGTGCTGCAGGTTAGACGCGTCCTGGTCGGAGCGCTGAAAAACGTACGGTCAAGGCGGACTGGGCGTGCGAGTCCGGAGAGGTCCATGGTACAGCAAAGTCGTCCATAGTGATGAGTGGAATCGAGATTGACGCGAACTGGCTACTGAGAGAGATGTCGGGAGTGGACGGTGATGGAGGTGCACAACAGCGGAACAGGCTTTTAACCACGTGCGGTATTACGTTTACCCCCCGGCTTCGAGTCAAGTTCCAGGGTTCTCCGGCACCGGCATTTCTCGGTACGCTTGAACGCCAGAGATGATGAACAGAAAAGATGAGTCATATTTACTTTGTTTTCAAATGTCGATAGACACAAGGCGAGGTCGGCAATGTCTGGAATCCGAACACGCAAAGGACATGTGGAAAATCACCCTCGGTGTCTTGCACATGTCCGAATCCGGAAAACCAGTTGCAACGGTTATTCATCAGCAATCAAGCTGATTATCTATAACATAAAATCTAGGCATTGTGTTTCGTCTTCGAAACTATGCCGGGCATGGGGTGTTATTTTTCACACATCATCGTCGTGTTCTACACCAGAACATCATTACCCTCCCCTTGTGAGATGGAGAAAATACATCTCAGAGTTACATAAAGTTCGGACGGAGTCGCTAGGTAGCCTACAACAAGGGACTATCTCAGTGCATGGACCGAGATCATACCAACTTATGTAATTCAAACACCTACGTCGTAAAATGACGGCGATTCCATCACCTGACGGGTGGGATCTTTTGATTGAATATCACTCCGGCTGACGACAGTGACAGAGTGGGCAGTGTTGTACTCAGAGAATCGAGGATCTCGCGCACCTAGGTGTTCTTGATGCGCAGGTGGAATTCTGTCACAGTAATCACGAGAATTCAATTCCTTGGGTCGGACAACACCAGAACTCATTCATCCCAACTCGTATCAAGATCGTTGTTACAGGTATACGGCTGCGACGCGCGTTTCTGAATCTTTTCAATGTTCACCAAAGGTTAAACTCCGAAGCGAAATAGTTCTCGTCCTGGGTTTCAACAAACGCCGTCCTCTCGTCCATCAGCTCCAACCGATACTTCTGCGCTTCATCCAATGTCATCAGGTTGGGCAAGTGACGCGTGGTTTCCTTCATGATCTCTGCGGGCAGCTTTCGGAAGAGCGAAGTCTCCGGAGCCTGTTGCATGGCCACTTCGTACCATTCAGCTTGTTGAGGTGGGATGTCCGTGGTACTGAACCGCGGGTGTCCATGGTCTAAGAGGAGGAGGGCGACCATCTTGCGGTGACCCGGTTTTGTTTTATCAGCGAGTTCGAATGGAGAGACTTTGTGCTGATAGATATTTGGGAAGGCAAGGCATCTTCCGGCGGGGGTAGGGGTTGCGCCCACGCGTTGGTTCGCGGGACCATAGCTGTAACCAGAGAGATGGCTCTTATCAGGCCTTCAGAGGACAGGTAGGATGAAGAGAACAGACTGTCGTATCCCCCACACCCTCGTCAAGTCAAGCGCATCATCTTCAATTGAGAGGTTCTTGGAGCTGACCACGGTACGGAACTGGAGCTCGCTCTCGGTGATATTCTCGGAGTCGTAATAGTAGATGCCCGACGAGATGATTCTTTCGTTTGCCATTCCTTCGACGTGCCACGAGCCGCCAGGGTAGACGGGCTTTTCCGGTGTCTGAGCGCAACCGAGTTCGCGAGGGGAACATGTTAACGAGAAGTCATTGATTTAGCGTCTTCTCTCGTCTCACCAGATGAATATTCGCCAATTTGACGATGATTTGCACCTCTTTACTACGAACGGTGAAGGTCTTGGATCGCTTGGAAATGTTTCCAGTATAACCATCCGACGAAACGGTGGGCAGTCCCATGGGTCTCTGAATGTTCCACAAGCTAACCCGTGTTTCATAGTCTTCCTCGCTTTCACCCTCCTGCTGCTCTGGTTGCTCAAAATCGTCTCGGAAATCGTATGGACTGATAATGCGAGGGTTGAACGACTCGTCGTAGCAGATCAAATCCGTCAGGACGCGGTCGAAAAGGAAGGAGAACCGAGCCACCAGTGCTTCGATGATCGAGTACAGCTCGGTGTTAGATGGGTGGAGGTTGTTTATGTAGGACACCGCCTTGGC
>KN822973.1:62093-79979 GCA_000827465.1 Tulasnella calospora MUT 4182
ATCAACGACTGTATGTTTGAGGAAATATACGGCGGATATCCTTTGCTGTGAAGCACGTCTGAGGCGTGAGATATCGCTCCAGGGATCTCCGGGATGACCGTGTTGTTGATGATGGTCGTGGGGATCGACCCATTGGGATTAACTAGATATAATGTGTGGGTTCCAATGACTCGCTCGCTTATAACTGTGGGTTAGCTTACTTTTGACCACATACGTTACGTTCGTGCCTTGCTCAGCAGGTTTTAAGACCCATCCGGCAAGGGTCAACGTCGCCCTCACCCTCCCAGACACTGGAGGTTTGTCCGAGTCCTCGACGGATGTCTGCACTCGCTCAAGCGAACCATCCTCGTTGATGATGGTGTCCTGACATCCGACTATGTCCCTTGGACTCACAACCCAGCCTATGCCCCTGTCGTGCTGAATTGGTGAGCACCTTGAAACAACATTCACTACCTGCATTCTTACCTCTGGATGGCATAAAATTCAGACAGAAACCTGCCGAACCGGTTTACGACTTCGGCTTTCTCGGTTCTAACGTCCCAGGTGGTTCTAACACCAGTGTAGGTGATAAGCGCCAAGAACTGTTGAGGGGTGAAACCCTCGACAAGTCCTCGACCCCGAACGATAGGAATAGCTGAAGGGTCTCCTGGGATGTATTTCTTCTGGTATTCGACTCCTTGCTTGTTGTCTGAGGTGATTATGGTCAACTTTTCCGCAGAGAGAGGAACATGTGATGGTGACACGCACCAAACGTCGTCCAGCCATCTTCCGAAAAAGCCTCGTTTCGCAGGTACTCTAGGGCTGCATCTTTCTGAGCTTGGTATGGAAAGTCTGGGTAGGATGCCATTTGATGGGTGATGAGAGGTGGCAGGAGAAGACGAGTACATAAGGAGCCGCGAATAAGCCTCCTGAATTCCGACATCTCACGTGGTTTGGACCGGCTGCAACCGTATCCGGAATCCAGCGTGTCAAGACGCCCCGTATTGCTTCTCGGCTCATGTCTACTGAAGCGAGACAAGTCGTCACCGGGGTCGCCTCAGCCTTTCTTCCTTGCATGTCCCACCGCCCTCAACGTGTATGCGCGTGGGTCGGGGCAAGGAGTTCTCCGCGCCGTGGGACGTGACCGTGTTGTCTGCTTTTCGACCGCCGCCCACCTCCCAAAACCTCCGTCTCAGTCCCAATGTCCACGTTGGCTTCAGCGTATGCAGCATCGGGGCCATCAAAGTCTTCTATATCAACATATGAGACTCTCTGCAAAGTACGTGGGCAAGCCGAACGAAGCCTTTGTAACAGGCGCAACTGACACCCCACGTCGTGTGTTGCGTCTAGTTCGTTCTCCAGCAGAGGTTCCTGCGCGTTTTGCTCTACTCGCTCGCTGCCACATGGGCTTTACTCTCATTGAGCTCCTGGTCTCGGTCCGGTACGACTTCTATTTCTTGAGCTTTGCGCTGTGTCCTTGTTGCTCAACGTTCGTCCAGATCCGCTACTGCATTTCCTTCGTATATCGACCATCACATGCTCGGGAGCCAGCTTCGTACTGGGAGTAGTACCACTTCTGGTACTTCAGAAGCTCGACGTTGCACGTATGCTCACACCTTTTCACGCACTCCTCCGCTCGTGCTCAACACCACCACCATGCCTTCTTTAGCGCGTAAAAGAGCTTTCCCTTCTGTGGGCAGCCAGCTACAAGCGCTCTCGCTCCAGATTCAAGCATGGCGCACTCTCTTGGCCTACCAAATCTCAGCCGCAACCATTGCTGTGTGTTTCGTCGCCCTCGCTCAACCGGACTCTCGCGTCAGCATCTTCAAGTCGACAAGGCAAGAAGGCCTCGTCGTTTTGCGGACAGCTGTTGCTCACGAGTTTTTTTATTACTTTCTTAGACTCTACCCTTGGCATTTAAACGAGCGATTTATTTTCCTCTTGGCAAGCAATGTCATGCTCGCTTTCGTTTATGGCTTGCGCACTCTTGTCCTTCAATCATGGACCCTCCGCTGGTCATTACGCCTGGTAAGCACCACCTGCCATGTTTACCTCTTGAACAGCACGTCATGTTCCTCCAATTTATCGGTCTCCAGGATCAAACTATTCAAACCATGTTCATCCAACGCATAAACCGGGAAGCCACTTCGGTAGCGAAATGGACCGGAATATCGTCCAGCCTCTTCGTCCTCCTCTACCTGATATTCAGCAGGTGGTTCTTTAGGGGTCTGCTTTGGCTGTATGTCTTCAGGCCTTTCATCCACAACTTCGTTTGGTCCCGTGTACGGGTCGTGTCGCTCGGTTTAATTTGGAAAATGTTGCTTCTCAACACCGCAACCTCGCTACTTTGGCTAGTTTCAGAGTCTCTATTCTCTGCCAATGCCACACAGGTGACGCTTACTTCACTCGGCGTTCATTGCTGTCTACTGATTTGCTTGCTCTCACCTAGCCGCTGAGCATCTCGCAGCATGCTTCCAAACCGGTCAACTGTCTCATCAACGGTCTCGAGTCCAAATCGTCTGCAGGATACTTCCAGTTTTTTGCTTTCCACGAACTATTTAGTATTTCACAGGATCCAAAGGCTGCTCCGCGACGCAAGGCGATCTTCTCTGAGCTTCGAGGCGCTGGTGCTGGTGGAGCTTGGGGCAGTATCTGCCGAGAAATCCTTCTCGTCCTCGGCAAGGACTACCAAACCATATTAAATAGAGGCAAACCAGCCGCTCGTAAGAAGCCACCTTTCGCCAGCTTTGATAGAGTTCTAATGATTCCTGTTCCTTAGCTCCGAAACCAGCGACCACCGCGGTCCCCCCTCCTCCAGCCCCTCCGGGTACATCCATACCTCCACGAACGCCGTCCAAGCTGCAAAAGGCTCAGTATGCGCCACTTCAACGTTCACCCACGGAGAAGATTATGGATGGTTTGGAGTATTCCGTTCATGCAGCTGATGCTGCGTTGAGCCACATCCCGAAGATGATCGATCAAGGAAAGCAACTGTCACGTTCGATATCTGGCCGGTTGGGTCAGTCGACCTCCGCTACGCCCGCTCCGAGCACTTCAGCACCATCTAGCGCCGCTCCATCGACGCCCTTCACCCTTGTACAACGGAGTTCAGCCCTGGGTGCTCAAGCCTTGGGCGATGCCAATGCACGGCTTCCAACCCAATTACGATGGCTCATCGGAGGAGTGGGTAATGGCGTGAGGCACATATACACTGGTATTGGGGAAGAAACCACAGACCGCAAAATTGATATGATCTTGCCGAACTTGGAGTTGGATGTCTGGGCGATCAAAGCGTTGTGCAATTTTACTGCCGCGTCGTTCGCCGAGGATCCTTATGGCATCGTCCAGAGGGACATTCCGAGGATTCTAGAAGCATTGCTCCTTTTAAAGCAAGCTCTGGAAGAATCAATAGCGGAGTTCCAGTGCGACGAGTTCAACGAGAGGGTGGGTCCCCTGAGAACTGGTAAGCATCCTTCGCCATCACGGCCTCTCGGTCTTGACTAAATTCGGTGGTTGCCATTGTTGCAGCGATTGGTTCTGGCTTACATCTGGTGATCTCGACGTTCCACGATCGTCTCAGCGCCTTCCGTTTCCCTCCTACAATCGCAAAAAAGCTTCAGGACTTGATCGATGTATCTCCATGATTGTATTTATTCATGCACACTATGCGGAACATATTCCGCTTCTCCTCTGTTGCTAAGCCATGCGAGAGCCTGATTGTGACCCCGGCGTCGCCGCGATTCAGTGAGCGAAAGAGGTAATTGAACAACTGAATACAGGTGACCAGTACTTAATGGTACGAGATATTAATTGTAAGTTTAATGGAGAATGAATGGGGGAGAAAGGGAGGTACAGCGGGAAGCAAGTGGAAAACTTAAGACCTGTTATCGGTGACCAGCAGCTTGATCCAGAAGGTCAACCGTACTTTTCAAAATCTGGTCGACCTCGTTTAGTTCTTGGTATGGGTATTGTTCCCTGCCTAATGGGAATCGCGACAGCTCCCCCTCCTCTGGAAGCACAGGTCGATGTCTATGCTCCTGATGGCGTTTCCAAGTCTCTCGCAGAAAGACCTTGTCATACACCCATCCCAGGCACCGGTCCAACTCGCTTTTCAAGACAGCCAGACGATCCAAAAAATCGGGTGATCCATGGATGGAGATCCAATCATCACATACATAGACTCCTTTCTTTGCCTTCGGCTGGAACGTCTTTGCTCCCAGGAGAATATACGCCAATGAGGGAATGCAGCTTGGATTGAGAAGGCGGACCTGCGTGCCGTTTGTTGTGGCAGTTTCAAACGATTCTTGATAGGCCACCACGCATGCTGATCCGCTCTTTATCCTTTGGGTGTCGACGATACTTTCACCGATCGGCA
This sequence comes from Tulasnella calospora MUT 4182, assembly GCA_000827465.1. Lineage (NCBI taxonomy): Eukaryota > Fungi > Basidiomycota > Agaricomycetes > Cantharellales > Tulasnellaceae > Tulasnella > Tulasnella calospora. The sequence goes on from KN822973.1 coordinate 66,448, forward strand.
TAACAACCTGCAGAGTAAAGAAAATTAGTCAGGTCGTTTGATTTAATGGGCAGAAGTTGCCCTGACCTGGCTGGGGGAGATGGAGTAAGGACGGCCGTACTGAGCCAGTGCAAAATGCGGTTGCAATCCTACCGCAATGAGCGCGGAAATCGTTGCCGGGGACGATTTGTTGATGTTGAAAGCGGGAAGAGAGGACGAATGAAGGAAACCAGGGAGCTCGAACTCGCGCTTGAGCGGCCACATAACCCCTGTTCCGTGGAGCGCGTGAAACAGGGCCGCTTTCTCGGCCTCGATCCGCCGTAGTGCAGGGAGACTCAGACGGTTGTTTTCGACAAATGATGTCGCTTCAGTGATACACCCGCGTTGCATGAACTCCTCCCATTGAGTATACGCCCAATACTGCGCCGTTATGTCTGAGGGAAATCGAGGATGGTAGAATTGTTTGCGGGCATCGGACCTACCACCAAATACATCAGCCTGGCGTTTAATGACTGCAGCTATGGTGATAGCCGGGTCGAGACACCTCAACAAAGCGCCGCATATCAGCATTTTCCCAAGGGAGGGCTTCAGAGGAAGCTGGCATAAAATCCTTCCTAGAGAAGTCAGGTTGCCGTCTGTGCCCAACGCCCCCAGTCGTTTCAAGTCTCCAACAGCGGCGGCAACGGTACTTGTGCTTGGGCGGTCCGGAAGGTCCACAAATACCCCATCGAGAGAGTTTCCTTGAAGGTTTATCCCCGCCACTGTCAGTGCAGCCGCACTCAGTTCGGACAACGCTATCTCTGGTTCGGGCAGCGGGCGCAAACAGCTTGCTGTGGTTCGGGAAATCATCCCTATGTATACGCCATGACCGCCTGTAACGGCCGAGCGGGCGTCGACTTCTGCTTGCGTCGCCCGAACCGTTTCGACCATCGTGGTATGGCGGCAGGGGTCATATCGTCGCCTCCTCGTAAGAACAGAGTCCACCACGCAGGTAACATTGGGGTAGTGACAGTTGCTGAGCCAGCTGGGAGTTGCCAGTATGACATGGCGGACAGCATGTCGTTTCGGTGACTTGACCGGGTTTTGATTGTGGAATGTTCTCGACTTGTTTGCGATCTCGATAATTATATGTTTGTCACGGGAAAATGCTGCGACTCCTCCGTGCAACGTGGTATGCAAATCTTTAACTTCCGCTTCACCTGGCAGGACGACGAGAACGTCTCCCTGTTCGGTGCAAGACAAGGCGTGCCAGATTCCGAGAGCCATTGCAGAGGCTGGAGGGGTTTCCAGCTTGGTCCCTGATGCGGAGAGCGGCGACGTCGAGTCGATCACTACAGACGTCGACTCCCTACGCAGATAATCCATGACATCGTCGTTGAGAAAGGCGCGACCCTCTTCCTGGAGATTCTCCGTCAAATCTTCCAGATAAAGCCGTGGTTGAACGGGTTTCGGCGAAGGAATACTGATGACAGGGGGTGGATGATGGCCGGCAATGGTGAAATATGCGCGGAGGGTTGAAAGGCCGAGGGACGGTGAGGTAAATAGGATTTTAAGCGGTTTACCTCCGAGCTTCCTCTGGGTTTGCAGCCTTTTAAGGAGGCATATGAGCAGATCCAGCTCAGTAGTCCGAGGTTGTAAATTATCGACGACGATGTGGGAAGCATTCTCCATGATTATTTTCGCGCGCCGTCGATCGTGCCTATCCATCTGCAAAGACCGAAGGAGAACCTCGGGCGTGCAGAATGTAATGCTCCCGTGAGATTGCGGAAGGTTGCTGCGTCCTTCAATTTCGTACCCCACTTGACGATTAGTTGTATGCGCTCGTTGGGCAGCCGTGATCTCTGCAGTTGCGGAGGCATCTCCTCGTGATTGCACAACGATAACGTTGCACTCCGCACCCTTCTGCAGGCGTGTCCAGTGGTCCAGAATTATTTGCGGAACCTCCGTTTGCATCTCGAAGCTAATTTCACCCTGTACGAAAACAACGTCGTTCTCGTCCATAGCTTGCACGATAGCTTGCGAACGGGAGCTGGTAGCTGTAGGAACCCTTCCTTTTCCGGCCCGAGATAGCTCCGGAGAAGATTCATGATCCTCTTGAGCTTTGGCCATAGCTCGTGACTTTTTCCTCTTGGCGAAATCGGGCCAGGAATGGTCGCCCCTTCGAGGAACGGTCTGTGGAAGTTTCGTCGTCGATTGCTGATGAAATTGACCAAGCCATTCCATTCCCCTTATCTTGGTGGCAAGGCGGTCTACTGCATCTAGCAGCTTGCCGTTGGAAGGTATGACTACGGTATTTGAGTGGATGGGCTCCCGGGGTGTTGCGCTGGGTTTGCCCCTTCTGAATGGCGGATGTTCGGAGGGTGGTCTCACTTCTGAGATAGAACCAGGACGTGAAAGCAATGTGCCTACATCTTGTGCCGGCTGGTTGGCTCCGAGTGGATGGGCGGAGGACTGAGAGGTTGAGCGTCGCTGGACGAAAGTCCTCACTGTGCGAGGGTAAGGCAGCTCAAACGCCGGCTTCGCCTTGAGCATGGAAGTTGGAGATAGCTGCTATTCAGGTAGGTAGATTGCGATCACCTCCCTACCGTCGTTGTTCAAGCGGAGGTGTGAGCGAGTTTTGGGATCGCGCACGGTCAGAATCCGGATTCGCGGATTGGTACTGGTGAGAAATCGTCACGTGCTCGGTATGAAATCAGGAAGTGACCATGGCTGGATTGAGATGGTCACGGTTAGAGAAGTACGAAAAGACAACTATAAAGCGGCCATCGAGTGAGAACTTCTGGGATAGATTCAAAAGGCCAATATTCTCCAAGCTGCCGCATGCTGAACTTGTTTAAGCATCTCCTCCTTCGACGGCCCACTTCGCTTCACACGGAATGTCCAATCAGTTGCATCAACCAGAGCAAAAATCTCCAGCGTATTGACTCCTTGACTTATACCAGATGTCAGAATGTGCGCTTTTATGGGACCCTGTCCATTTCCATCAGTGTGCAGCGAGATGGACATGCGGTTGGCCGTACCGTTGCGTTCAGAGAAGCCATTTCCTTCCCGTTCAGAAGGATCATGACCGTGCCATCAACAATAGGTCCCCTATTATGGACAAGGTCGCGAGTTTGGCTATCTAGAGCATACTCTAAATAGTCACCCTGGGGACTGAGCCAAAACAAAAAGCGCAATAAGCATCACGCTGAGCCCCCTTAGAAGAGGAAGCGACTAACTCGAACAAATCCGTCCGTTTGTTCCATCGGCTAGCGGCTTCCGCTTCTAGCTGGGTGACTTCAAAAGTGTACCTCGCAGTTGATAACGGAGGGGGACCGAGGAATTCCAGCACCACCGTCGGCAATGCTTGTTCCTTTACCCGAGCTGACATTGCAGGGGAGTTGGAGCTGTAGCGGACCGCGTTTTGAAGCTCGCTCTCCAGTGTGGCAAGGTATTTATTTAGGTTCGAAATGCCGGATTCGAGTGTTCCGACCCGGGAAGGGATCGCCTCGGCTTGCAACGTCGCCGTCACTGGTGCTCCATGAGTGCCTTCTTTGGGCAAACGCAAGACTCCCGGTCCATGCAATTTCCCTACACAGAGCTCGGAATGGTCGCCTAGATAAAATGATCAGTGCACGCAACGTCTTCGCAGGACAATGTTGACTTACATCCATCGTGTCCATAAGGCATTCGATTCTGTCCCTTCGACCGAGTGCTGGATTGTTCAGGGCCATGATGTAATTGCGGATCCCATGCATGATTAGACGCGCTGCTGCAGTGTAAAGGTGGACATGAGTAACTGTACGTCAAATCCATCCTCCAGGCTTGTTGGAATCCTTGCCTCGGGCTAAAGATAGCAAAGCAGAGCCTAATTACCTTGGGAAAACACCTTGTGAAGGCGGTACAGGAGCCGGAGAGCCGATAGGTTGGACACTGGAAGGTTGATCAACTGTATCTGGCGGACGGAGTTTGAGCTTTCGGGAAGTTTGCATTGTAATCGTGCCCGATCGTGATATTTCAGTTGGATCTGCATCCGTTTCCTGGTATCGAATGGGTTGGGATGGGACCGGTAAAGGACTGGCGACGTTCTGCAACTGCATAGGACTTGCGAAGCCTGCATTGACCAGTTGAGAATACGCCGTCGCAAGAATCGGGGCAACTTGGCGGATATGGCCGTCAAGTTCATCATCCTCAATTGGTGCTATCTGCGCCGTTCTCGGCGTTTCCGCGTTAGGCAACATATGGTTAACCGCACGACCGAACACCCGACGCATTTCATCAGAAGGAGATATTCCGGCACCAAGCATCTTTTCCAGATTAGACGAACTCTGCGAGGGATTTTTTGCGGGCACATTTGAAGTTTGGACATACAACCCTTGCGAATTTGTAGCACCAATGGTTGAAAGCATGGTAGCACCAATAGCGGGTTTGAATACTCGGGCAGAGGATCCCGGGACGTGAGCTGGGTCGAGTGAAGAAGCTATGGCGGGGGCCGAATGTTTAGACGTTAAGGGTGAAAGGGTACGACTCTCGACTGACATATAATGTAACGTACCCATGGACCGACTAAAAGGGGAGCCTGCATCGATGCCCTCTCTGGGTGTCATGAGGTGCGCGGCTACCTCCGTCATTCCGTCTGATGATCGCGATGAAGCACTACGTCTCGTGGGCGAGATTTTCCTACGTTTTGAAGGACGAATATCATTGAAAGGCCGAGACTGGGAAAATAAATCAGCGCCTGCATCGGGGTCAGCCCGCGAAAAGTGCAGCTCGAACTTACCTGTCCAGCTGGTCCGGGGGCTCTAGATTCAGTCCTCCCATGACTCTCTGATTCAATAGGAGAAGTGAGGGGCAACCTGGTCGCAGATGCAGAATGGGATGGATAGAGAACATGGGAGGTAAGGTTTGCGTTAAACGCGACACGGTTCGATAAAGGTGGGCCTGCACCGCCCGGCAGTTCAGATGTGGCCGAGGCCGCTCGCTCATCCCCACCAAGCAGGCTTGCACTGCGCGAGCTAGGTGTGCCAGAGATGTCATGGCGGATATCCAATCCTATCGATTGTATATTGTGCTTCGAAGTTTGGTTTTCTGTTTGGGCGCCATGGGGTGGTCCGACGGTGAAAGGAGAAGGTAACTCCGCCCTCAACATAGACCCGTTCTCGCCCCCTTCTTCAGATAGGTCTTCTAGGGCAGCAATTTCATCCAAGTCGGCTTTCCAAGATGGATCATTCCTTTGAGCCAGACGAGCTGCAAATGCCGAATTCAACTTCGGCTTTGAACCCGACATCTTGAATGAATGGCCCGCTTGGTTCATACCCTAGAGTCAAACCGCTCAGTTGAGTGAACTACGAGGAGTGGCAGCGATGGTCCAACCCCGGTGGTGGCTGGGATCGAAGGCGGTCCAGGCTGAGGCGGTGCTCCCGTGCCACGAATGTTAACAGGCGGCCTTGAGGTTCCCTGGGATCGCGGATAAATCAGGCTGAGATGCGAAGACGAAGCAGAAGAGCGAGTTAAGAAATGGTGGGTCGACGGCGACTTGTGTAAGACGGAGGAATTGAACAGAAGCGGTTGGGCGTTCCGAATTCCCAGAGTTCGCACGAAAATGAACCTCCACCAGGCCAACCACCCCGCCAGTGGACAGCATGGCCCGGACCTGCAGCGGATGTACAAACAGAAGGAAAATAAACGAAAACCCGGTAAAAATTATTATATATGCATATCTATATGTCACTCATGCTTCTTCCAAGCTGGCGCGTACCCAGGCCTACTCCCCTTTTGGCGGACGTAAGTAGAGCAGCCCCAACGTAAACCGCCAAAGCGTCGTAAGTTGGCACGGCCATCGTTATCTTGCCCCCAGAAACGACAATCCTAGCAGCAGGGCCCATTAAGTTAACCATAATAATAGGAAATGCCTTGAAGCGATCGAAATTCCTTACGTAGATGCCGTGCAGCTCCCTGAAGACAGACTACCATGAACGACGTCGCAATACGACCCATCCGGCAAGGAAGTCGTAAATGTCTTGGTCCATATTGAGCTTGAGTAATTGATCGCGACAAAACCGGATGATCCTTTGCAAGTCCCAGTTAGCCATGAATGCAAATTTGAGTATGACACTATTGAACCTCTTCCGAACGCAATCTGAGAAGCTTGATCTGACACCCAAGCGTTCAAGCTGGTTCCTTTGACTTGATTGAAGAATTTAACCATGCCAGTCACCGCTGACCAACGATGTTGACAGATCCAACCCGAGCCATCGTTGCAGGAGCCCGCGCCTTTGCAAAAGCACGGATAAGCCCAGACATCGAGTTTAAGAAGGGTGCCCTTACCATCATTTGGAGCACCATCATCATTGTTTGTGAAATAATATCCACTTAGGATCGTTGGTGTGCCGTAGGGGTATGCCAACGAAAATATCGTCGCTAGAGTGTAGGTGTTGCGGTCCCATTTATATGCGATTGAGTTACCGCTGCGTTCGGTATCGTGGTTCGCGACGAAGATGTTAGCTTCACCCGACGGGACCCAACCTATGACAAGAAGATGAGGATCGCGATTGGCGGTACATTGGATGTTCAACGTTCCATACCTTGAGATGTCGGATTAGATGCGATATTCGCCAAAGAGGCTAGATTACTACTGGTGAACGCGTCTTTCAAAGCGCTCAAGTACCGGAATCTGTTGTGATACCGACTATCAGCCTCGATGAACCAAACAAAAGTCGATGCTTACTCCTGAACATCTCCTGCCGTTGTATATTCACTGGGCTGAATCGGTTCACCACTTCCCCATGACACCTCCTGCGTAACATAGACATTCTTCGACAACGCGGACAGAATAGCGGCTATATCGCCGGACGGGATATCTGGATCATTTTCGTTTCAGTACTCTCCGAAGGGAGATTGGGGCTACTCACGTTTGGCGGCGTCAAGACGGAACCCGTCTACGCCAAGCGATATTAGATCGTTGCCGTAGGCGGCTAATTTTGCACGCACTGCCGGAGAAGCAGTATCTAGGCTAAATAAAAAGTCCAGTAACGTACCCAAGGTCAGACGAGGACTGCAGAGTGGGAATCGCAAACTTACTCGGCAAGGTTCACAAGCTCGCAGAACTGCACTTCAGTTCGGTTAGTATAGTCGTGAATATCTCCGTCGCTCTGGCCACCTGGAGGACAGAGATATATTGTAGGCAAGGTAACATGATCACGGAAGCGTCCAACGACAACGTACAACTGTGGTGAAAGTTGTTTGTGGTGTAGTCGGGGTAGCTGTATTGTGCTACGAATCTTCAAGATCAGTTAAGAGACAAAGGTCTTCCGATCTGAACGTACTGAAAGCTTCGGATAAAGGGAACGGTCAGATACCGCAGAAAAGGACCTGTGAACCGAACGTACCTGTTCCCGCTGTACCAGTTCCGGAGGAAATGCCAGCCATATGATTCCATATGGTGTCTACAATCACCCCAACTCCAGCGGCGTGACATGTTGAAATCATGTTCGCAAACTTGTCCCGGTTTCCCCGTTTGGAGACTAGCTGATATGACGTCTGAGATGTGAACGGGAGCCCTGGGGGTTAGGAACAGCAGGGTGACCAGAGATAAAGACACAAACCGGTTGGTAGTCAGTCCACCATTGGGAGCCTGCGCTTGGAACGCGTCAGGAACGTGGCTGGTGTAATAAATGCGGACACAATACGAACCGGTTATATGTTCCTGTGGGGGGCTGACTTGAACATAACCGTAGCCCGCGGGTCCAATAAATTGCGTACATTCAGCTGCAATGGAGTCCCAGTTCCATTGAAACATTTGGATGATGACAGCTGTCGGAGGCAAGGGATAGAAAGGATGAGCAAATGCAATCGTTAGCGCCAGCTGGAGGACCAACTTTTGGACCCTCTGGTATCAGCTTTGAGACAGCGGGATGATGCTGAGCAAACAAGTCCCAAAAGAGTGAGGGCCGTGAGTGTCGATTTCCTCGACATGTTGCGCGTCGGCTGCACGAAAATCTTGTCTGGATCAAAGCAAGGAACTTTGTGTTGATTAAATAGACGTGTAAAGGAGAGACGTAGGGTGGTAAAAAATTAGAGAGGAATCTGCGCCTTTGCTAGCCGACCCGGGAGGGAGGGATGGTGCTGAGAGTCCGAGCAGTGATGAAACGAAACAGAGAAAAGACAGACTTTTGTTCTGACCCTGCCAGGTACGTGGGTCACATGATCTGGTTCCCTCCATAGCCGGCGGAATGAGATCAGAAAAGGGCCCGGATGGCACGGCTGAAAGGGATTGTCTTAATGCTCGCGGTGATTATCCTCAAGACTGGATCGATCCAAGGCGCCCTTGATCGTTGAGCATTTCGGCAGATCCAGCAATCCCGGTCGAGGATATGCCCAAGTCCCAAAACCCGTCAGTCCGCTTATTCATGCTCGAGCTATTCACTTGGATATATGCTCTGGGTCAACTAGAATGTCAATTGGTGAGAGGCCAGCAGCAGCTGGGCAACTGGGACGTATGACGACATTCTGGGAAAAAAGGTAGAATAATTTGTTCGACGAGCCGTTCGCTTCCAGACCGGTACCAACGATCCCTCCTCTCCCTTCCACAGCTAATATTGACTTCAAGACGTCCGAATGCTGCTGAATGCAGCTCCCATACGAATACTCGGACTTCGACTTAGTGCTGGCCCAAGTACTCAAACTCGAAACATCTCCCGCCTTCGCTTTCGTGGAAGGCTGCCAAAATCCAGCAACCCAACGCACGAAGCACCCACCCCAAAACGCAAATGGACCCGTCGAGCGGCAGCATTAGGATTCCTCTCTGCGGGAACCGTAGTGACCCTCAACAACTATGATCCTGCGAGGCATGCCACTCTTGCCATAGACCGCATCTCACGCTGCGTGTGGGCGGTCGGTCTCTCGGCTTGGGATTACAAACGGACTCTAGCAAAGGCTTATGAAAACGAAGACGCGACGATACAGGCCTACAGCGACTGTCACTATCGGAGCGCAAAACGCTTGTTACATGCATTACAACATAATGGCGGGATCTTCATCAAGCTTGTGAGTGGTTTCTTTTCGCTCCATCGCATAACCAGATCGTCTGACTACGAAATGAACGTTTGGCAGGGTCAGGTACAACACACAATTCGCCCCGAATTTGATGGCAAATCTTATTGACCAGCCTTTGGTACCCCTCATAGCACATGTCTTCCGTTCAAATGCTTCCTTACGAGTGGACGTCGACAATGCGACCACTGCAAGACCAATGCATCCCAAGTTCGTACGAAGCCCTCGATGCAATGGTTCTACACGATACCGGAAAGTCCATCGATGAACTTTATATTGAATTCGATCCAAACCCCATCGGAGTGGCCTCCCTTGCTCAAGTACACGTAGGTCGAGAGCGAGCGACGGGAAAGAAAGTCGCCGTCAAGCTTCAAGTGAGTCTTGACCTTCAAGGCCTTAGGCTTCCGCTGATCTTTTTGTGCCGATAGCATCCACATCTGGAGGAATTCGCTGAAATTGAGTGAGTTGGGCATCTGCAGTCGCCTGACACAGTGGCTAAGAGCGTACCTCAGCATGGCCACGGCCACTTGGTGTCTTGCATGGATCAAAACGCTATTTCCCGAGTTCGAGTTTACATGGTATGCCCTCGAAGTGAAACTCGGGAGCTAGGATTTTTATTGACTGCACTTCCAACCAGGCTTGGCGAGGAAATGAGACAAAATTTACCATTGGAACTAGATTTCCGACATGAGGCAGGGAACGCTGCTCGCGCCACCGCTGATTTTGCCAAACACCGCTACACAGCATTGTACATTCCGAAGGTCTACCACTCCACCAAGAGAGTGATGACTATGGAATTTATTGAAGGCGCCAGGGTCGATGACCTCGAGTATTTACAGCACTGTACGTAACACCGTCATAGCGTACTGTCTACCACTCAGAACTTACTCTAATATTGCTCTAGATCATATCGATAGAAACAGAGTGTCTCAAGAGTTGTCGCGAATATTTTCTGAAATGGTGTACCTTAATGGATGCAAGTCTTGGATCTCAGCTGTTTGCTCCTTCGCGCTACTGACCGATCGTGCATCACCAATTTCAGTTTTCCATGCCGATCCGCATCCTGGCAATCTTTTAATCCGACCAGCTCCACCTAACTCCCGCAGCCCTTATAATTTCGAAATCTGTCTTTTAGATCATGGCTTGTACTTCGACATCGACGACGAACTCCGGTATGTAATAATCCACTCCTTGGGTCAGACCACTCATCCTTCGTGTTTCAGGGTGAACTACGCACACCTCTGGTTAAGTTTGATCGCACCCCCGTCGGCCCAAACTCATGCCAACCGACGGAAGTACGCGCAGCTTGTTGGCAAGATCGATCCAGAGATGTATCCTGTGTTCGAGTCGGCCATAACTGTAAGTAGCATGAAGTCGCTATCAGTTTTGCGTGAAACTCTCATAACTGATCTCGCAGTCATTTAATAGGGTCGAGCCAACTTGAAAGCTGTCGAGGACCAAGCCGATACTACGAGTCTGGGGTTCAAACGTGCCGGAAGCCTTCTCGACTCATTGCCACAGTCGGAGGAGGAGATCGATGCCATTCGTCGGGCAGTACTTCAGAAGGAGGGACTGATCGAGATGGTGTTTGAACTCTTGCGGCGGATGCCCCGGCGTGTATTGATGATTTTAAAACTCAATGATCTCACCAGGTCAGTGGGCTTCAAAGCCACACTTCTAGGATAGCCATCTCGTTTACTCATCATCCGTTGGGCTATAGGAACCTCGACACCTCACTCAAAACGACCCACACTCAAGCCCGTATCTTCACCATTGTCGCTCGTTACTGCAGCCTCGCTGTTTGGATTGACCAGCGCAACCAGTTCTTCTCCGAATTGCGACGGTCTGGACCATCATTGTCGGCGTTCTACAACTTTGCTTCCTCGTGGATCTCATTCCACACTTATTATGACGGCTTGAGGCTAATAGAAATCGGGATGGACATCAACGCCCGGATAAGGACGACTTCAGCTTGGCTACGGGGTCTCTGGGCAAATGGTTTTGTTGGGGCGGAGAGGGCAGCTGCGGGCTTAGACATTTAATGGCAAACGTCGTACAGGCGCTGGTTTTGATTAACATTATTAGCACCACGTCCCATTCTATAATTTCATATCTCAATAGCCGTGCTAATAGGATTCCTACTTGTTTTAACTTTGTTGCCAAACTAAGTATGCGAAGTCAAGGGCTATCACTGCTTTAGGACCAACTCAACCTGGTGGCCGAGGAGCTGCTCCAGAGACATGCGAAGTACAAAAGAGATGATCGGATTTGCTCGATACACTTTACTATATAAATACAAAAAGAAGGCGCGTGTAACATCCATTAGTCTAAGCAAGGGAGAGAATGAGGGGTCGTCAATTGGCGAGTACATGACATGTGTCGGAAACGGAGAGAGGCTAGATTTGATACGATTTTGGTGGGGGGGTCGGAGGAACGTCATCTAAGTCGTGGTTGTCTGGCTGGGCGTTGGTGTCGAACGATAATACTCGCACAGTCCTGAGTCCTTCTTCGGCTGCCGTGCCGTCAACCTGACGGGCTTTCGTATCGCCCATCTCAATATCTTCAGTATCCGAGTCTGCCATGGAACGCTTGTTGCTGCTCGATATGACTAAAGTTGGAGATCGAATGCCCGCTTGATGGTGAGCGATATCCCGCTCCATGTCCCACCCGTCGGTTCCGTAGGCGTGGCCAGCCGACCCGACACCTCCGAGGGGAACTGAGCGTTGGCCGGCGGTGATCGACGCAAAAGTGTTGCCTGGTGTGCCGGTGTGCGATCTTGAGGCGAACTGTTGCTTTTTTGCCATATGCCAGCAGACAAGAACATCTCTCTGGGTTCCGAAAATGAAGAAGCATATTGGTCCCACTACAATGTGAGCGCGGCATCAGAATCTCGGTTATTGAGCTTGATTGGCGTGGGCAGCCACTTACTCCCGGCAATCAGAAGGTCAGGGGCAGCCTGAGACCAGGAGGAAACGATAGCCACAATGGCAAGGCTTGAATCGCAATCGCAAGGAACAGGATTAGCGTGGAGACAAAGGTAGCCAGGTACCGCCAATGGAGACATACACCAGTGCGATGACAATCAAACTTGAAAACATCGAGATACGCATGAACAGGGCGACGTCGATGTTGCCAATCTCTCGACTGCCTAGCTTGCGGGTGCGCCGGTAGCGAGCCCCGACGATGACCAGCGTCCAGACTGAAAAACGGTGGGCAGGATTCAGACAGAGGCGTCGGGGAGTAGGTTCTATAATGCTTACTCTGCAGTGTAGCGGCGACGATAAGAAGAAAGGCGGCTCCGATGCCTGAGATAATTGAAGGTACCTGATTGTCGCTGGCGCAGTATTGAGGAAACCGCCGGACGTTCTCTCCCGCGATCACCCCTGCAAGCACCGCGACGATGATCCACGCGACATACGGAAGGGCAACGAGCTAAACGGTCATGTGAAAAGGCGATGAGACGACCACGCCGCTCCCTCCAAATGGAAGACTTACCCCGACCGTAAACCACGGGGAGTTGGGAACGAGAAGCGATTTTGCCTTGTCGACCGTAAACGTTAGGAGCCAAAGCCGGGCAACCACGGCCAGGGCTGCAGCTGAAAGTGCTGGCGGAGCGCCGTAGACGATGGCCGACTGAACCTTGCAAAGTCCTTGTGGGATTTGCTCAGAGTCTGCGTGACCACTGAATAGACTGTTCCGGGTTTTCCGTTGCTGTCAGCGAGACCTATCGACGGCTCATAGAGTGCGGGTGCTTACAGCAGACAAGAAACGATTGCTTGTATTATCCAGATCAAGTTTTGATTGGGGATTGTAAGATGCCGTGACGGCCCTTGTGGCACGGCAAACGTGATTGTAAGGATTGCTAGCTGGTGATGATGGGAAAACACATCAAAAAGCGTCGAAAGAGAGGGGAAATAAGCTGAACTCACCAGAAGTAACCCTGCTAGCTGTAATGCATAGTATACAATGGTGGTTGCTGCGAGCATTGTGAGCCCGCCTAGCGGCTTCCCTCAAGGAGAATACACTCCTGATTGAGAGACTCTTGGTGAGGCAGAGGAGGAGAAGGCGGGAGGCAGGATGGGGACAGTAAATTTCTCGAGAAGAAGCCCTGGCATGAAATTGGGTTATATGGGTCGGGCGGGCAACCTGGTTCCGACATGATTCCGATTGGTAATGGACACCATGGGCGACATTCCCGACGCACCGGACGAATGATGAATCGACGAACTGAATTGAGAATATTGAGGTCCCGCGTGTCAGAGTGTGGCTGGGTTGCAGATCAGCGCGGCCCGCCGGTTGTAACATCTGCCTGACTGAACACCTGCTTCCGACCCCCTGCCCGCACTAGGCACCACTCCACCCCCCGACGAAATATCACCCAGAGCTTCCTAAATTAGACTCTCGATGAAGCATTTAGCCTCGATAATTCCTCGATTTTCGCAATCATTTCCCCTCTCCGACGCTGGCGACGACGAGGTTGTCGACGGCAAGGGGAGGTGCCAAGCTCTGCGCAGCCGGAGCCG
>KN822973.1:92527-113074 GCA_000827465.1 Tulasnella calospora MUT 4182
CGAAAAATTGTCCACGAAACCGGACTCACGATTCGATGCTCGGCCTCGGGAGCGGGTTGCACGAGACGTCGTAGCGGACCGCGACGCTTCATACCCGTCGTCGCCGTCTCCTTGGGTCTCTGCGTCGCCGTCGTCCTCCGCGTCGGGAGAGTTAATTGGCCGGTCTGCTCCGCGACCACAGATGAACCAGTTCGGCGGGGCGACATTCTCTTTGTTGTTATAACCATCTTCGACTGGGGGCTCTGATGAACGTGTTCTGGCGCGTTTGCAAGGTGCTGAAGCGCTGGCTGGGGGTGTGTCGAGGATGGCGGACTTGGATGATGAGGGGGTAGTGGTGGATGATGCTGGCGCGTTTCGAGTACGTTTTCCTAAGACCATTAGTAATTACTGTGTCAAGCTGTTGATTAAGATGAGGGGGTGGGCGAGAGGACGATGCTGGTGTGGGTGAGTGCCAGGTGAAGCGTACAGTGGGAAGGAGGAAAGGCGATGGGAAGGTGACTGCCAAAGATGTTTGTCCCCACGTGACCGCGCTTTCGTTGGTCAGCGGCTGTCCACCTTTCGTGCTATGTCTTTTGTCCACCGGCCCCTGGACGAAGAAACCATGAGTTGAGAGAGTGCTACCAGCTGCACCATACCTTTGCTTTTCATTCAAAGGCAAATGACATGGTTATCCTCTGTGTACGAGCAAGCACGCTACGCTAATTCATCACAGCAATGCGCTAGCATTTCGATTTGATAATTATTGACAGGTAGGCTACTTTTCTTCCGAATTTGTTTCCCAGACGCGATAGAGCTTCAAACTACATCTCACTCTAGGACCGTGTGGATCTCTTAACCGTCGACTTCAATTGTTTGACCGCGTCCTTCTGATGCCCGCACGTTCGTTTGTGGGAGCTCCATCAAGCGAGATGACCAAGGAGACGTGCTGTCAAACGTCCCTTCACTTAGTTCGGACGATGGATTCATGGCAGCCTCTCCGTCGCGTACTGGTCCTCTCCGCCGGAATTCAGGAGGCGAATTCTCCGCGGTCGACCCACCTGATGATTCGTATCGAAGCGAAAAATTCCTGTCTCGCTGGACTCCATTTGAATGAAAAAGGAGCTTTTGTGCAGATGGGAGAGGCGTTTCCGCCCTGTTCATCTTGGCCGCGTAGGCCACAAGTTCTTCAGCATACCGGTCCGTCTTCTCATGAATACGAGGACTGGTGGCGCCTCCTTGGGTCGGAATTATAACGTTTGATCGAGCTTGCTGGCAATAGAAATGGGGAGTTTGGAATGGGACGAAGTTCAATTGAGGTCGATGAGGCGTTGTCACGAAGAAATCACAGTCCGGAGCAATTGTTGGCGAAAGGGGCGATGTAACATGCCCAGCTGGCGGGTCCCAGTCCCCGTCAGGACTAGCAAAAGCTCGGGCGATCGTGGTGGGATCGGTGTATTTCAAATTCAAGCCGAATGTGGGAGGAAGAGTGCCCGGGTGCCTTCCTTTTACAACGAGTCCTAGGAGAGTATGGGCGGAAGCTCCGTCGTCGGAAGGTGGCTGATCGAAGTTCCGTGCAGCATTCCCTTCTCTACGAAATGGTATCAGTCTGACGTCCATTCAGGAGGATGGGGGCACCAACGGAACAATTGGAGTCAATGCTTGTTCGGGTATGTCGAATGATCCAAGTTCAAATTCAAGCACACCTGGAACTTTGTAACGTCGTGGTGAAGGATGAAAGAGCTTGGCGGTGGGGGAAGCCATACAGGTATCTCTTGGAGGAGATGGCGACACCACGCCTGGGGTCTCACCCACCCCAGGCCATTCGTCTATTCCAAAACGTGATGTACAAGGACTGTTTTCCTCGTTCATGGAGTGCTTGAGCACTTTAGAATGAGCCGGTAAAGTGCTGGTCGTCAAGTCCGAAACCACTGGAGAGTGATCGATTGACTGAAAGTCCACTGCCAGCGCTGTTTTGGGAACGAAAGGAGAGAGAAAGAAAGTTGACAGATCGTCATCGATGTTAGTACTATGATTGCTAGTCATAGGAGGGGCAGTGTAATCGGTCGCTCCTCGAGCTTCAGGCAAACAGAAAGGCCACGCAGTGGGGAACAGCTCTTGTGAAGGTTCATCAAGGTGGGCTTGTGTAGAGACACCTTGATAGGATTGAGCCTGTGAAGCATGGATAGAGTGGCCTGAGAGTAGAGGTCGTGTCGGAGTCGGCGCCAACGGTGAACGGAACGGCATCCCGTCATTAAGTTCGGTCGGTGAGGGCATAGCAGGTGGGAACGGATCGCCGCTCTCGGTCATACTTGACGAATTTGGCTCGCCGCAGTCACTAGGACTACCTGATCGCGCCGGTGTTAGTTTCTGAAGTGGATGGGTTCTTGGGAGGAGGGCGAATGTATTCAAGAGCCATGTTGGGAGAGACTTCCCGCGTTGGCCCTACGGCAAAAGAAGATGACATAAAGCGAAGTTCCTGAAGAGAACAGAAACAATTGACTAACTTGTTTTGTTTGGTCTGGATCCGTTTTATCAAGATTGTGGTCATCTTGCGGGGTCTCCTGTCCTTGCGGCTTCAAGACAGCAAAATCTCGTCCAACACAATCTGCACGCAGCTCTTGAATGCTATTGTTCCCGATATTGGCACGATTAGAGGCCAATTTCTTTTTGGCGGCCGTTCGCTTCGAGCTTGACGGAGCAGAGTTTCGTATGGAGCCCGTGCCGCTACCATGACGCTGAGTTCGACGAATCATTCCGTCAAATCGATCATTCGCGCCTGCGGTTTTGCGTCGTTTTGAAGAGCCACTCCCAGACCGAGAACTACCGGAGCTCGTCATGCCGGCAGAGACGGGTCGTTTCACACCAGGCAGTGCCCTCTCATGCACTGACGAAGGAGAATCAGCGTCACAATAATTCCCATACCATTTATCTCAAGGGTGCTACCTCCAGGAACAGAGCTGCTGCAAGGCGGAAAGTCGATGGCTTTTGAGTACTCGCTGGGGTGACGGATTGAGTATATCACCCACCGGACGCCGCGTACGGCAAGTGTAGCCCCGGTGTTCTGGCCGTGATGACCATTCATAGTCAAGACTCGTTGGGTAGCTCCTTTTGAGCTACTCTTAGTCGGTATCGTTGAGACTCTGCTGTTGTCGGTTGGTGGATTTACGAAAACAAGCTCAGATCACGTGACCCTTTCCCTTTGAAGCTCAGCCTGAATCGTAATACGGCTCTGGGTCGTTCATGTCTTGCGGCCTGCTGGACTCCGTCTGGTCACTTCCTAGGACATCTTCTGCGCTTCTTACCGAAGATTTCCGGAATTAGCTGAAAGGGGACAGCGGTGGCGAGTTCATCCGGATCCACAAAGAAAGTACAAAGGCGACGCTTCCACTGGTCAAAGCTCGCCATATAGCCGCTTTGGCCCATCGTCCCGTCCCATCACCTTCTGCCACCTCATCTCTACCATTTTCCTTCCGTGCAGCCCGGCATGTTCGAGGATCCATTGACCGACACCGCGATAAAGACAGCTCTCGTAGCTGGAGGCCTTTATTTCGTCGTTTGGCCCGTGTTGAGGCTCCTGGTGATAGATCCTTGGCGGTCACCACTTAGGAACCTTCCGGGTCCACGTCCCAGAGGAAATGGGCCGTTTATGTCCAACCTGGAGGCGGTAATGAAGTGAGTGTTTCATCCTGCAGATCGAAGGAGAGCGCTGACAGCGGTGCGTGTTCCTTAGCCCGAGCCTTTCCCCGAAAGCGCACGATCAATACGTCAAGACCTTCGGGAAGACCTTCCGAGTCTTTGGCTTTGGATATGTGAGTACATTTAGCTTGAGGTAAATCAAGGCTCAAAGGTGCTAACATGGCTTGGGCTCCCATAGTTCGACCAGCGCATCCTGACACTCGACCCAAGAGCGATGAATTATATCCTTAACAATAACCAAATATACGAGAAGCCACGGCAGTCTCGAAGGCTAGTCAGCAACTTGATTGGAAATGGGCTGTTGTCATCTGAAGGTGCGTTTCCTGTCTGTTGTGGGGCGAAGGGGTCATAGCCTGATGCTGGTGTTGCATTCAGGACTTCACCACAAGAGACAAGTTAGTAACGAGGACCAAAACGTCAACGCTACTGCTCACCAGCGTTGTTATTATGATGTAGCGGAAGGTTATGAACCCAGCATTCTCGCTTACCAACATGAAAGCGTACTCCCCGATCTTCCTCGAGAAGGCGCATCAAGTGCGCATTTTCTCCTCTTTGAGCTACCTGGTGACACCTCCGCTGAAAGCTTTTTTTGATTTTTTAAGTTGCGCCGCCGATGGCTAGGTCTCACCACTGGGCCCGAGCCGGCGGAGACTATTGACTTGGTCCACTGGATAAGTCGGGCTACCTTCGATGTCATCGGACTCACGGGCTTCGATTATGTCTTCAACGCTATCGAAAACGAGGATAACGATGTCTACTTGGCCTACAAGGAAATGTTTGACCTCTCTATCAACCAAGGGCAAAATCTGCGTGCACTTATGGGAATTTGGTGGCCTTGGCTCGACACAGTTTGGGTGAGTTGCGCGACTTTATGTCAGCAATGTATCGTGCGTGCTAAGGATACGCTTCCGTAGCCTACTGAGGCCACCCGGGTGGTAAAAAAGAGCCACAAGATTATCTATGGTGTCGGAAACCAACTCGTACAGGAGACGAAGCGACGAATCTTGGAAGGCAAAGCTGATGAGAGGAATAGCAAGTCTATGTTGAGCCTCCTGAGTGTGTGTTCCCACTGTGGCCAATACTCGTTTTGCTTATGCCGCTATTTTGCAGTCAAATCGAATCTAAGCAATACGAACCCTGAACAGCGGATTACTGACGAGGATATCATGGATCAAATCAACACTTTCTTTTTCGCTGGAAGTGATACCACCTCACTGGCACTTGCTTGGACCTTCCTCCTGCTCTGCGAAAAGCCTCAGTACCAAACCCAGCTGCGCGAAGAAATACTCGCTGTGTACACCCCTCCCGAAGGGGACGAAGAACCAGATTATCTATTAGACTTCAACGTTATCGACAACCTCCCCTTCCTCGACAAAGTTGCCAAAGAATCTCTGCGTCTCATTCCTCCTGTCCACTCGTCCATCCGGGTCGCCCTGCATGACGATGTGATACCTACCAAGTATCCCGTGAAACTCGGAGACGGAACAGAGGCTCACGGGGTCAAGATTGGCAAGGGTGAGTTTGTGCATATTCCGATGGAAGGATTCAATTTGGATAAGACTGTGTGGGGAGAGGATGCCTGGGAGTTCAAGTAAGTCCCCCCTTCCCGCTCAGGGTTACAAGAGTGTGGAAGCTTACCTTGGTGGATGTTGCTTCTTCGGCCGCCATTTGTAGACCCGAACGATGGGACAATCTCCCAGAACTCGTCAAGGAGCAGCCTGGGCTATGGCAGAATATCTTGACATTTTCGTCAGGTCCCAGAGTGAGTGGTCGGGACGAAGACTGACGGTTGTTGCTTACTTTGTCAAATTAGGCATGTATCGGCCAGAAGTTTTCCATCATCGAGTGAGTCCCTCTTGGCCGCCGGTTTGCCCCGAATGTGAGCGCTCAATAAGGGTTGATGGCTTTCCTAGAATGAAGAGCTTCTTGTTCGTCCTTCTGGCGGCCTTTACTTTCGAAGCTCCGCCCGATGTCAAGTTCTGGAAGATCAACCTGTTCGTTCTCGTTCTCTGAAGCTCCTGCCACGATTTTCACTCACTCATAACCGTATAGCGTTCTGACCAGACCCTACGTCGCCGGCCAGCGAACGAAGGGTTCACAGTTACCTATGCGGGTAAAACCGTATAGAAAGGAATAAACTCGACATGTCTCGGTGCAACGTGCATCGAGGGTCTTGTCGAAGGCAACAGAGGCCGTCCATTCATCTTCGTTCAATGTATCTGTAATATCATTATCCCCTCTCCGTCACATATCTATGGTTGCCTACAAAGGTGAAGACGCTAGCGGCCTAGGGAGCGGGTCTTCTAGATCGAGCAGAGTCCTTGGTCCCAAAGAACGGGCGAAAATCCTTGAGCCGGCCGAGATGCTATGGGGGTCTGCCGAATAAAAGTGTGTCTTGAGACGCAGAAGCCGATGACAAGTTGTCGGGGAAACGATGGCGAGGCCGTGTTGATTGCCAACCGAGGGGGTGAGGGGTGTTGCTCGCTGTCATTGGACACCAGACAGACGATTTAAGCGTGAGGCCAGGTTTAGCGGGAATTTCCCACCTCCTTGGTCTTTCCCCGAGACTGCCCCCCGCGACAGAGTCTCATGCGTAACCCTGCTCTCGAAGCCATTCAAATATTTTGCAGCTCATCCCCCGATGGACTTCTGACGTCGGCACGAGCGCGGCTATATGCATCGGGTGGAACGATCCCCCTTGACTACCCTTTCCGCCCAATTCCCCCAAGTTCCAACCCCTTCACTGGTTGAAGTCCAAGGGCTTCGAGGCGACGTCAAACCCCTTTTGTCGACGGCCATTCGCGCCAATCAGGTGCCCGGTGTAATATAACAGGGAAACCTGGCGGCCAGGCATAGGCTGGTGTGCGCACAACTAGCACCCTCAGTATGCTTGCGCCAACGACGATCGTGTATTATGTGCTGCAATTGACAGGACTTGCCCTGGTACGTCTGTTTCTTTCCTCCGCTTGTTTGCCTTAGAACTGACAGGCTTATCTCCATCACTTTCCTTGGACGTATCCGTCTGCTATGCGTAGCTTACAATCCTGACTGTCACATTCGCCCTCCCAAGTGGGCCTTCGCGGCATGTCACCATCCCCAACAATCTCATCCTGTGGGTCATCCAATCCGTTGTATCATGTCTCTTGTGAGTTTCCATGGCCATCCTTTATGCGCATGGATGTCGCTGAAGAGGATCACAGTGTGTTTACCGGTAACATCGACTCGCAAAAAATCGAACCTCGTCTCTGCAAGTTCCAGTCCGCTGTTGTATATGGTGCCCCTCCAGCCTTATCAGCAGCAGCAATGACTGTAGTTGCACGTGTATGGTACCTGACGTTTTCCGTCAACAAGTCCAAGTCTCTGCTCATGCAAGCCTCTGGATGGGTCTCGGCCGTGGTGCGTGCTTAGGTTTTCACCCCCGCCCGCTAGTCTGACCCTGACATCGAAACGCGTAGTTCGTTGCAATTCCAATGCTAGTGTGGATTGGCGTAGCTCTGGCTTCTGGCATTCTGGCTGGAGACAACGTTCGACGATTTCCCCAGTATTGCGCGAGCGACAATCAAACACCTTCTATTATATCCGGCGTTGCAGCAGCCGTTTTCCTGCTCATCTCTTGTGTATTCCAATGTGAGTAAAATCACTCGCATCCCACTCCCACCTGTACCAATGAACTCTCTTCAGTTTGGACTCTTCTCATTGTGTACGGACGATATCGTCGGTCGAAGAGGTTTGGTCAACAAGAAGTAGGACATGTCGACATGCCTCTGTTTATTCGAATTTCCACCTTCAGCATGCTCATCGTTGTCGCTCTAGTGTAAGTGCACTCACCACCTGACGCCCCTTTTACTAAACTGATATACCTCCCTGTTCCAGCTTGGCTATCATTGCGACAGTTTCTGCCTGGTCCCAAGCTGCCCCAGACCTTCTTGTGGCCGGAAGTGAGCAATACCATTCCTGAAGCGGTAGGAGAAAATTGCTCACGCTAACCCGCTCTTTCAGTGTCCATTGCAGTTTTTGTGGTCTTTGGCTCCCAAAGAGACGTCCTGGAGTTTTGGCACTTGAGAAAGAGGCACCTAACTTCAAGAACTCACTTGTCCGGTCAAGGAAATACGTTCACATCAATGCAAGCCGGTCGGTCGATACCAGGACGGATTCCCTATGGAACCGACGCATGGGATATTGAACGAGACCTCGCGCATCACACCGTCCATCGGCCGACAGTTGTCGTTTCGGCACCATTCAAAGGTGAAATGACGGATTACTCAGACACGGAGGAAATCGAAATGCACGACGCGAAACCTCGGGTAGATGTGGTAGTGAGGACCGAAGAGCCCTCCGACGGCCCCTGGATACAACCTAAAAGCGCTGCACCAAGGACGGTGCGAGTACTATCATTTGATGGCTCACAGATACATGATCAGCCGCCACCCCCTCGGTTACGGCCGTCAGATTCATCGCGGGATTCATCCGACGTCGAGAAGGGCAGATAGGACGTGTTCTTGTTTTTGTGCCCTCATTCGCCCCTTTTCATGTATTTATGGTGTAATCTGTATTACCAATTATCTAGATTTTATTTGCTGGACATATCGTCCACCTTTCGGTGTTTTGTTGGGAGGAGGGAGTGGATGAGTTTCCTGTAATAAGGTTGTGCGACAAATTAGCTTCTAGGTGGCCCACCTAGATCAGTGGTAGATCGTCAGTTTCCGGCAGGTTGGACCTCCAAACAGCTGAAGGTCGTGGGTTCAAGCCCCACGGTGGGTAGTTGGTTAACTCTTTTGCATCGCTTAGGGGGCGGCTCCGAGTTTATCATGGAACCATCGATCATGAAAAGCTTCACCCGCGGCTCTTTGCGTGATGCTTTCCCTTTTGGCACTCGGGTATCCGGCTAAATGAGCTCCGGACAAGATGTTTTTGAGCGTACAGTGCACATTCGGAGGGAAAGGAATCGTGACCCTGCTGTGGTGGTTGCGGTCGTGCGAAGCAACGCTGCTTAGATCAACGTAAGAGACCCGTGTCACATGCTTTCATTCTCACTTCTTCCGATCCCAACAACCGTTTGCTACCATGAGCTCAATCCTCTTCAGACCACGAACCGCGTACGCATTCACCAAGGCGTCTAGAAGACTCTTCTCCACCAAGGAGTATCAACATATCATTGCATCACGGCCGGTCCCATCCGTCGCACTTTTGACACTGAATCGGCCAAAAGCTCTCAATGCACTCAGCACCCCGCTCTTCAGAGATTTGAATGCGGCACTGTTAGAAGCGGATGCCGAGAAGGAGATCGGGGCTATTGTGATTACTGGGTCCGAAAAGGCGTTCGCTGGTGAGCCGTTTGGCGTCCTCTGTCGTTTCAACTCGAGGTGACGGCGTTCCGTCCAACCCTGTAGCCGGCGCAGACATCAAGGAACTCAAGGAGAAGGACTGTAAGTCTTGAATATAACTTTTTTCACACTCTTTCAGACTGAATATCAGTCTTTGGGGCAGTTGCTGGAGCGTACAACGGCGACCTTTTCGCAGAATGGTCTGTCATTACAAAAATCCGGAAGCCCGTCATCGCGGCTGTCAGCGGATACGCGGTGTGTCTCGGATCTAGCGCTTTCTGCCCTTATATGGACTAACTCCACTTTTCTCTGTCTAGCTTGGCGGAGGTTGCGAGCTAGCGATGATGTGCGACATGATCCTGGCATCGCCGACTGCCGTATTTGGTCAGCCCGAAATCAACCTTGGAGTATCTCCCGGTGGCGGGGGCACCCAACGGCTGACTCATATCGTTGGCAAGTATCGTGCTATGGAGTTGATGTTGAGCGGAAGGAACTTCAGCGCAAAGGAGGCTGAACAGTGGGGTCTTGTCAACCGCATCGTGGGAGAAGGAGAAGGTCAAGTGGTCAAGGAAGCTGTTGACCTCGCTCAGAACATTGCAAGCAAGGGTCAGATTGCCGTTCAGGCTACTAAAGAAATGATCAACGCGGGTGAGTTGTCACTGTAGTCTCGGCGCGTTGCCTAGGGAGTTTCTAACTATTCGGAACGACTGACTCTCCAGCGTACGAGCTCCCCTTGACCGAAGGTGTCCGCTTTGAGCGCCGACTATTCTTCGGTCTATTCTCTACAAAAGACAAACAAGAAGGTGGGTGCAACTCACACCTTTTCGTAAATGCTCACCTCGCTTACCACGACCCCAGGGATGACTGCATTTACTGAGAAGCGAAAGCCTAACTGGACACATTCTTAATCGCCGGGTCTCATGTAGATTGTCTGCCACTGAATGATTTATGCCCTACGGGTAGTTAGTCCATATCGGGATATTGCCCCAGCTGAACCTATATCAACGCGTCCGATTCGTTTAGCAGCGCGATTGGGGATCTTCCATGATGTTCTCACGACATGTATACCGGCCACACTCTCTACAGAGGAGTACCGGAGCCGTTGTGTCACCGAGAGCCTGGCGTAGCCGGTGACTCGCAGTGCATCCTCCAACTGTTTACAAATACTCCGTGACCGATCTTGCTACTACCCCCTCATCGCTCCATTCCCCACTCAGCGCGCAATGGCAGCTGATTCTACCGCCCGCTTTCTTGTCCCTGTCGGTGAACCAACGGCATTGGCAGGCGAGACCGCGATGAAGCTTCCAGGACATGACCTTTTCAGGAACTACGTCAGGCGCCTGCCTTTTGACGAGGCTCTTTTCCGGCTGCTGACGCGTTTACACCTCAGGTGTATAATATACATGTTATCCCAAGCAAGATTGACATCGAACGGTTTAAGGCTGCGCTGTCGAAGGCATTGGCGAGGTATCCTCACACGGCGGGGCGGTTGCGTCGAGAGGGCGACGATTGGAAGGTATGCATCGTCTTCTGGCAAATGTTGTCCTGATCATTGATGCTCCACATCACATTCTAGATTGACCTGACGAATTCTCCTATCCCGGTCCTTGTGTCGTGGATCGTTCCCAACCCCTCCGACCTTTCCGAGTCTTACCCTTTCCCTAACGAATACACAATTCAACCAGGTGGTCTCACTCAGCCTTTCTTCAATTCCGAAGACTGCAGTAAGGTTTTGGTTACCGGAGATGCTACGGATCCTCTTTTGGGTTTCAAGCTGACTATTTGGGAGAATGGAACCGCCATCGGAATCAGTTGGTGCCACACCTGCGGTAAGCTCATTCAAGCTGAGACGGATAGACCCTACTTACAGACGCTCTGGTCATCAGGCGATGCCTATTCTATGTGGGACTTTACTCGGTGTCTCTCAGCATACTACGTAGACCTCGATGCACCTGAATCGGCTCTCCCTCTTGCCCCCTCCTTCTATCGGCACTTCTTCCGCTCTCCCTTCTCTCGCGGACCAGAAGCTTCTGACCTCACGGAGAACTTCTTACCACGCATGCCGCATCTTGCTAAAGACTACGACCTCACTCCGCTGTGGCAGAGATACGGAGCGCAGGATGCTATAACTAACCAAGTTCAGCTGAGGGTCAGTGGCGAAAGCTTGGAAAAGATCTTCAAAGTTGCAAAGGAAGAGGACCCATCTGCTAGTGGAGGAGTGAAAATTACTTTGAGCGACGCATTTGCGGCTTACTTGATCAAGGTTCTCCATCAGTGCCAAGAGAAGCCAATGCATACGGTCCTTTTAATCCTCAATGTGTGCCCCAAGTCTTTTTGTCATCATTTCAATCCTATACTGATATTACCTCGAATGTCTGTCTAGTACCGTGGATCGAGCACCATTCCTTCCACAGTTACAACCTTCAACGCACCCTCGGCGCAAGGAAATATCATCATGGTCATGTATTCAGATCCCCTGCCTCCTTCCTCCGCCTCGTCTGTTTCTGCCCTCGCGCGGTTTATACGAACAACCGTCAACCAAGCTCGCGATCATAAGTTCCTGGAAAAGTGGATGTCTTGGGCGAGCTACCTGCTTGGCAAAGCCGCGAATGCTGGGCCGGAGGGCAGGTTCCAGTTCTTTGGACCTGAGGACGGAGAGGTTTCGATCAATAGTAACTACCGGTCAGAACCTGGTTCTTTTGCACTGCAGAAATGACGACAAGTTGGCTAACGATAATGTACCCTTATAGGACGGATTGGAATGATGCTCATTTCGGTTTCCCCGGTAGAGCAAGGTTCTTCACGTCGTGGTCAACGATGAACTATTTCAGGTGCGCATCCAAGTCCTCTCGACACTGATGAATTGATCTCATAGACATGTATTTCAGAATTTTCTGTGCGAACCCACGTCCCGACGGCTCAACTTCGTCGAACGGTGTCAGCGATGCGAATGTTTGCGTCCATATCCACAAGGACTATGCGGAAAAGTTCGTATCCATCATCACTCAAGAATACCCCGACACCCTCGCCGAGTAATGGAAGCCACCGAAACTATAATACATTGAATTGTTGAACTACACGAGACGGGCTGATATACATGTTACATTTGCAATATTGATGGCTTAGTACTCGAAGGGGCGCAGTGGTTCTTCGAGGGTGAATACTGCGCCACCGTCCCAAGAGGGACGAGTTTGGATTGCATGGAACTGATGCATGAGCAGGTGAGTGCGAGGGCCAGTGTCGGTTGGGAATGGATCGCACCTTGATGGGGCCTTTTCCTTCCTGTGCTCGGAAAGCTCTGACGTGCACACAGTCTTCTTTCTTGTTCATTTGAATCTACAAGATGAGTGGTTAACTTGTCGTGACATTTGTCCTCCTCCTCAAGCGACGGACCTTGCCGTAGTAGTTGAGCCCATGCGGAACTTCCTCAACGCGATAGGAGATGAGCTCGTATGCATCGATGTTCTCGAGCTTCCAGACTTCATTCAAGTTATGAATAGCATCTTTCTGGTGAAGGTCCCAGATCTAACGAGGAAATGGGTCGATCAGGACCGGCTCGTACCTGAGGCTGAATATACCCACCTTCTTGAGCACGTTGTCCTTTACGGAGCTAAAGATCTTGGGGACTGGCGAATCAGGAGCTGCAGATATGCTTCAAGGGATGAGTTTCTCACTTTCTCTGCCTTGTCGTCAGCTGGGAGGAGAGGACCGATTTCACTGATCGGGATGTCCTGTACTTTCTGGTTTGCAGTGGCCTGTGGGGTACCAGAGAGGTAAGGCTGACGCGTATGCAGCCTTCAACGTCGTCTGGCGCACCATCGGCACTGTGTTGAGATATGGGTTTGAGGTGCTGGGCTGGGTGGAACAAGTCAAGGGCAATGGGGTGCGATAACGGATGCTTTCGGGCGCTCTGTTGGGGGGTGCTTATATGTGACGTCAACCTCCGTTTTTCCACGCCTCGGTCGGCGACTTCTGACCATCTTGGCGAACGTCGGGGCGGAATGTTCCTTCAGCGGTCGGTGACCTGTGCACTCCCAACTTACCCGCCCAGGTCTGTCCGAGATACGAGTCCCGGTTGGACGCGTCGTTTGTCCGACAGCAGGCCGGACACGCGTTGCAACGTGCACCTTGCTCGCTAGGCTCCTCACTTCGCCTAGTCCTGAGCGACCGGAATCCATAACGTGACATAGAACGACGTGAAAGGATGTTGTATAACAAAGATACATGGTAGAAGCAACAGTGTAACAGGGACCAAGAGGGATAGTTTAACGGTTAGACTTGGCAACGCGCTCCAACTCGTCCTTCTTCTTGATGGCGTAAGAGTTTGATGAGCCCTTTGCTGCGTTGATTAGCTCGTCTGCCAAGCATTCGGAGATGGATTTGACGTTTCGGAAAGCGCTCTCGCGAGTCTGTTCAAGGCAACGATGAGACGAATTCGAAGTCAGTGACATTTGAAGCACTTACGCCAATGGTAAGGAGGGAGATAGCCTGGTTGACACGGCGGAGAGGAGAGACATCGACAGCCTGCCGCCTGACGGTACCCTGAGATCCAATACGGGTGCTGTCCTCACGAGGACCAGTGTTCACAACGGCGTCAACGTAAACCTGACAGAAAATAGGTTCAGTTTGGTTCGCCCTCGATATCCCAACGGTAGCTATCCCTTACTTGGATGGGGTTTTGGTCGGTGAGGAGGTTGATGATTTCAAAGGCATGAGCGACGATCCGGACAGCCAACAGCTTCTTGCCGTTGTTACGACCGTGCATCATGAGACTGGAATTCATATGCATCATAAATGAATCGTGATTAGAAGGAGTCCTCCAATTAAAAGACTCTCAAGGGAACGCTCGCTCACGCGTTGACAAGACGCTCAACGATGGGCATTTGAGCCTTCTTGAATTGCCGGGCCTGATAACGACCGAGGGTATGGGGAAGGTATACTGGGTTGCGGATTTGGATGTAGTCGGTCAATGAGATATCCTTGACTTCGACTCTACAGAGCAGGCAGAGGCGTCAATCAATCAGTTCATGGCTCCTTACAAATAAATAAAAAGCTCACTCTGCGGCATCCCATTTGCCAAAAAGCCTGATAACGTAGTCTCCAGTAGCCTCTCTGATGTGAGAGGGGAGGTTTTCGTATCGTCGACCACTTCCGCCGGACGCCTTGCTGGTGATGGCCTCCTCACCGACATGGGGCTTGAAGCTGATGCGCCTACCGGTCTTGCGGGAGATCTTCCTGATCTTTCGAATGCGCCTCACGGGATCGACGGTCATTTTGGACAGGGAGCGCTGCTGCTTGGTTTTGGCGTTGAGGAGTGGTCGATATTGCAACGACTTTTCGTGGATTCGACAAAGCGTGGGAAGTGGACCCTGTTAACACTTGTCGAACCCAAGCCTCACTCCATCGCCTCATACCTTCCCAGTTCCCTCCTCATTGCACAACTACGCGTACGTAGGGTCTAAATGGAAAGAATAATAGGCAGAGAGCAGACATTTCCCCCCATGTTCCTTGGGATCAATGCAGATATTCGAATGGGGGTTGAACTCTGACCTGCGGCTCATCACAGAGAACAGTGCTCTCCGTTTCATAGCATGCTTTCGCCCCAGATACTGTTTTAGGGTATAGCCGCAGAAGTTTGGGCCCCAGATGTTTGGTTGAAGTCGAGTGCGTGCCGAAAGCAGCGTCCTGATGCTAATGTACTAGCCTGTCTAGTTTGCTCGGAGCTATCTTTCGCGAAGCCATACCAAATTTCTCGATAACTTGTCTTTTTGGCACTTGTGGGTTACTGTCGGTCCGGCCGGTCGTTGGAAAGGCGACAAGTGAGCAAACATGCCCTCCAAGTAGGGCGGGACGTTCTTTCAATTGTTCACCTATTACATTTAGCCCTTGCTTCGCGTACGACTCGCCAAACCCCTCGGGGTTTCTGCGTCAGGATTATTGCTTTAAGTCACCCTGAAGATCCACCGCTGCAGCATGTGAGGGATTTCTGTCTTCCCCCGATTGCGGTTCCGTCTTCGACCCGACGTCATTTCCACGATGTGCAGGTATTCCTAACCCGCTAACTATGGATCTGAGCGATTTTCTTGGGTGTGACGTCGACGTCTCTCTGGTGGGGCGTGGCTCCGTCGACGTCAGACCAGCGCTGCTCCACCTCCAGCAAGGCGCCCCACCTGCACTTGCCGTTCGGTATAAATAACTACATGTAGGAAGTAATCGTTAAAGACACTCTACAAGCCTTATACCACCATTCGATTTCCTTCGCCCTTTACTCTCTGAACAACATGCCTCTTTTCGGTTCCAAGAAGAAGAACGAGTTCTCTGGTCGCCCCGACCCCGCTGTCGACGACCCAGCATACCCGGCTCGCTCTTCCACCCTCCACAAGCGCACTGCTGGAAACGATCCCATCGACACTCGTACAACCCAGCCTACCTATGGTCAGCCCGGGTATAACCAACCCGGATATGGCCAATCCGGAATCAACAGCGCGGGCCCAACCTCGGCTACTGCCGCCAACGAGGTCGATGCTCGCAATATTAACGATACGCCCTCAACCATGGGCCACAAGAAGACTCGTCGCGGTCTGTTCGGTCGCGGCCGCCGTAGCTCCTCTCGCAGCAGCTCCTCGGATGAAGGTCGCAGCCCTCAGACCACCGGCACTGGTACTTTCGGAACCACAGCAGGTACCATGCATAGGCAACAGCAGCCCGGCGCCAATGGCATGAACAACAACACCATGGCCAACGGACTCCAGCCATACACCGGCGACGATATGGGTGCCGCTCGCGAAAAAGTCCATGCGGCTGAAGCTGCCGAGCGGGAAGCTCTTAGAATGTTGGGCTCTGCTCGCTCTGCCGTCAAGGAGGCTAAGGACCACATCGAACGCCTTGCGGTTCAAGCTGACGAAGAGTATGTTGCTCCAGTATCCGTCTTCTGCATCCAAATGACTCATCATTCCTAATCCTTTAGAGCACGTCGCGCTGGCATGAAGCAAAAGGAAGCTCAAGCTCTTCGAAACGATACCCGTCACCTTGGACGACACATCTAAGCATTATGATGGTTTATGACCTTATGTCCCCGACGTCCCCTGCTACGATATCCCGTCACGTACATCGCATTGTATAATAATATCTTTACGGGTTAATGACTGCACACGTACACCTGATACGCGTCTAATTCACAGTGTCTTCTGCTTGTTCGGCTTGCGTAGTCCTTTTCGCGCCCCTATTCGGCTGTGCACTGAATTTCCGTCTGACGCGCCCGCAGTCCGCGTCCCAACTCCTCCGCCCATTCCATCAACCCACCACTCCTTCCCTTCTCTCCACCACCTGCCCTCCTACTATCTAACCAACTGCCTCCGCACACCTTCAAACCATCGACAGGATGGGTATCATCGGAAGCTTACTGTCGGGCATCGTCTCGCTTGCCATCTTTTGCGCCTCCGCAACGGTTGTTTTAGCCATTGTGGTGCCCTTTATCGGAATCGTCGTTCGCTTCCGCGTGAATTACAATCCTAGAGCGCTCAGCTTAGGTCCCGGTGGGGATGCAATTGGCATCCCAGACGGTGGTGAAGATGGCAGAGTTGTCGGGCCCAGGGTGACGAGCTTGTTGGGAATGTTCCTTCGTGTCAGGAGGATAGAAGGGTGGAGAGGATTGTACAAGGGATACAGTGCGTCTAGCTCTTTAGCGTTCTTCCGATAGATTGGAGCTGAACGGGGCCGTTTTGCAGTGCCGTTGTTACTTTACACTATGGGGAACACCCTCTTCTCCTTGGTATGGATTGGATCCAGCCCCCACTCACCAAAAGGCGGATACTCGATACCTCGGTCAAGCATGTTCCAGTCATTGGTCTATGCCCTCTTCATGTCATTCATCGCTCTTCCATTCGGAATCCTCACAAACCGGTAGGTCCTTCCTCGCATTCTCCCATTTTGTCTTGGACCGCCAACCTCGCCCTCCCCATGACACAACTGACCACTTGCCTTTTGCAGCGCGATCACCACCCCACATAAGCTTCCGATGTTCGCTCCCCGCGTGTCGCTCAAGCTTCTTCTAACCGCGTATGAACGTCGCCGTCCGTGGATCCTCTACTTCACCCCAGGCCTCCTCATCGCCCAAGCCTTGCACGTCGTGTTCGTTACGGTAATCTTCCGCATAGTCCGAGTACTTCTCGTACCCGCACTGGCCTACGGCCTCGACGGAGCAGAAGAAGATGGAACGTTAAACAAGATTTCCACCGTCAAGCTCAGCTTCTTCATTCTCTTCCAAGCCCTCGCTGGAACCGCAATCCTCTGCCCTCTCGAAGTTGTTTCCGAACGGTTATCGATTCAACGGAATTACACACCTGGAGCCGAATTTGAAGAGGAGGATGCGGAGCTCGCTGCGGCACAGGCTGGCGAAACTGGAGTGGAGTATATTGGCCAGGGGGAAGACGTCCTTAATCTCAGGTCGGCCAGCGGGGAAGAACCTTACAAGGGCCTTCGTCATACCTTGAACCGGATTATGGAGGAAGAGGGAGTTACCACTCTATTCCGCGCTTGGTGGTTAACGATGCTTGGTGCCGTGCTCTCCGGACTAGCTTAAATAGGTCTCTACGATTTCGCTATCTTGGATTCTTCATCTAGTTGGCGTTACCCCTCGTCGAATACAATAGGTCTTGCGCATTGGTTCCGGTCGGGGCAGGTTCGTGCGTCCAGAAAAATGGCTATTTGACGCGTTAGCGGACAGTAGTCTGTCGTCCTCTCCCATATCGCATTCCCCGCCAGCAACAAATTAAAGAGTACAAGGGTAGCAGGTTAAAATCCTGATCGTTCGAGGGTGGCTATACGTAATTGGCAAAAGCTTTGGGGATACAGTTGGCGGGGAGTATCATTGGAGTTCGAAGGGTGGTCGTTGCAAGTGCTAATCGTCGTCGTGGATGAAAATCTTCTGTTCTTCGACAACCTCGGACTGGTTCGCAGCGTCGTCCGATGCGACGCCGGATTCCGGATTTGGCCCAACATCTTCGTCGTCATCGTCGTCACTCTCCTCTCCTGGTCTGCGGAACGTCATAGCAGCACCGTCGGCCAACTTCCGTTTCTTCGATGATCCAGCGGCATCGGAAGACTGCTGAGCGGAGGTTGCAGCCTTGGAGTCCTGATCTCCTTTGCCCTTGCCCTTTTGCTTCTTCTTCATTCGCTTAGCACGGTTTTTGGCTGTCTTGGCTTCCGCTTCCTCCTCCCGCTCTCGCTTCTTACGCTCGAATTCGGCCTGCTCTGTTTCCTATTCGAGAAAGAAATATCAGCACATGTAAGCAAAAGATGAGCACATCAGGTATGTTCAAGCTTACCTTTTGAGCCGTTTCATCCATCATCTTAAGCCGTTCGTACTCCCGTCTCCGGCTCTGCTTGTAGACGTGGAATTCACCACTTCCAGCACCGGCTGAGGAACCTTGGACGTTCTTCATCATCTACTAATTGGAACGATAGTTAGCTATATTCGTTCCGAGTCCGTCAATGATTTATTATCCCGTACCTCTCTCGGAGCTCGCAAACTCTTCTCCTTTGGCGGTTTCGGGATGTAGACGTCTTTCGTTGGGTCCTTGAGCAACTTGGCCAACTGCAGCCGCTGCTGTTCTAGTGGTGTTGGAGCATGACGGTTAACTGGGAGAGCTTCTTCAGGTAAAGCTGGAGTTGATGGTTTTGAAGATGAAGCTGAAGATGCCATTAATTAGGATCGAAGAGGTGGCAGGTGGTGGTCTGGTCCAAAGTCGAACATGGGCCGAACGGCGTTTGTCGGTGTATACATCAGAGGGTCTATGAGCCGAGGAACCACGATTTGCGCAATTCAGGCTAACTGCCATCTGAACTGGCTACATTAAGTATGAATCCACAATGTATTTCTCAGCTTAACGACTCCTTTGTGATTATTTTCAAGATTATCTCTTTGAACCGGTCAACAGAGCACCATGACGCTATTGCCTGCCCTTTCCTCGATAAAAGTCGAAGTCGCCAGATGGAATCGTGACCAGTAGCTCAGAGCAACATCGTAGCATCTAAGATATTTTGAATCTGTTTCGCCGGAACTAGTCTGAACCTCTTGGTATCACCTCCTCCAGTCACCCCACTTTACTTTTAAGGCAGGCACTCGTGGAACTCTGAGCACAAGCCCTGAGCAGGATTGGTTGGTGGACGAAGCACCTTACCGACAATTGGTCGACTAGCATGACTGCAGCCACGTTTAAGCCGCAAAGAGTTTGAGCCCAAATGACCGAGTGTATCGAACCAGGGGGCACGGAGGCGGGACGACCTAAACTCCGTCACCGGAAATCCCCCCCCCCCGGGCAACCATTCCATTCTTCCAAAAACATTCAACACCGTAATGGAGCATTTATTAAGTATGATAATACCTCTTGCGAGGCAAGAGGTTGCTTGGGACGAGCGCTTTGTGCTGTCCGACCGTCCTAATCTACTCAGCGCCAGATACCTTCCACCCCAATTCCGCCCCAAAAGACCGCGGCATGCGAAAAAATGGAGCACGAGGGAATCGAACCCTCCGCCTCTCGCAGGCTTTCCCACGGTTTGGAATGCGAAGCGAGCGCTCTACCGATGAGCTAGAACCCCTTCACAGGCACGAAGTGGCCTTTTTAACTTGTACCGTCAAAAAAAAGCGATGTCCAGGACTTGGTCCGCATTCTGGACGTCGGATTGGGAAGGGAATAGGCTTTGAATGGGTCGGACTGCCGTGGAATTGAACCCTCTATAGGCGCCTGCGTGGCGGTTCATCGTCGGAAGGGGCGTGGAAGAGGATCTGCCTTGTACGAATGTGAGAAATGATCCACCCTCACACAATGTACCGGAGTGTATTGTGGCATTTTGGCCTCTATAGCACGTGACACAAGCGCACAGAATCATGCCATCAGTGTGCTTTGGGGTGAGGGTGGCCGTCCCTGCTGCTGAGGCGCTGGCACCGGCATACCAGCATCCTCCGGAATAGTTTTCCCTTGAGAATTAATTCGAATACCTGCTTTTCAAGGAGAGCAATGCACCTTTTTCATTTTGTCTCAAAATATGACATAGTATACGGGCCTATTGAGGAGTGAGGTGGCTACGTCGCCATCCCCATCGCTTACCGCCTCCGGCCCTGAGAAGTAATGCCGACTCAGTCAGTTCCGTCCCCCAGATCGAAGCAAACCTGACTGTACGGCTCTCATCTACATATTAGCGGTGAGGCTGTACGGCTGATCTTCGCTCTCAGCGTATCTGGAAACCCGCGAGTAGCTTCGAGACTCGTGTCAAGGCCGCACTCACCCAAACCCCGAGACAAACCACGGTGGCAATGCTGAGAATAACGTGTTAACTATGCTCTATTCGATTACTTAAACACCAGTGCCCATTTTTCCTGGAGGTTAACCGATAAGCTGATGTCCTGCCACGATTCCAAGCATCGTAAAACCTCTTTCCCTGATCAGTTCTAGGTCGTCCTTTCTTCAACGTCTCGGTCCTTTCGAGGGCGGATAATTTAATTAGGCTATATGGTTGAGATATTGAGGCCTCACATACGCTCTAAGCG
>KN822973.1:113319-144651 GCA_000827465.1 Tulasnella calospora MUT 4182
AACTAAGCCGGGATCAATACTATCTGCTTCCTCCGGATGCGCGAGATAATCCTTCATTTCACAGTATGCTGGATTTTATCACGACACTCTAGCGGCCAGGTAATGTGACCTAAGCGCATTTCAGTCATGTCGTCCGCGTGGAAGGTCATCCGGACCCCACTTGAGACGGACCACGGGGCCCCAAAGCATAGAGGTGGCCAATACGTCAAGCGTGCCCGATTAGATCAGGTCATTCCAGCAAAGAGCGTGGGGTCTATATTTTGGGAATACCGAGCAGCGCGCACTCTGCGTCCCAAGTCGGTCCAGTGTTCGCCCTTTATTTTGTAACCGTAGCCTTCGCGAATGGTGATGGTTCCCTCGTTTTATCTGCTTAAGGATGTTGGGGACCTCCAGGAAGCTGCAGATATAGGCAGGTGATTTGTTTGGGGGAATGGCTCACAGGGCTCGTTTGGGATAGCTTGTCATTATGGGGACGCCAAGATAATGAATGGGAACGCAGCCTATCTCCGTGCTAGATCTAAACTGCTATATCGAATTTGCAGGCTGTTTCAAAAGCCCCCCAAGCGAGTACGTTTGTCGATCGTTCGGGTATGACGCGGCGAGCTGTCTGTATTGCTTTAGGGGGCATAAGCAGATACCACTTGCGCTTGAAAGCTTTTAGCACTCGGGCACATCCTTTTCAGGTTGGCTTCGAAATAGTTGGCGGCCCGGTCCAGGGAAAGCTCTAGGGCGATTGTGCCCGTCGGCGTGGGTACGTTATGACCGAGCCGTCCAAATCTAGAAGCTGGATCGGGTGAATGTACCAGGTCGTCGGGCGACAATGGCATAACGAAAAACGACAGCGGTTCTTCGGGTTCGGGGCAATCCAAGGCGAATGTCAAGGCTCGCTGGCGACTGGGCCGGGGCCGACGTTGTTGCCGCCTTTGCGGCAGTGGCATGATGCGCACGCCTCTGAGGGACCAGTGTCTTTCGGACAACTCATACTTACTAGAAACCTGAGTCCCTTTTCTTGTGTGTCATCGTTGACCTGATGTAATGAAGTGCTTTTCTGTTCGGTGAATTTCGTGCGGATCGCCAAGGTAGGTTAGTAGGGTCGAGAGTGAGAAGTTTCCCTTTTTTTTTCGTGAGACCCGGTGAAATGGTGAAACCGTGTTTGGACCGTTCTCGCCCCACACATCATCCCCAGCGTCGCCATCGTCGACGTCGATGCACAGCAGGGGGAAGACGGTGCCAGTCTACACTGAAATTCCTGAGTACGTGTGCCGCCATCAGCGGAAATACTTGCCACAGACGCTCGAGGCCGTTCGAAGCGTGCCGGGTCGATTGTGGAACGGTCATATGATGCCTTCAGGGGCACCGCGCGAGGCCCGAGTCCCTCTCAGCCGGGGCTCTTCTCAGTCCGTTCTTCTAAAGGTCCCCCATTCACGCGACGAAAAAACCACGACGTCGTCTGCCTCACATCTCTCTTTCTTCCTCTCCTTTCCTCTCCTTTCCTTCCCCTTTCCCTCACCGACACTCCTTCAGCTCACGTTCCTTCCTATCATTCGAGGTCATGCAATCTTCGCCCTCAGCCGGACCGCCGGAATCAAAACCGAAGCGCGGGTTGGCCAAGTTGACGTTCAAAACCCGTTCGAAAAACAACCAGGCCGCGGCCGCTCCTCAGCTCACGCACAGGTCGAGCATCCACCGAAAGACCAGCATGGCTCGGAAGGATAGTCGCCGACAGAGCAGGCTCGCAGCCGGGAAGAGGAACAGCAAGCGCGTCAGCCTGGCTCAGAAACGGATAAGTGTGGGGTCAAAGTGCGTTCACATCATCCCTGGTGGTCCGCGCCACACCCTTCAAGGCCCTACTGACGTTCTTGACCATCGACCGCGTAGAATCTCTGGACGCTCTCACTCGCCTGCAACACCAGTCACAGCACCTGCAAACGTTGTATACCCGATACCGGCCCCGGTCGCGGTACCTCCTCCCCGTGCAAAATCCGGTGGCGGGCTCCTACGCCGCCTCACGCGACACTTTACGACGAAAAAGACACCAGCACCTCCCGCACCGGTCCCAGTACCAGCCAGACTCGCTGCCAAGTTCGCTCCGCCAGAATCGCGTTCAACTCCCGCCGTGCCTGCCATTGTTCAACCTCCAGCATCAAATCCTCAGAGTAGGGCAGGATCCAGGGCCCCAACCCCTGCTGCACAAACCCCCAGAGCAAAGTCCCCCGCTCCCTCAACTGCATCCAAGAACCGTTCGAGGGCTCCCTCTCCGGACCGCATTTCCCTCGCGTCTTGGAGATATCCACCTTTGCCACCGTCCCCCATTCCACCGTCCCCTTCTCTGGTGTCTCCTGCTCCTCCATTCAGCCCCTCGCTTTCATCACCTAGTCAACCATTCGGTCCAGTACCACCTTCACCAGGCTATCTTAGTGATTCTTGGGGCCCTATTCCACCATCGCCTGGCCCAGCGTCGCTTGCCCCAGAATCGCCTGCTCTAGCGCCGCCGGCCCCAGAATCATCCGTTCCAGCGCCGCCTGCTCCCGCACCCGACTCCCCCGTCCTGCCTCCAGCTCTTGCAGTGCCTGAACCCGAACCCGAGCTTCCAGAGCCACAGGGAACGGTGGAACATGAATCTCCCAAATCCGAGGCCCAAGCCGACTTTTTGGCTTCGCCTCTCGAGCTCGAAGTTCCAGCCTTCCCAGCGATGCCGCCGACTCCAGCTCTCGTTCAATCCGACACCGAGAGCTCTGCTGGCCATCAGATGCCACTCACCCCTACCATGCCGCCAGATGAGGACGACTCGCAGGTTTCTCGGGGAAGACGTCCCCGCCGCAAGGATACGCCGCTGCTTTTGATTGTGCCTGGTGGGGATTCCGATGCGCCTCCTTCCCTCATGGAAGACGACGAGGACGCGTGGACGGATGATGAGGGCGCGCCTGTCATTGCGAGCAAGGAGCATCTCCCGGTCGTCGAGGAACCCGCAGAAATCCCAAGGGTTTGCAGCACACCCGAACGCAGACCTCTCACCGTCATCGTCCCTCCTTCCGGCGGTCTGGCGGTGACCGTTGATGTGACCTCTTCACCGACGGAAATGACGATGGAGGTCCCGACCATTTTGGGGACCCCAACCATTTTGGAACCCGCTAATGAAGGTGATGATGACGAGGACCCATCAAACCCTCGTTGGTCACAAGCTCCCAAGACCGGTGGGATTGAGTTTATCCTCCCCCCGCAACCTGCGGAAGACGCGCCACTCAAGACGTCCCAGTCCGACAAGCCCAGGAGCCAGACTTTGGACCCGAACTCTGGCGGTGGCCTGCGACCGGCACCGGGAGGAGCCATGCGAAGGAGCACCACTTTCAGTAAGATCTTCAACTTTGGAAGCAAGAAAGACCTTGCCGTGAGTCGATGTCTGTTCCGAACCGGTACCAGCATGTATTCTGATGCAAACGATTACCTTCTTAGACGCTTTCACCAACATCCGCTGAGCCCGAGCGTCGCCCCAGCGCAGACAGGAAATCCCGTGGCATGTCGATGATTCGTGGACCTTCCCGTCTCGAAGTCGAGGCCAATCGGTTGCCTACCAGAGCCCCGACCGTCTACGCCATGTCGAACGCTGAGCTTGCAGACCAGCTCGAGAATCTGCGAACGATGCGAACGACGATGAATCCTGGCACGCATACCCCAACCGTCGTCGATGACGAAACTGCCAGAGTAACGGAATTAGCGTACTTCTGAAATCGCACCCCCCCTGCTACCCTTTTTGTTAAATTCAACTCATATTCCCCAGCCACTTGCTTTATCATTCTTTTTTCCAATCCACTCATCAACCTGGTTATTTAGTTCGCGGAATTTTTTTTATTTGTTATTGGGCTGTGTTTCATTGGAGGATTTTTTCTGTCACATTCATTTCGCTACCACATTGGCCTCCCGTTCTCAACTCTCAATCTGTTGTGGTGATTTATTTCATTAGGCCCCGAGCCCCTCTCTCTCTATCTACTACCCGGTTACCAGGATATCGTCGCTCTTTTGTACCTTTTACAATCAACTTGTTGCTCTCGCTTCAGGTACCTCGGGGGGTCTGCATTTACGTTTCCCCCCTGCTCGTGAGATCGGAAATAAGACGGATAACAGGAAAGGTG
Source organism: Tulasnella calospora MUT 4182 (assembly GCA_000827465.1). NCBI lineage: Eukaryota > Fungi > Basidiomycota > Agaricomycetes > Cantharellales > Tulasnellaceae > Tulasnella > Tulasnella calospora. The sequence continues at coordinate 117,450 of KN822973.1, forward strand.
ACAGAACATGATGATAATAGAGCCGAAGTCGGTATCGAACTGGTGCACCAAAGTACTTAAAATAAACCAGGGGGATGGCCTGGCCGGCCAGACTCAAACTTCAAGCGCCTGCCGAGACGGATGTGCTTGGCCTTTGCCCCGTCGAGTCTGGCGGTCATTGACTAGATCCTCTTACTCGTGTTCGACGATCAAGAACCCCAGACAAAGAGGACGTCGACACGGTTTCCAGCACTGAGAGAACCCGCGAAGCTGGCTCCGCTTTGCGACCCGTCGAGCACGATGTCGCTCTCTCAGTTGCCTCCTCCAACGGGCCAGCAAATCCGCCAGCTGGCTAGGCTTGCCACCATGCATTGCCGCTGTTACAGTGACAGTGACCGGGCACTTTGACCTGAAGAATGGGAAACCAAATCCCAAGAAGAAATCTGACAGAGCTCGGAGAGGACACTAGGACCCTTCCATCGAGCAACCCGGTTTCTACCTCTCAGTATACTACCTATGAGGCTTCTGGGACAAGCCAAGCACCGCGAAATCAGACGTTGGGTGAACGTTCTTACGGGTTTCCTCGTTCTGATCACATCCTTGTGTTTGCGCGGTGCACTTTGGGGGTGACTTCAACGAGACTCCCCACACGGTCTTTCTTCCTCTTTAGACCACGAACCCTTTCGCGTCCCTCTCCTTCGTCTACCCGAGTATCAGTCCTTTGACGGATTCCGCTGCAGGAAGACAGAACACCTCCACTTGCTCTCACATCGTCGAACGTCTCTAACTCGTTCCTCTATCACCCTCTTGACTCAATTTTGATCTGGTCCAACCAGCCAGCACCCCCTCCATCCCCCATCCACCTCGCTCAACTCCCCATCCTCGTGCATAATCGCAATGCTTTTCGGTCTCTGGAATAAAAAGTCTCTCCGAGAGGAGAGCAACGCGTCACCGACCCCTGCCTCGAAGAGTAAGTGGTCCTTGAAGGTCATGCTTTCTCGTCGTAAAGACTGTGAGGGCATCGATGCCAACGCACCTGAAGATACTAAAGAATCAAGCAATGTAAGTGCAGTAGGCGCTCTTCGAAGGCTGTACCACTTCTTACTGGATTAACGCTAGAACCATCCCACCAAACCTCGCTCTGGCCCATTCTCACTGCTTTCGCGAATCATACCCCGCCGATCGAATTCGGTAAGACTCGCTCGTGATCAGACGCGTGTATTTACTGACTACTCATACGATCTACCACCAGGGCGACACCCCTTCTAAGAATGAAGTGGCGAAGTCTCGTAAATCTCGTCCGGTGTCGGGCGACAGCCAGGCCTCCTCATCCTTGTCCGAATTCGACTATTTATTCTTTGCTCCCGCAAGACCAGAAATGATTGGCCTCACCGAATATAACGAGATTTGCGGTCCAACCGCGAATACTGAGGGGGATAGGTCCACCGTCTCTCCTGCTGCGTCCTTGCAGCCTCGACCTCTCGCCTCCGTTCATCCTCTGCTTCCCTCGACAAAGGAATCGCGCAAAGCTGTCGGATTAGCGGAGATCGCTGAGACAATTCCTATCTGCCTGCCTACTCCTGCGTCATCGAGCACTTCGACGCTGCACAAAGATGAGCATCAAAAGAAGACCGGCGTTTTCAACGAGGTCAAAGAAGTTGGAGACCAACTGTCTGCTCGAGCTGGAATACCCAACCCATCTTCCGAAGCTCATAGTATCAAAGTGGAAGATACATTGAATGAAGATCATCAAAAGAAGATCGGCCTTTTCAAAGAGGTCAAAGTAGTTGGACACCAACTGTCCACTCGAGCTGGACTACCCAGCCCATCTTCCGAAGTTCATACTACCAAAGTGGAAGGTACATTGGACGGATACGTCTCCGAAACCTCGCGAGGCACATCCACGGACTCGCTCCGTACCCCTGCTCGTTGCCCGATCTCTGCTTCTGGTGGGCCCCAAACGCGTCACCAAATCATCCTCCCTTCAGCGCAACAAACCCAGCCCGCTACACCAATCTCGGGCTCAGATAAGGGTGTAACGGAGGTACCGGACCGCTTGGAGGCTCTGACGTCGATGAGCTCTCCGTCCGGGGCTTCGGGCCAGGACACAAGGTATGGTATTTAATCAGCTCATATCTGGCACGCTCTCACTGGTTATGCGTCATCGTTCCTTTGATTAGGACGATCCAACCTGGTACCGTTGTCGTACGTACCGCCACAACCTTGGTGCACTCCACGCTCAGCCGGCCTATGGCTATTGCGGAGATGGAGGAGGAGCTCCGTTGGTACGCCATGTTCAACTGTCGACAATTCTACTTTATGAAAGTCCAGGCCGCGCGGGCACGTGGATAGTAAGTTCAATCTGGTTCAGCTCGTTCACTGAAGAAAGGGGACTAACTTGCTCTTACTAGCGAGGTCGGTCCTGACCACACACTTCGACCGATCTCGAGCCCCACAAGTCCCACGAGCTCTCAAAACTGAAAAATTCAAGCCCAAACCTCTAGCGCTTTGAATAGCTTGGTTCCAGCTGCATCCTCTTTATTCTCCCTCCCTGCATTTACTCTCACCACCCAAACCACGGTATCACCTCTTACGCACTCATCATCACCAATATTGCTTCGTCATCAACGTTTGTTTTATTCTCTAACGACTGGTTCCCGTCAAAGTCCCCTGCCTGGGAATACCTTACACACCTCACCTTTTAATTACCCATCGGACTTTTCATCGCCCTGGCTGCGCTCAGCCTTTGGTCTCTTGTTTTTATAGCCTCGTTTCCCGTCGCCACGTGGTGTTGCTGTATCGTCGAATGTTTGTTCTAACGCTGTACATAACCAGATAATCCGATGTCACCTTGTTTCCGGATATCGCACATCTTGAACCGTGTTGGGCTGTTGATAAGTATACCTCGCGGTCAGGAGATAAAATAAGTGTGTGCATGGATGCACGTTGTTTGGACCGGCCTCTCTCTTTTCGTGGGACCTCTCCGTGCTTCGATCTGCCTCTTCCGACGCATCTGTACTGTGGAGATAACCTTTCAAAGCCACGTGGTGGAAGATGGCCAAGTGATCGACAGGGCCAACTGAAATCTCATGGGGCTCCAGGATTTCCCAGATCCCCCGGCGTTCCAGAAGGCCTACACTAAAGCATAAAAAGCCGCCCGCTTCCTGCCGGGATTCAGCAGCCACGACACACAAGCGGAATCCATCAATTCTTTATTCAGAGGTGCGACGCGATGTCAGGGTAAACCGGCGGTACAGTACTAGAACGAGCCTGCAAGCTGGTTTTCCCAAGCTTAAGACAACTACAACTGCGCAATGTCGACTCCAGTATCGGCCTCCCACTTGGCCCACAACGATGCCCTGGTCTCCTTGTCGTTCATCCAGGCAGGCGTCCAGCGGGGCTTGCAGCGATCCCAATACTCGCCGCGAATTTCCTTGTTAGCTGCCTTGGGGGACGCTGCGAGGAAAACCATCGTCTTGGCTCCGTCGGCAGGCGTCATTCCCATCAAGTTGGTCATCTTTTCCATCGCAGCGCTTTCTTTCTCATAGCCACCGGTTCCGTCCTCGCGCTTCCACATTGTAGTTTTGACGATGCCTATGGAAGCCGAGGAATAATTAGTCGTCAATCCCCTTGCAAGGACTGCGCAAGGTCGTACCTGGGTGGCAAACCGAGACCGTCATATCGTTGTAATTCTTGGAGCTAGACAGGATGTCTTGGAGCTCCTTTGTAAAGACGACTTGAGACGCTTTGGCGCGCTGGTACAACTTGAGGTGAGCATCCCAGGGGATCGCCTGACCGTCTTGGAAGGGGCCCAAAACGTCTTCAGAGTTGGTCATTGCAGGCTCGATTTTGCCGCTGTCATACATGGCGACTGATGTAACGTTGACAATTCGAGCACTCGGGGCGAAGTAGCCTTGCTTAAGCAGAAGGAGGGTAAGCAGGAAATGACCCGCAAAGTTGGTCTCGTAGGTAAATTCCAGGCCATCGGCAGTAGTCTTCTTGGTGTTGGTCGAAGCGCCTACGTGCAAAAACGCGAGAGAGATGGTGAATAGACGAATAGATAGGGAGCGTCTTCACGTACCGGCATTATTAACAAGAGCATCAATCTTACGTTCTTCGGTGCTCTTGGTGGACCACTTGTCGACAAAGGCGCGGACGCTGGCGAAACTAGAAACGTCGACTATCTCCACGTAAACACGACTATTTGAAGTGTCCTTGATAATCTGGGTAGCGGCTTCTTCGGCCTTTTCTTTGGTCCTGCAGAGGAGCCAAACTTCGGCGTTATGAGCAGCAAGCGCTTTCGCGGCCTCGTATCCGACTCCAGTGTTAGAGCCAGTGATGAGGTATCGTTTCCCGGTCAAATCATCTAGTTTGACCTTGATTTCGGGATAAAGAGGTCCGAGGACTGTGTCGACTTGAGAGCCAAATTTCGAGGCGGCGGCTTTGAGGTCGTCGAGAAAAGACATGTTTGAGTTTCTGAGCTTGAGTACCAGAGAGGATTGTGGTGCAGATCGAAGAAGAGCGATACGCTTGGCTTAAATATGTCACGCGAAGCTCACCTCGCGAGCCGCAGTCTGAGTCTGAAACGTGCGGGATCACGCCGGCGGGCGGGGGATTGAGACAAACCCTGGGAGCTGAATAAGCATTCGACTCCACGATCAGAGGCCAGACTGGAGACGCGGTCATCGGCAGCAGCCTTCTCTCACTGAAACATCTGAGCTTTCAGCAAACAGCTGCGACTTTGGGTCGGCCATTCGACTTACTACTTTGCAACTTTGTCAACCCCGCATCTCGCAGCTTCAGCGAAATCATGTTTCAAACCGTTCTGCGGGCTGTCCGACCAACTTCGGCGACTCTTTCGCTGCGGGCAGGGTACGCCACACTGACTGCGAATGCTTCGCGCTCTGGGCCGTAAGTGAGTTCAGTAACGGTATCCAAGAGACGAGACCGTAGCTGACTGTCTGCTTTCTGTGCTGCAGTCCAACCGGTAAGAGATATCCATATTGGGATTGGGACGATGCACCCAATCGGCCTTTCGATATTACAATTGTTGCTTACGTGCATTCATCCTCTCGGGATGTACAGCTATCGTGCTGATGAACATGGGAGGACCGTCTACGACCTCGGAAGTGCAATTCTTTTTGACGAATCTGTTCTCCGACCCGGACCTCATTCCGTTACCAGCACAAAAATGGCTCGCGCCAATAATTGCGAAGCGGCGAACACCGAAGATCGAACAACAATATGACGAAATTGGTGGTGGCTCGCCCATATTGAGGTGGACAAGAGAGCAAGGAGAAGGTATGGCAAAAATACTGGAAGAGCTGGTTCCTGGAGAACGGTTCAAGAGCTATGTTATGTTTCGGTGAGTTATTAAGCTCGGTTGAATTTTTCTGGGGAGTAGTATGCTTATTGCCTCTTTGATGCCCGCCATAGATATGCTCGTCCTTTAACTGGAGAAACAATAGAAGAGATGAAGCGAGACGGAGTGAAAAGGGCCATTGCGTTCACTCAATATCCACAGTACAGCTGTTCCACCACAGGAAGTAGCTTGATGGAATTATGGCGGCACCGTGACAATATGAAGCTCCCGAATGGAGATGGCATCGAGTGGAGCGTGATTGATCGGTGGGGCACAAATCCTGGCCTTGTTGAGGTGGGTTGCATACGTGGCCGACTCCCATGCGTCCTGGCTCTGAGTTCTGACACCTTACCTTAATCAGGCATTTGCGCAGAACATCGAAAAGACGTTGGCCGAATACCCTCCAGAACAACGGTCCAAGGTCGTTCTTCTCTTTAGTGCACACTCCCTCCCGATGACCGTCGTCGAGAGGGGAGACCCGTATGTCTCGGAAGTGGCCGCGACTGTGTCCGCCGTGATGCATCGACTAGGGAACAAGAATCCGTATCGCCTTGTTTGGCAGAGCAAAGTCGGTCCGAGAGCGTGGATGACACCGCAGACGAGTGAGGCGTTGAAGGGACTTGCCAGGTTGGGAGAAAAGAAAGTTGTTCTCGTACCGATTGCGTTTACAAGCGACCATATCGAGACGTTGTACGAGTTGGATTTGGAATATGGGGGGGAGGCTAAGGAGGTGCGTTTCTTGCTCACCCGTCCGGTTCTCCATTGTCCCTGACGTCCCTGACATCATCCTTCACAATTAGCTCGGTATTGACCTCCGACGGGCCGAGTCGCTCAACGGTTCTCCTGTGTTCATTCGAGCATTGGCGGACATCGCGGCCGAGCATATAAAGGGCATCCGGAGTGGGGAGCAGGGACATACAAGTGTCCAGATGGGGTTAAGGTGTCCAGGATGCAAGTTTGAGAGGTGTGGACATCAGAAATCTTGGTTCGCTCGTGGTGGTCGTTAGTATCTGTCAATACATTGAGCTCCTCTTTTCGACGTATTGCGTGGGGTCCATGCTCTGGTGCATGCATTGAGGATGTAGCAGCGGTCAGCCGGAACTAGTTAACCACCGGAACGTACTAAAATGCGGCGAGGATTGGGTATGGTACTCGAGGAGAAGGAGACGCTAAGGGCCCGGGTAGCGGCGGAATAATAGTCGTTTGTCTTCTGGTCTGGAGTTCCGTGTCGGGAAGCACGTGCAACTTGGACCGTCTCCACCTGCAGACGACGACGATGACCTCTCCTCTTGCTGAATTCTCTGCTTGCGAAGTATCCGACGCGTTAATAAAGCTGGGCGTCGGAAGTGGAGGCTATCTTCCAGACATAACGATGCGCTCCCCGGCTTATGATGACTTGACGGTGAAATTGTATGGCCCAGCCTACACTGTCCAGATGGTGGACGCAAAGGACAACACTAGTCCGAAACCCAAAAAGCATTTCGTAGATGCAGCGCCAAGTGGTTCTGTGGTTGTCATTGCTGCCCCAGCGGGTAAGTCCAGGTTCGGTCAGAAGTGTTAGTTGTCCTAACGTTTCGGCTCGCCCAAAGCGGCAAAGAACGCTGTCTGGGGAGGCTTGATGACTGCCGGCGCGAAGGCAAGAGGAGCGAGAGGCGTCGTTATCGACGGACGATGCCGAGACCTGGGCGAGCACCGAGCTCAACTCTTTCCGGTCTTTGCAAAGGGGAGCAGTACGCTCGGTCAAGGAGGGTTCACCAGGCCTAGCGCACTGAACGTGCCCATCAAAATAGGCCAAGACTTGGTGGCTGTCAACCCAGGGGACATGATCATAGGCGATGCAGATGGGGTAGTGTGCGTGCCCGCTGATCTGGTGGAGAACGTGGCAGAGCTTTGTCGAAAGGGGCGGGAGGTGGATGAAAGGTGCATGGCAGACATACTTGCGGGTAAAGGCGTGGCGGCGTCGTTCAAGCTGCATAGAGGCAAGTGATCCCAGCGATCAGTGTACGTATCTAGACAGCAGCGAAATACAATCGTGAATGTGTACGACTATCGAGCTCATCACGGGCCAAATCAGGCGATACGGGCGCTGTGCCGTGGAGGCGGCGGTATGCGGAGATGAGCTCGGGTGTAGGTGACTAAGCCCGGTGGGAACAAGAGAGTGTGAGGATTCGGACTGGAGGTTTCCTTTCCTCGTTGCCCCCGCGAGCCTCGAGGACTCACCAAAATCCCAATACTCCCTCTCCTCCTCCTCCACCTCCTCCTCGACTCCCTCTCCCCTCTAAACCCATCCATCCTCTCTACCACACATCCGCCCGTTCTCCCGTTCTCCCATCTCAAACCGTTCTCCTCGCCGTTCCCGAGACTTTTGGTTTGAACTTGCCGTATCGCACCCAGCCACCACCAGTCCAACCGTCCCCTCATCTCCGTTTTCCGTCTTAGATAGACTCTAAATGGCCTCCTCAGTACAGCCGCAATCTTCAGACCCGCTCCCGGCCTCCGCGTCGTCAGCGCCGGTCGATGATCAAATGGCCACCCATTCCAAGGATTCCACCACCGCCCAATCAGCCACTGCTAACACGAAAAAATCAGGCTCATCTCGTCCATCGTCCGTCACAAAGACGAGTCCGAGTCCTGTGACCCGCAAAGTAAAGCAAAGCTTTTGGCAGAGTCTGGTCTCTGTGCTACTCCCATGCACATCGCCCAAATCGACCGCGCGCGCCCACGATATAGAGGTAGACGAAGCTGCAAATGCGGCCGATACTGCAGCGGCCAAGGCCGCGAAGAAGGTAGATGCGGTAGGAGAAAAGGGGACAGAGGCCGAGGGGAAGAAGGCCGCCGCTAAGGAGGAGAAGGATAAATCTCGAGCGGCAGGACCCTCGTCAACAGCCCCTGCAGAGAGTTCCTCAACGTCGACAGCGGCGGGAGCAACCACGGCGACGACCACAACCGCAGCGCCATCGACCCCAACAAAGGCAAAGAACGTCCCGGCGAATCTGACCGTTCCTCACATCACAACTACTCCCGTAGAGCAGAACGCCGACTCGGCTGTTGTCGTCCCTCCCAGTCCACATTCACATCTCCTCCCACACGAAGAAACTGAAGGAGTGACGTCCGGTGCCGTTCAGCCTCCTGGTTCAACTGGAGGTGAGTCGTCTCGGATGCTCCTTCCCCCTCCTCCCAACACTGCAGGAAGTGGCGGTACGATCACCTCCTCGGATTATTCTTCCGAAGATGCTACTTTCACCACCGATGCCGACGATCAAGGGGAGGGGGAGGGTGACCACCACCATGCCCAAGAGATGCACATCGAGGAAGAAGATGACGAAGAGGAGCGCCTCATCCTTCAAGGCGGAACTGGAATTCCCATCGGACCGGTGAGCCACAGATCCCGCCTCCGTCCCTTTTAATTTTGTCCCATTGACACAAATTTGGGAATAGGATGGCCAACCTTGCCCTCTACTCCCTCCGGTAGCGCCCGCCCACAAGGGGCGCAAGTGCCTCGTGTTGGATCTTGATGAAACGCTCCTTCATAGCAGCTTCAAGGTAAGTTTTTTCTCCTCCTTCTAGGCCGACGCGCTCGACCCTGAGTACACGTGCCTTACTGATACAAAAAACGTTTTCCAGCTCATCCCCCAAGCCGACTATGTCGTTCCTGTTGAGATTGAATGGCAATGGCACAACGTCTATGTCATCAAGCGCCCGGGAGTGGACAACTTCTTGAAGAAGATGGGTGAAATCTACGAAGTCGTGATCTTTACAGCCAGCTTAAGCAAGGTGCGTTCTGCCTCGGTTCCTTTGTCGAGCATTATCCTAACACTCCCTTTTGTAGTATGCTGATCCCGTACTGGACAAGCTGGATGTTCACAAAGTTGTCGCTCACCGATTGTTCCGGGAGAGCTGTTACAACCACCGAGGGAATTACGTCAAAGTAAGAATCGGCTCGTCGCTCCGAATAACCCGCATCTCATTTCCCCCTTCCTCAGGACCTCTCACGTCTCGGGCGGCCGGTTGAAGATATGATTATCCTTGACAACTCGCCGGCATCGTACATCTTCCACCCCAATAACGCCGTCCCTGTCTCCTCCTGGTTCAACGATCCTCACGACACCGAGTTGACTGATCTGTGCCCATTCCTCACCGATTTGACCGAGGTGGCCGATGTTCGTGGTGTGTTGGACGGTGGAATATGATTGGGCGGACTTTCCGATAGAGTTCGGAGCATGCGCGTCATCGACCCGGGCAAGCACAGTCGAAGGAAAGCGTGATTGCTTGACCTTCTTGGGTTAATACACCCTTACTTGCCCCTCCGCATCAACTAAACAACACTGTCCTCCAGTTGTTTCTCTCCCTGCACCGTGTACTCTTAAAGAACAAGCCCATTTAATCCGCCTCCGATTTGATTTCGCGGACTCGTCATTTTCTTCACACTTCGGACCGTCTACTTCATACCACATTTCCCGTCTTTGCTTGTTCTTTTCCTCTCTCCTCCCTCTCGACTCCTTCCTTTCTTTCTTTCTCTCTACTCTCTTCTCGCCTCTCTCTGTCTTTGTATCGGCTCTGGTTGGCGCGGTGCTCTCTTATTCTGTCCGCTATCGATTCCCGAGGCAGCCGTTCCCCCTTTGGACGCTGCGACTTATGGGTCTCCTTCCTTTCCTCCATTCTTCTGTTCTACGATGCTTTACGACTCAGTTCTAGGATGACTTGCTTTCACCCCTTTCCGCATACCTCCGCCGCACCTTTGCATTCGTACATCCAGATACCACTGTTTGCATAATGGCCAATGGTTCGGTTTTTTCATTTCGGGTGATTTTTTGCCATCTAGCTCGTTTTCTTAGCTTTTCACGCTACGTTTAAAAGGCCACAAAAGGAGATGTATCCAAACGACAGAGAAATGACAGCATGTACATAGAGAGAAAAAAAAAATACGCGGAAACACGATTGCCAGCATCTTTACTGAACATATACCTAGCTCCTACTCCTTCGACGTTACTGGGTTCTCCTGATTGCCTGATTTCTGTCTCGTAAAGCGGAATCGACCTCCAAAGACCGGGTTCTCGATTTCCGAAGGGACGCCAGTTACAGTATCCAAAGCCTTGTTTTCCGGAGCCTTGCTATCCTTATCCTTTTCCACCACGTCAGTGCTAGTCAGACTCGAGTTGGAAGTACGAGCTGCCTTGTTGCGTAGCCAGAGAGAGGAGAACGTTCGTTTCTCCACAGGGGACGACTTTGGCGGAGACACTTCTGAGGAATTCGGTGCCTTGCCTTGAATTTCTCTGTCCCAAGGAGCGGATGCCGCCGAAGGAGTATGGTGGAGGTCGACTGCACTTGATTGGGCCGAAGGTAGGGGGGAAGCGAACGGAGAGATCGGCAAAACCTCGCGACTGGCGCTGCCTTTGGTCCCAAGACTTCCATTGTTAACTACTTCTTTGCTCCTTTCCAGACTCCTTTGCAATGCCCGACGCTCTGCGGGCGACGGAGCAAAAGCGAGAAGGGAAGAGAAGAAGTTGCCGGTTGGTGTTCCAGACGCTGTCGCATCCTCATGCGCGCCTTGAGTCTGGGCTGTCGGTCGATGGTTGAACCCAAGCGAGCCATACATCCTCGATGCAAAAGAAGGATGAGGGATTTGAGCCGTATTCGGTTGAATGTCGGAAGGTCCACTACTGTCCACATTACCGGTCTCACCGGCTTTGGTGGGGTCCGCGCTGGCCGGAGGACTGACGTGAAGCGAGTTCCTGCTGCGAGAAAATGTGAAGACCTTGGCATCAGGGTTGAGACCGCTCTTGGACTTGGATGATTTGGTTGACGCCGCCGATGATTGGACCGATGCGAACTCGTTACTCCGAGGAAAGACAGCAAGCTGTGCGGCCTGGGAGTTAATGAAGTATGGGAACCATCGACGATACTTGGATGCTTTGTCTTCATCCACAGTTTCCATGGGCGGGGGAGCAGCTGAGGATGGGTACCGTTCGAACGAGTGCTGGGAAGCTGAACCGGACGAGATGGACGGGCTAAAGTCGACAGGGTGGTCGTATCGGTCGGAGAATCGCCCACCATTGCTTGAACCAAATGAGATCGGGGACGAGACTGAAAGATCGGGGCTGGAATAGTCTGTTGAGTGAGGTGAAAACTGTTGGAGGACAACCCCGCCGTTTGCGGTAACGGTTGCGCGCCCGTTGTTTCCTCCCCATCGACCCCAGCTGAAAGAGCGCCGATGGCTAGTGGGTGACCCATCAGATGACTGCTGCATGGCGTAGGGATGAGCAAAAGAATTGCTCGATGGCCTGCTAGCAGCTGGGGATGGCAGCGCACTGTTATCTCCTTCAATCGACTTCACTAGGGACTGCGGTAAGAGCGAGGTAGCGAAGGTAGATAGCGAATTCCCATCGTCGTAGCTCGATCGACTGGTTCCAGGTTGCAAGGAGATTTCTGATTCCGAGTCTGAGTCGCCAAAAGGACGGAAGGTTGACGACGGATGGCGAGGAGCAGATGGTGTGGACATGCGCCTCGCGAAAGCTGAAGCCGGTGGGATAAGGGAATCCATCTCCAATGCCTTGTTGCTACCAATCCGTGGCGGTGGGCCTCTTCCAATAACACCAACTCCGCTGCTTGGGGTGACACCGCCAACATTCCTCGGACCGACGGCGGCGAAGCCAGGGATGCCAGTGGTATCCACGATGACGGTTGTATTCCCAGATAAAGAGGCTGCACGAGGACGCATCGACTTGGCGGTGACTGGTGGATCATCGGGGGAGGGGCCAGCAGTTGGTCCAGGCTTGGCAAGTTGCAGAGGTTCTGGTTCAGCTGTAGCAGGAATCTTCCTTCTTTGCAAGATGCTGGACTGTACGGGCGCATGTTGTCGGGCATGCGGAGGAGGACCAGGAGGGTTGGCAGGGGGGAAAGCAAATTGTCCAGGGGAACGGTGGGCGGCGATGGAGGCGGCCAGGGCGAGATCGTTGGATGAACCAGAAGGGGGACCGAACTGCCCAGAAGACGGACGAGATCGAGCGGCAGATGGACGCTGCTGCAATAGCAGCGATACCCTTGACTTTTGTTTTTCGTCTGCATCCGCTTTGGCTTTTGCGAGTTTGGCCTTGGCTTCGTCGATTGAACATTCCAATTCCTGCGCTCTCGTCTCCAGCTTCGTCACCAACTCCTCAGCCAAGGCGAGTTCCCTCTTCTTGGCTGCGATTTTCCGCCCCATCTCGACCTCGGTTTCGCTGGCTTCGATTCCGCTCTGGATCACCCTGCTCTCATCTTCCGCCATAACTTTCTGAAGCTCCTGAATCTCCTCCTCGAGCTGCTCGATCCGATGAAGGGCTAAATCGTACTGAGTCTGAACGCCTTTCAAACGTTTCTCGACACCGCGTTTGCTAAGCTCCGCCGTCTGCCTCGAGTCCTCCAGAGACTTTAAACGGGATTTAGACTCGGCACGAGTTTTATCATCCTGGACTTTCTTTTCTCTGCTCTCGTCGAGAGTCTGCTGGAGAATCTGACGCTGAGCAGAAGCAGTGGTCGTAAAGCTGGTAAACTGGCTTTGGAGCTCTGACAAATGACTCTCTGTCGACTTGATTTGATTTAGAACTTCTATGACTGCAGGATGCTGATCGAGAGTGGCCAAGTGTTGCGAAGGCGATTTCCGAAGTTGGGGCGAACATGAAGACTGAGATGGGAGTGCTGTTCCGTGAGAGTAAGATGCAGACGTAGGTTTCGAAGGAGTGAGGCGAACACGTTCAACACCTGCCGTGCGAGTAGCACAAGGCAAAGGATGTTGGGTGGCTTGTGTGGGAGGCAGCCGTGTCGAGTGCAGGGGAAGAGATACTGATTGAGGCAACGGAGGAGGCGTTGTGCTTCGTATTGGCGTTCCTTCGTCATCGCTCGCATTGGTATTGCATCCTTGAGGATTGGATTTTCTGGCCACACTCCGACGGCGCTTGACCTTTCCGTTCGCAGCGGCGGCTGCGGGTTTGACCGGAGACAACTTGACCAATGGCGTGGACGGGACAGCACCTGTGTTCAGAAAGCGTTGTTGATTCGAGGATTGAAGACATGAGACAGAAGAAAAGAACTGCGGAGGCCGAGAACTTACTTCGGAGAGGAGCACCACGATCCAAACTTTTCATGCTGAGAACACCCCCCTTCTGATCGAACGGAGATATTGCAGCCTCATCTCCCAACAACTGCTCCTTTGCCGATGGCGGTTTTCGGGAAAGCGTTTTGGGGAACTCGAGTGTCCCGGCAAGCCACCACTGACCGAAGGCGCCAATATACCATGACCCTTCCAGCGTGGCCGCGGAGGAGACGGGCTTGCCGCCGCTTCGGTCTTTCCCAGGATGTGCGTCGGAAGCGGATGCTTTAGAGTTGGAGACTGGAGTGACGATGACGATAGTGAAGAAGAGGAAGGACCGAAAGACGTGAGCCGGGGTGCGGAGAGAGATGTTCGCTCGGTTGGAAAAATGGAACCCGGGACCATTTGGTGTGACCGAGGAGGGCGTTGACGAAGCATCTGCTTGTCGCCGGCCGCCGCGGGAGGGGGACAATCCCGAGGATGGGTTCACATCGCCTGTCGTGGAGTCATCGCTGCTGAGTTGGCCGCCGCTGAGCTTGGTGATGTGCCGTCTGAATGCAAGCTCAGTCACAAAAGTCCGGAACGATGCTTCAGTTGGATTTGAGAGGTACGCTGGACAAGATTCCAAGCGAGTCAGATGAAATGGAAATTATTGCAGTCGTAATTCAAACCATCAAGGAATGGTTCAGACTAACCTGTAAAGAATATACAGAATATGCTGAAGCATGCGAAGAAGAACGAGTGCAGTTCCAGGCGGGGTTTAACGAGGCGATGAGCGGTTGACGAGGCGATTGCCGCAAAGGGTTCTGGGAGTTGAAGTTGCTCTCCATGTCCGCCATTCTCCACTGAGGCTGAAGTCATGGGGAGAATGTGGACGAGGAGAGCGGTGAGTATGCCTGCCGATGCTGAGAGAACCAGGGTGAAAGCGTTGATATGTCGGAACCAATGTTTAACCACTACTTGCTGCTGGCTGTTGGAGGAGGACGAATCCCCGCTTCCAAGGGCCAGTATAGGAGTATAGTCGAGGGTGAGGGGACTATTGGGACTCCCGTTGCTGCCAGCGGTTCGTGTGCCGAGGTGCCTATGATTGATGGGTGGTGGCAAGAGGGATCCTGGTCAGCAGACAAACTTCCCAGCGCTAGGCTGGCAAAATCAAGGAGACGCCGCTGCTTCAGCACTTTCGTCTCGCTCGCTCTTCCTTCTGATTCGTTACCCCTCTCTCGACTCTCGCATATCTCATCCCCGCAGTCGGTCCGGCTCACTTGGACGCAAGCAACGACAAGGTTTCTCGAAATCGTGGCGCACGACATGCACTAGACGGCAAGAGCGGGTGCCCTGACGGATGCAGCACCCGAGCCAAGGAGTCCAGGCCTTCACCACGGCTCTTCGACGCACAAACTCAAGATATAATATCACAAAGCTAATGCAGAAATGCATGCGATCTTGGTGCACACCCAACTCTAATCTGGTAAGGGCCTAGATATCTCCTCCCGACATCTTTGCGAAGAGACCTAGCCGTGGTGACCACGATATTCAAGCATCAATCGTATTTTTGTTAGAGGGATCAGTCCAGCGAGCACTCCACTTCAGGCTAAGCGACGCAGCGACGCCCTCCCCACCGACCAATACCTTGAGCACTAATCATCCACACATAGTACGACCGCTGAAGTAATGGTCGGGTGCGCCGAGTTCTATTATACCTTAGAGATCGGATGAGCCCGAGGCCAGCACAGTAGACGATACCGCGAGGGCGAGCATCCAATATCACTGTCAGGATCAGTCCAGCTCGAGATTTTCTGTCTTGTCTGGCTGCTAGGTACAAGTTGCTAGGCACAAGTGTCCTCGTAGCTACTGCTGTCGATGTTTGTCATTGTCGGCGTCCGTCAGTCATCTGTAATCGTCATCCGTAGTTGTTGCTTATCAAGAAGTGTTCCGCCGTTCGAGCTTTACTCTTCCCAGTCGACGCGTTCCAACCATCCCATCCTCGACTACACACCATGGCAGACGACCCACCACAGTCACCAACGACTTCGCTGTCGAAAGGGAAGCAGCGGGTTAGCTTTGCGCCGGATCCAGCCCCTCATCCTCCCTCTTCCTCTGAACGAGCTCCGTTGTTGGGAAACCAAGAGCACGACGACGCCGATGGAGAATACGACGAAGAGGCTCAAGATCAAGTCGGGAACTTGGCTTTCCCTTCAAGACTTCACCGAAAGCTGAAGAAAGGTCTATTGGTGGGAGGTTCAAAGGTCAAGAAAGCGGGAAAGGCGGCATGGCCACACAGCTACAGGGGCGGAGATGAGCATGGCGAGAATGACATCACGACACAGAAGGCTTTGTTGTACAGCATTCTGTCCCTCATCGTCCTCGCAGTAGTCCTCGGTGGTGTTGTCTTGGTTCAATCCGCTGGTTAGTCCCGGGATTCTAATTGCCTTGCACGGAACGTTCTGACCGCCCAGACGACATTCGCAGACAATCGAAACCACGGTACGGGCCCGTACCCTCGCCCACCTCATCAAAGTCCTACCAGTACCATCGATCGACCTCCGGAACCAACCTCTACTGTCCGTTTACCATTCCCGACCTATCCCTTCCCTTCTGGTTTACCCCGCAATCCAGCATATCTGGCGAAAGGCAAGAAGGGAGGAGTCGCCACAGAGAATAAGCGATGCTCGGATATGGGCATAAAAGTACTGAAGGTAGGAACTTGCATGGTCGGGAATTTTCTCGACAAGAATCTCAGTATGTCCTTCCTGGCAGGCTGGAGGTTCTGCCGTTGATGCGGCTATTGCAAGCACGTTATGCAGTACGTCCTGAGCTATGTTGATTCATCCAGATGCACCTCTTACTAAATGTGGCTCCCTCCGGGCTTACAGTCGGCACAATGAACATGTTCTCAGCCGGGATCGGTGGTGGCGGATTTATGACCGTCCGCATTCCACCATCTTCCCCCAAAGTCAATGTATCCGAAGTGTGGTCCATCGATTTCCGAGAAACAGTTCCAGCTGCTGGAAACTCTAGTATGTTTGGCTCCGATGGTATGAGAGCGTTGATCGGAGGATTGAGTGTCGGGGTGCCTGGTGAATTGTAAGTTTGTATTCCGACCTCAGGCCACCTGCTTCCCGACATCGTACAAGATCTACCCTGACATCGCTAATCAAACGAATGACCCCACAGGAAAGGACTGCACGAGATTCACCAACGTTGGGGGAGATTGCCTTGGAAAGAGCTGGTCATGCCCAGCGCGGAGCTTGCAAAAGGCTGGAAGTAAGTGTTTTGAAGTTGAAGATTGTCACACCTCTTTAATTTCAGAGCTAACACCGGCTGATGTGCAGAGTAAGCAAAGAACTCGACCGAAGGCTCAAGGTTTGTGGCGCTCTGGGATTCCAATAGATGTCGTCAATCTAACCTGTTCACCATTGACAGTGGATGGGAGGCTTCATGCTGAAATCTACCGACTGGACCGAAATCTTTGCACCGAATGGCACTCTGCTAGAGGCAGGCGACCTGATTCGAAGAACCAATTTCTCCCGTGCTTTGACCACCATTGCGGAGAAAGGAGCCATTGATGGATTTTACTCAAGAGATTCGTGGGTCGCAAAAGCCATAATCGACAAGGTTCAACGGGAAGGCGGCATCTTGACTTTCGACGATTTGGAGAAGTATGAAGTCAAAGTCGAGAGGGCACTGGAAGGAACTTACAGGGGAAAGAAGATTTACACTACTGGAGCGCCAACTAGCGGGTAAGCTCACTATGTTACTACTCTTGGATATCGAGAACGTAGCATTAACGACACCACGTCCGCTAATCGTTCCAGACCGGCCCTTTTGCACATGCTGAACTTATTGGAACGGTACGACCTGGCAAGTAAATCTCAAGCTTCAGTCAACGTTCATCGACTTGTGGAAATTATGAAGTGTGAGTACATATCAGCATCGTCTCAGATGTTAGACAGGCACGGCATGCTAACCTTTTTTACTATCAGTTGGCTTTGCGGCTCGGTAAGAACGGAAATTCTCTTCAAGGATATGTTTGAGACATGAACCAATGAAAATTAAACACAGTACCAAAATTGGCGACCCGACGACAGCCGACGATGTCAAGCGCATTGCTGAGATTCACACCAAGGCATATGCAGATGCGATTTTCTCTCGGATTACGGATGCAAGTGCTGGCTAGCCTCTAGCCTTTTCCCCGCGAAGCTAACATCTTTGACTTCCAGGATACAACGCATGACCCGCTGTACTACAATCCTGTTTTCGATACTCCGCCTGACCACGGAACGGTACGTCTTATCCAACCTCATCGCCTCCCAATTTCGGCGCTAATTTGATCCTTAGACCCATCTCTCTGTGATCGACGAAGATGGAATGGCTGTCTCTTTAACTTCAACAGTAAATCTAGTCTTTGGCTCCCAAGTGCTAGACCCAGTTACGGGTATCATCATGAACGATGAGGTATGATGGCTCCATTGTCAGACGCCTTGCTCTGACAGGGATTGATTTTTCATTTGTTCAATCTCAGCTCGGCGATTTCTCTCTTCCTGGAACCCCAAACGCCTTCGGGTTGTACCCCAGTCCTTGTGAGTGCTCAGGGAGTCGTCCTTATCCAACTCTATTCTCAAGAAGCATGTCCTCGATTTCAGATAATTACCCAGAAGCTGGAAAGCGGCCACTCTCGTCCATCGCCCCAACCATCGTCGAATACGAAACTGGCGACGTTCAACTAGCTCTAGGAGGCAGTGGAGGGTCTAGAATCTATGGCTCCGTCCTTCAAGTCATATTGAATCACTTGGACGGTGGAATGGATATTTCGAAAGCTGTGGAAGAACCTCGTGTCCACGACCAGTTGTTCCCGCTGGAGACTTCCGTTGAAAGCACATACAAGACCTGGGGCATCGAGAGTTTGAAGGAGAGGGGACACAACGTAACGAGTATGTGCAGCTCCTTTATCCCTCGGCTTCGAGCTTTGCTAATTATGGTGCGCAGCATTTGACATTAATATGGGAGTGGCGGAAGTGCAAGCTGTTGCCATTGATATGCAAGGCACAGTGACGGCAGCCAGTGATTCACGAAAGCACGGCATTGCTGCCGCTTACTAGACAGTTGCAACTTTATTACTCCTCTTATATGCCGGCTATGGACTGTTAACTCCCCTTGTATGTACATGTACATTGGATTCCAGAAGAGCACTAGGGACTCGAGGATCATCTGGTGTCGCTGGAGCTGCTACGCAGGAGCTATCCGGTTCAAAACAATCTTTCTTTGCTACTTCATCTTCATCTAATGTAAAGCTTGATGGCTCAAATTCGGATCCAGCTAAGCATGGCTGACGACGAAAACAGTGCAACCATCACCGTGTTCGTATCCAAACCGTGAGAACGATATTTCTCCCTAACCACCTTCATCGAGATTCCTTCCCCCCATGTCGCCTACGTTTCTACATATGGGCAATTCTGCAGTACCGTATCGTAAGTTCGATTGCGCTGCGACTTTGTATGTCGCTATTTGACCTTGAACCCACCTCCCCCAACGCTGTTTCCAGCTTCATCCGCCATGAGGCCGCCGGAAGCCTCATCGCCCACAAGGCTCCACCTACCCCACCGTCCTACTGAAATGTACAACGAACGAAGCCAGCACATGTCCGTTGACAGACCTACTGTTCCTGTAGACAACAGACGCGCACGAGATTTCACTTCTGACCGCACCACGACAAATGGCCTCGGTCCAAGTCGTTCGACCATCCTAGAGACGCCTTCAAAACCTCAAACGCGCTCAAAATCAGCCAGCTCGTTCGAGGAAGGAGAAGTTAGTGAAGATGAAGCGATGGATGTGGATGCCATACCCGGTCCGCCATCTGCCACGGGGAGAGATCCTCAATCCGAAGCCAATATTGGCCCTGGTGATGATTTCTCTTTGGAGGAAAGGGCTGCATGGTATCAAGGTCGCTCCCCAGACGAACCTGCGCGACCAGGTATCCTGGATGACTCCAGTGAGTCTGGTCTCGCCCGAACCGACTTTCGCCGCTGAACCGCGATGCCTTGCAGTGACGGTTGCAAACTACGTTGAAGCACAACTATTAGTGCTTGATATACTTGGATGCGGCATCCCTCCAGAAAAGCTCTTTCGGGGATTTGGTATCGGTACGGCTCTCCTGATAACCATTTTCAACGACCTGCACCTCCGGTTACCCAAAGACCTAAATTTGCAAGAACCCTCAACTAGCCCTCAGAGCCAAGAAGAAGAGCCGGTCCCTCCTCCGGTACTACTTTCATCCCTGGAAGATCCCCCCTCCTCTGGTGGTCACAGTGCATCCCAGTTAATCCCAAAGCCCTCTCTGTCGACGCAAGGGACATTACCACCTCCATTACCACCTGCATCTGATACAGAGCTTCTACGAAATCTTACTCTGAATCAGACCGAATCATTTCGCGGCGAAGCTTCTGTCAGCTCGTTATCAGGAGAGGAGCTTAAAGCAAAGAGGACTGAGCTCCTTCGCGCCCAACTTCAAAAGCGAAAGGCACATGCGTTGCAAGCCAAGTCAGCAAGATCAAGCACGCCGGAAACCCCCGCAGCCGTCTCACGCGCAAGCCCTTCGCCCGCTGTGGTTACAACTGCAGCGCACGAAAGCTCTGACCGTACAAATACGTCAACTTCAGATCCTCTCAGCTCGGCTCCTCGGGCGACGTTTGCAACCTCTCCAAAGCCCGACGATGACCGCTCTATTGGCAACCTGAACACCAATGTGGAGAATCCTGTCGTGAACCCACAGTCTCCGTCACCACCAGCGGCTGTTTCAATAGAAGTCCTTGAACCGTCAACGCCGCCGCTCGATTCCCCAAACGATCCTCCAAACGATCCAAATGCCATGGCAAATGAAGCTGTAGTAACCATGGCGGACGAAGGGCAGGAGGTTCCGGTCCGAAAGCGAACGAAATTGGACCTCCTTCTGAGGGAGAAGCTGGCAAAAGTCAAGGCCAAGGAAGCTGTTGCCAGTCGATCGAAATCGCCCAGCGTTCCTCCTAGCCACCCACCGCAACTTTCTAGTCCTGTGGGAACTTCAGAAGCAAATCCCGAAAGCACGATACCACCGCAGGGAGAACGCTCTGCAACCGAAACCAAGCTAGATGCTGGAGAACTTCCTTCCCGCATCGCGTTAATTCCACCTCAATCCGCCGCTTTATCTTTCTTCTCTTACGACATTCCTTCAGCTGGCACCCCAGTCTCCCTTGACTATGGTCTCCCCACCCCCATGCCAGAGATGCCACACAGGAAGCCTGTCAGAAGTTATTCATATGACAGCCGGAGCGGTAGTCGACACGGCAAACGCCTGCGTGCAACCGACTTCATCGACGATACCGACGTACGGGCATTCATTCCGATGCTGGAGCCCTACACCAAGGTGGTAATTGATATATCAGAGGATGAGGATGAAGTCGAGGAACATCTCCGGGAAGATACCCCAGTAGATCCTTCAGATGACGCTCAAGCATATCCCGAATCCAGAGCAACAGGCTCGATAGAGCTTGAGGAACCAGCGTCGGCTGACGCTTTCCTTGGTTCACTCATGGACGAACTAGTCGAACCAAGTGTCAAGGCTGACCCTGATGACGAGATCAAAAGACTCAAGGCGAAAATTGCAGCTATGGAGGCGATGCACATGAAGAGGATCATTCAACAAGGGGAATCATCGAGGCAGACTAGTGTTGATCCAATTGCCCAAGAAGTCTCGGCATTGGAAGCTGAAAGCGTGATATCAACTACCCCCGAGGTGTTCAGAGAGGATACCTCGGCCGCTGCCGTGATCCCCGTCGATGCTGGAGATGAGGCAAACGTTGAGGACGAAGCAGAGCGCGAGGAGGAAGACGATGGACAAGATGAAGAAGCAGATTCTCCACTCATGTATGCAGTTGATGAGGATGGAGACCAGGGGATCTTTGATGCAGTCAGCCCAACAGCCAAAAGTAAGTCGAGAAATCTTCGATATAGAAATTGGACGGAAATATTTATTTTGGTTGCCTTTGCACTAGAATTGCAAATCGGTTCAAGAACTTTCTCCATCCACTCCCTGTCCCTTATCTAATGATCTTTGTGTTAGGTTCTCCACCTCAAAGGCCATCAACGGAAGCTAATCGAGGCAAGTTCCATTTGCGCTGGCAATTACTCGAGTAGCTTATTGCATGCACATTCAGGAGAGAAGCCACCAGATTCAACGGCAAGCACCCGCTTTCTACAATTGAATCGCTGAGTGATTGATGACATGTTGGCCCAACTTTGATCCTTGGTTTGTATCCGACAGCAGACTTCCCCGATAGCGACATCTCGCGCGGCTTCACCCACAAAAGCGGCGGCAAAGGCGGTCTTCGGCTCCAAGGTGCGTCTTTCCAGAGTCCCAGGGTCGAGTCCGTCTGCTAAACGCCACTGGGACGATTTTGCGCTCCCTTTGACATCACCTTTCTCCTACGATTTTCATCCTGCTCGGGCGGTACAGGATTACAGCCTTCCATCAATATCTTCTTCGTCAGCCGATGCGTTCGACGCCGCTGAGTTTGCGAAATATCAGAATCCCATAGGCTGGTACGATACAGCAAATAATCATCCACTAGCGCCAAGCCATACCGTTCAACACTCGCAAGGTGTTATTGACTTGATGCCTCTTCGAGCACAAGCTCTCACTCGGTACGATCCCAACAAGCAGCTCTGTCAATACGAAGTTCCTGGCGGTGGGACCTGCATAGATCCTACATGCCGGGACTGCCATATCCGTGATACGCTACCCACTGGTAAGACCGAGGGGCTCGTGTGATCCGGTGTTGCTAATCCACTTCTGGATTTCAGACGAGGAAACTGCCAAGTACTTGGCAGGTGTATTTCCAGGATTGGACGTTGCTCAGATTCAAAGTCACCTTTTACGTGCTCGAAAATTGGGGCCTACCCAACCGCAAGGTTTTACAGCGATCGTGGCAGACGCTCTTCGCCTCCTCGGCCTTCGGTGATGACCCATCTGAGGTCTCACCTTTTCTTCCCCAAACCTTGTTGTGCTATCGATTTCCTCACCCTCCCGCCCTTGATACACATACCCTCCCATCCCGTCTCGGTTTTGTTATCTCCTTTGACTCACGCTCTCACTAGCCCCGGCTTATAGGTGCCCGAAGCGATCCCTCATTTGAACCCTTGAAAGATATACCGGCGACCAAGAGCGCTGAAGATCTTATGCCTTATGCATGCTTGGCAGTGTGATCCCTGGACAAAGTGACTTGGGGTGGAGGAGACGGTGGATGCTTTCGTTCTTGTTGCTTTCGATGCTGTTTCCCGTGCGTTGAATGAAATTTTGATTAATAATCTGCGTTGGGGATGTCTGGGAGTGTGGAGGTCCCATGTGGTAAAAAGGCTTTGCAACGGTGGTCGGTGGCTGTGTCGGTTGCTGACACATGTCAAAACGTTGTGCTGACTGATGCATCTCCAGGTGGAGACTAAAACCAAGCCGACAGTCTCGGGCTTATGCCGTTAGTCCTGGACACCCACTCACTCATCTTTTCTCCCATCCCCTTCGCTACCGTCCTGACTGACTCGCTCGACTAATGGGACTTTTGGTGTTGGGCAAACCTTTGGCATGGGAAGACAGCAAGCAGCACGCTGCCCACGTCAAGGAGCACGGTGTCGCCCAGCTGATCAACATTTGGAAACGCCTCAAGGACAGAGATGGCGATCAGCTCCTTTGGGGTGACGAGGTGAGCGCCCAGCACTATCGCGGTCACTAGGACGCCAATTAACAATGAGGACCGCGGCGGTCGCCACTCCCAGATTGAGTACATGATCCTCAGCTTCGACGACGAGAACAAGAACGCAAAGCTCTCGCTGTGTCAAGCAGACCTGCTCCCAAAGCTCGAATCTCTCACCACTGACCTGTGCAGCAAGGACCCCGCCAAAGCGTCCGTATCCGATGGCTCCACCACAATGTAGCCATGTCTGACGATTTGCTGACGCTATAGCGGAACCATCCCCACCTTCCACCCGGAATATGGAAGATACATGATCGAATCGACTCCAGGCTCTCCATACACCGGTTCACTGCCCGATTTACTGTCCGTTGAACAGGATATGCGTTTCCGGTGCGCCCCGTCTCTCATCCTCGGCGCTCCGCCTATACTCACCCCAGTGCCGATCGTAGACGCGTTCTTGCGCGCCAACATATGAAACCGAATCAACTACCAATGACCATCACCTCCTTCCCCCGCCTAGGAGTTCCTGGTGTCTTCACTGAGCCATATTTCGACCCGTCGGATGCGGTCTCCAGCCACAGTCTCTTCCTACCCGAGGAAATCACCAACCCACACGCCCGATTCCCGTACGTTCTCATTGCGCAATCCGAGCTTGTTTTTCGCCATATTCCTTCCATCTGCTAATGATTGGGTCTCCTTTTTCGCGTCTCCTAGCACTCTCACGGCTAATATTCGGAGACGCAGGGGGTCGAAAGTAGCAATCAACCTTCCCATCTTCCATGACACAAACACGCCTAAACCTTTTATCGACCCAACGATCCCATGGGACCGGAACGTCTACAAAGAAGATTCTGGTATGACAGCATGCATCTTACCATCAGCATGTGGAGGCTGACGTTATGATCGATGTGATACAGAGGCTAAGAATGGAGCGGCACTTCCCGACCACATCTATTTGGATGCCATGGGCTTCGGCATGGGATGTTGTTGCTTGCAGATTACATTCCAAGCGAACAGCTTAGAAGAAGCCCGATCGGTGTATGATGCCCTTATTCCTGTCGGACCGATTATGGTTGGTCGCCTACATCGTTACTGAGATCGCCTAGCTAATTTCTCGGACTCGTAATCAGCTTGCCCTTACCGCCGCCGCTCCGGCCTACCGGGGCTATCTTTCCGATGTGGATTGCCGCTGGAACGTTATCGCTGGAAGCGTAGATGACCGAACTGAAGAAGAAAGGGGCTTGAAGGTACTGAGCCTTTGATGTCTAGGAGTGAGGAGCCCACTCACAAGTTCGCTTGGCAGCCCCTAAAGAACAACCAATATGTGATACCCAAATCACGCTACGACAGCGTGGATTCATATTTATCCTCCGACCCACCTTGCCGACCCGATTACAACGACAATGTATTTTTATATGATCAACCTGTTTATGAACGATTAATAGAAGCTGGTACGTACCAAGGTGCCGGTAGCATTCCAAGGCCCGAGCTTACTAAACGGTCTCACTACAGGTCTGGACGAACCACTTGCCAAACACTTTGCCCACCTTTACATACGAGACCCGCTTGTCATCTTTTCAGACAGAATCGATCAAGATGACGAGAACTCGACCGATCATTTCGAGGTGAGCGTGATCCGCGTTACATCAGACCTGGTGGGTTCTTACAAAGGGCATGACAGAGCATCCAATCCACCAACTGGCAAACTCTCCGATTCAAGCCTCCTCCAGCAGGCTCCAAGATCGGATGGAGGGTCGAGTTCCGAAGCATGGAGGTTCAAATAACGGACTTTGAAAATGCCGCCTTTTCGGTCTTCATTGTTCTGTTGTCACGAGCCATCTTGAGCTTCGGGCTAAACTTCTATATTCCCATCTCAAAGGCATGTTTTTGATGAACAGTTGGTTACACCTGTCATTACTGACTCTAAGTGACTCCCTAGGTTGACGAGAATATGCAGAGGGCTCAGAAGAGGAACGCGGTGAAAGAACAGCGGTTCTGGTTCCGGAAGCACGTATACCCACTGGGCAACTCCGTCGCGTACATGCATTCGACGCCAACATCAAGCTCTCCGCCGGAATCTCCGGTGTCTGATGGGTTTGGGCAATCGGCCATAGTGGACGGAGGGCAGGAAGCGCCCACCAAAGCCTTCTCCTCCCCTGACCAGTCACGATGTCCCTCGCCACTCAGCTCAGTCTCTGGAACCGGAAGGCTAGAGGATGAGTATGAGGAGATGACGATCAATGAGGTGATCAACGGAAATGTGAGTTGTCATAGTTGATCCCCAGGTCGCGCAGTACTGATATTTTTCTTATTAGGGCGAAGACTTCCCCGGACTCGTAGGTCTTGTTAACGCGTACTTGAACTCATTGGATGTCGAGTTTGAACAAAAGAGGCGCATGAGGAAGTACATGGATTTTGTCAAGCAGCGAGCCAACGGTGTGTCGAGCTCCCCGTACCTTGGTTCCGTTGCCGGAGGACTTCGCACTAAAAATTCAAAATTGCTTGGAATAGGTACCCTTAAGACTACAGCTACCTGGATCCGGGAGTTCGTCAGGTCTCACCCAACATACAAATTCGATTCAGTTGTTAGCCAGGAAATCAACTATGATTTGTGTAAGGCCTTAGATGAGTTGTGAGTCATCATATTACTCCATGCGACCCTTTCGTATTCTGACGGTTGTGTCGCACACAGAGAAAGGGGTGTTAGACGGGCGAACGACTTGTTGCCGGCTGACTATCAAGGCACCAACTACGAGGGATGCCCATAACCGTGTTTTGTTATGTAATTATGTATATACTGTGGTAATACTGAGCTTAATTGGATGGACTCCTGCTTTGGTTAAAGCCGCCTGACGGAGGGGGTTAACTGGGATACCTCCCGGCTCCGTAAGATGGGACGGGAAGGCTTCCCCAATGTCGTCCCACGCCACAAACGACACGATTTTCTTCCACCTGTCTGGTCACTATGTCTGCAGCGATCCGACCAAGAACTTCAACAAAGAGGATGAGCGACGAGCTTCGGCCCATGTCGATAGAATGGGGCGGACTGTCTAGAGTCGATGGGAGCGCGAGGTTCGCATTCGGTGAGCGGAGGCTAATATCGAGGGACGAGTGTGATCAACCGTCTGCTATAGGTTCAACTTCAGTGGTCGCGTCTGTATCCGGTCCCATAGAAGTAAGGTTCTCCCTTTGGTCACGAAGAAACACAATTTGAGGCTAAAAGTGGGATGAAGGTTAGATTGAACGCTGAGCTTCCTTCGAAGGCTACCCTGGAGGTCAATGTGAGGCCATTGATTGGTATTTCAGGTAATATCAGCCAAAAGAAAACCTGGCTCGCTGGTTATCTTTGAGCTGTGAACGTGCTGACAGTTGCGTTCTAGCTACTCCCGAAAAGCATTACGCCAAGCAGATTCGGGACGTCTTCGAGCAAATTCTGATTTTGTCGCAACATCCACGGGCTCTTGTTCAGCTTGTTGTGCAGGCTCTATCCCCTATTACAACCTCCCAGTGGAACCGCTCCTCCTACACACTCGCTTCCGAGGGTTTGACGGCCCAATCTTCCAAACGACCTGCTGATATCGCCAATCCCACTTTAATCGCTGCCATGTTGAATGCTGCATCTTTGGCATTTCTGAACGCTTCATCGATACCCATGAGAGGAACTCTCTGTGCTGTGGCGGTAGGAAAGAAACAGTCCTTGATGCCATCGACCAGAAGCTCCACCGAAGCTGGAGGGCTTGTTCTCGATCCGACGGAAGACGAATTTGGAGATGGCTGGGGTGTGTTCGCTTTTGCATTCGGACAAACCTTTGGGGGTGAAACGAAGGCAGGGTCTGAGCCTGTGTGGGTTGATTGCGTAGGACTGAGCGACGGCGCGACCGTAAGTTCGTTCTTCGGGCGGAGAAATAGACCTACTAAAGCCCCTGCTCTCGCAGTATTCCGCGGCCGTTGCTCTCGCTCAAAAGGGTGCAAATCATGTAATGAGATACTTCAGAGAGGAACTCACAAAGGCAGAAAGAGCCGACATAGAGACCAACCCTTCTCCCATGGATGTGCTGTGAACATGGCTATATATCG